>OY282599.1:21478773-22078773 GCA_958298965.1 Chrysolina haemoptera | reverse complement strand
CGCCGCCAAAACAGGTACACTTCAATAACAAGCAATAATTAAACCATTTGCTGCGGAACCGGTGAGTAATAAAATTATCATATTTCTCCAACAAATTCGTGGTAAAGGTAGTCCATCGAAGCGGATGGAAACGTCGGCTAGTATTTATTGACGACTCATTTTCGCGTCGAGCGGCGAATTCTTTGAGAATGGAAATGAGGCCATCGAGGTCAAGGAAGTTAAAATAAAAAGAATGTTATTCTGTTTGCACTACGGTTGTAACGGCCAGAAATAAAAATCTTCCATTAAAATTCCCCAGACCTGAGGGAAAACAATAGAATTTTCTGCTGACTAAACATATTCTTCATTTTTCAATAATATAACTTTCATTCGCTCTTGAAAACTATTCATCTCTTCAGTCAGAGCTATTTTTGCTCTTATAAGTACTTTCAATGCACTTTTTCATTCCTATTGGCTCTCATGATGTTTTTTCATTTGTCTCCTTCATGGGGGTTCCCTGTTATTCACGAACACTATTAATCCAGTAACGACAGACAAACTCGAGCAAAAAGTGAAAATTAATTGTAGCGCTCTGAAACTCGGCACATGAAATCTCGACATCATGTATTATTAGAAAAAAATTGTTTACCAAAAATATAGGGGTGGAACCTAAAAAATGTTTCATTAAAAAAAATATTTTTATTTTTGTTGTTATTTCAGAAAATATATGATTTATCAAAAAACGATTTCGATAGGTTGAGAGATAATTCAATTCTCCACAAGAATGATTTTCAGTAATACATTATGAAATACGCTCGTTTTCTCAGAAAACGTGGTTTAACGCCGACGTCACATTTCATGCTCGCGCTAACCCTCCACTGCAAGTTCAGACAGGGCCGAAAATATCATAACTTTGCTAAAAATTATAGTAGAAAGAAAAGAAAAAGTGCATATCGTTCCTGAAGACTTCTACTTCCTCATGCAAATATACCATGTGAGTATCTGAATACCTAAAATGTGTTTTGTCCCACTTCACATAACCCTTCTACGATATTTACGGAGGATCCGAAAGTCATGGATATTTTAGTTGATATAAAATAGTTATACTGAAGCAGGAATCAGTACCCTCTTTGGACCATATGCAACGATTTAAGACTAGTGAGACAAGTATCACTTATACATGCCAAAGAAAAAACTGAGTTTTACTCCTGTCTCAGTTTTCAACTCACCCATAATCCCGGCAATTTCTTCAGTAAATGTTGAAAATAATCGCTCATACACATACTACATAAAAAATGAAGTATGTGATTTCAAGCTTGAGGTTTGCACTTCAAAATAGTGTCGTTAGTATATATATATATGAATAAGCGATTATTTTCAACATTTACCTAGTGAAGAGAATGATGATTTTATGGGGCAGGAGTAAAACAAAGTTTTTTTTGGCATGTATAAGTGGGACCTATATCACACTACTTTAAAATTATTGCATATAGTCCAAAGAGGGCATGGGTTGCTGCTTCAGTAGAATAATAACATATACAGTGTGTTTCAAAATTCAGTATCAAGAATTAGGGGGCGTATATTCCAGGTCAATATAAGACTTTATTTCTTATGAACATATGTCCGCAACTGCTTAATTTCTAAGATACATGGTGTTGAAATTTAACAAAAATGATAATGATACGCTACTGTTTTTTTTAAATGAATATTATATTTTTCATGAGAATTCATAAAAATGGTCCCTTGACTTTTTTCCCTACGAAGAACAGTTTTCGATTTAAAAAGCAAAATGAAACATAGAAAAAATCACATAGGTACAAGCGAATGACAACCTTTTATTTTTTAAATCGAAAACCGTCCGTCGGACGGAAAATAGTCAAGAGACCATGTTTGTGGAAAAATAGAAGACAATTATGAAAATGATACTAATTTGACAAAAAAAAACAGTAGCGTATCATTATTTTGATCAAAAATGACAGAGCATGTTTACAGAGACGCCACTGATGAAAATTAAAAAACGTTCGCCATGGAAAAAATGTATTTTTATGTGTACTTTGCATGTACCAAAATTAAAAAGAAAATACGCCAAAGTGGTTTAGAGATATTGAAAAAGAACTGATTTTTTTGTTAAATTTCAACATCCTGTATCTCAGAAATAAAGCGGTTGCAGACACATGTTTATGAGAAAGAAGGTCTTTTTTTGACATGAGAAACACGCCCCTGAAATCTTGATACTGAATTCTGAAACACCCTGTATACTAAATTATTCATGATTTTCGGATCATTCGCAAACATCTCCGTGAAGTGCGACAAAACACATTTCAGGTACTTAAATACTCGCATATTATATTTGCATGAGAAGGTAGGAGTCTTCAAAAACGATATAAACTTTTTCTTTTCCTTCTCCGATCATTTTCAGCAGAGTTATGACCAATCAAATATTCGGCTCCGCCAGAACTTTCAGCGGCGGTAAGGGTAAACCTGAAATTTCATGTCGGCGTTCAATCACGTTTTCTAAGAAAACAAGCGCATTTCATAAGAAATTACTAGGAATAATTTTTGTGGAAAATTGAATTGTTTTTCACCCTTTTGAGTTGTTTTTCCGATAAATCATATACTTTACAATATTACAGCAAAAATCTATTTATATATTTTTAAACGAAAAAAAAAAATATGTTCCATCCCTGGAATTTTGGTAAACATTTTTTTTTTCGTCTTTATCATGGCTCCTACTACTAGCATACCAAGTTTGGTAGTGCTACAATCGATTCTTGTCTCAAAACCCAATCGTACTGGATTATATATGAAATTTCTGAATTAGTCATCAAAGAAGGCAGTAAACTAGGTCATAAGGTCTACAGGAAGAAAACACATACAGATCGATATCTACATAATGGATCCAACCATTATCCAAAACAGAAACGCAACGAAAATACAGTGTCACTCATAAAGTTGGCCACATAATATTGAAGTTTTTTTATTAATAAATATAATGAAAATTTGACTTCACGGTTAGTTTGTGCTTGTCATGTGCTACTGTAAACATGTCAAATTTGATATTTTTTTAAAAAATCCTCAAAAAGTCTGTTTTTTTTTAATTTTGAAAAAAGTCAAAGGAAAAAGTTGTTCAGTTTCCAATTTTATACCTTTGCTTCAAATTTGGACTCATTACTGTCACTTCGCTTTATCGATTCGAACGAAACATGATTTATATTTCATAATTTTGATGACTACGAGACTTCAACGTAATATCTTACCCAGAAAATACCACATCAGTCTGTTACCAGAAAAATAAATAAATGCACCTCCAGAAATTCGTCTTTGTTGTTGCAAAGTTCATCTAGTTTTTTCATTTCTTTTGTTAAACTGATTTGGATTTTCAATATATGGACCTTAATATGTCAGTGATCGAATAAAAGAATTTCTTTTCATTCAATTTCTTTTTTTAATAGATTTTTATCCAGTTTGATTATTTTTCTGACGAATAATTCAGTTACAAGCAAACCCGAAATATCATAATTTTCTATAAACTAAACAATGACCTACAGTTTCATAACTATTCAAAAGACTTTCGTTCTAGTGATTTGTACTAAACATGATTAATCCCTAACCAACCAAAGAACGTTAAAGCAAAGAAAACATTTTAAAAATGTCATATAAGTGTGTTCTCAGATTCGTCCAAAGCTTAGAGTCAGTAATTAATCGATTCAATAATTCTTCCCTGGTTTTATCGAGTGCCTTACACACTACATTTTGTAGTTGTAAAAAAATCAAGCAGATTCAAATCGGGAGACTGTGAAAGCCAAGCTACAGAATCTTTTCAACCAATCATCGGAGAAGAAACTCTTACATCTTCCACATATTGAATTTGGTTTCTCGCGGTACATTGTCCGAGAAAGCAAAGAATTTCATCAAATCCATGTAATGGTGTTCAAATAGTTGTATTCGAGTCATGATGGGACATTCGAAACATCTGTAGTCAGAGTTCATACTCATTTTTTCTCCTGGATTAACTGATGAAAACAATTCTGAAATTCTTTCAGTTTTAACCGACCAAGAAGGTGCCATAGGTGGAAAAACTAATCATCTCTGAATTGTTATTTGTATACGTCTCATACAATTTCTCGTATATGTATTCTGTTGGTCAGTGATATGTTGTTCCTTGTTTGCAGTCTGTTTTCTGTGAGATGAAGCAGAATTTTGTGATTTGTTAGTTGCTCAGAGCTGAAGTTATGCTATTCCGTAATTTTTGTTACAATTTCCTTTCACTTGATGCGCCGCTGTGGAAATACGAAATCTACCCTTAGGACCGCTTCTTATTTACCCTCTTAGTTGATCCTAACAATATTTATACGACCACTTAGGAGCAAGTGCTGCTCTGAAAATGTTATTTACTTTTAAACACGAATTTGATGCCGAAATTACCATATCGACATCAATAATTCAGATGAGAGACGTGAGGCAGGCGGATTTCGATCCAGCGATAAAGTAGCAAAAGATATCAGCGTTATCCTCGCTACTAAAATCAAATATACTAGTTCTGTGATCATACACTGAGAGAAATCTGGAGAACATGTTGGTATATTCAAGAATTTATCATAAAAGTTACAATAATTTTTGATAATCCTAATAGTACCTAAGTGGTAAAATACCAATAAATAGTTGAAATATTTTATGGTTAACGTTAGTATAAATTATTGCTGTCACATATAGTACCAGAAATTATTGTAAATATCACTATACATTTTTCTCCGTGTACAGTGAAGGGAAGACTATTGGAAGTTTACCTGCTTTGTTGACCAAGTTTTTTGGTTGTTTGGTTTTTGACGAAACATTTGTATTAGTGAAATTTTAATTTAGTTTACATCCGAAATAAGGCTCAAACATAGGGTTGTTTCTATAATAATTATTGTTATGCACTTGCAGAAATTGAACGAATCTTGGAAAACAACACATTGTTCATTTTTCCAGTGAAGGCGCTTCCGTCGTGAATTCTTTTATGAAATGACTTTGTAGCAAGGCCCAAACCGACAGTAGGCTACTCACAGCCATGTCTAGCTTGATGCAGAACATCTTTCAGAGAACAGAAAATCAACGTTTTCTCAGTCACATATCACGGAAAGGAAGAAAAACAGAATAGGTATATTGGTGGATCTGAGCTCGTTTACAATTTTGTCTTTATATTTCGAAATACAAAATCCTCACAATCAAACTCCCATCCCACTATCATCTAATTGCTCACAATTTGTGCGTTTTCGCTCGCATTGGCAACGCTGCATGACACCGTCCAGTGACAACTGAACTTGCGTCATCTCTCTACCAATTTCGGAACTGTCATCTTGGGATTTGAGGACAACACTAGGGCTTCGTCGTGATTCAGTAATGGTAGAGAACTTGGAATGTCCATAACAACCTTTAATCAAACCATTGTCCACCAATCTGACTGACACTGACAGATATTTGCCATTTTGTGGGAATCACTTGATAACGACTGCAAATTTCAGCAGTCGAAAAATTTGATTTAGTAATCGTAGGGAACTAGTTTTTTTTGCAATGAGAAGTCCATAACAACTTTTAGTCGACCCTATGGCTTGTGTCACTAGCACACATGGGCGTTTTCGCGGCAAAACGATTGATCGTTTGGAATTGAAAGGGAATGAGTTTAAACGTTTGTGAAATGATGTTTATAACATCACTCGATGGGAAATTAACTCTGGAACACAATAAGCCTTAATATTTGCTTCGGAAAATGTACGCAACAGATTGAGAATATGAGACAATCCAAACCTTTTATCACAAAATAATCTCTGAGGGGACATTGAACTACCGAGTACAATGGCTTAGGAAAATTGTATGCCTTTATAAAATTCAACCATACTTTCACACATTTGAAAAACAAACTCTTCTCCCGCCATCTATTATTATATTATATTTGACGGAGGCGCCCTATTAAGTATACATTTATGATACAAAAACATGTGTCTATGATGACGATAGGCTTTAATAGTTATTTATGCATCAAGTGCAAATAAGTGTTATATTTTAGTAAGTGTCCAACTCGGCCTCGTCGGACAATTTCACGTCGAGTGCAATAAACAATTTTTGTACGAGTTGCATACAACATTTTTTCTACGTTCATGCAAAAGGCAAAAAATGATTTAGGTGCGGTACTAGGTGTAGGAAAATGAAAAGCGCAACTTAAAAAATAATTAATTATACATCGAAACAGAAGTAGAAAGTGCAGGGTCGGCGCCATCAAAGGCCAAACGAGTTGAAGTTGAACGAGTTGAAGTTAATAAAAGTGCATCATAAATCGGAAAAAATTACGGATTATTTCATAGTCGAGCAAGATACTAAGAGTAATACAAATTAGATCCAGCCCACCTGATTCCGGGGCAAATACCTCTACAGGTTCGAATAGGCGAAGCATAATTTCAGTTTCGAGTTGGCTTGAGAAGGTAAAAAAATTAGTAGATTTTACTACTACTATGAAGTAGTTTGTGACACAATTGAATGATCTACACGGTGGGTCAAAAAATAACCACATCTTCTTTTCTTTAATAATTTTTATTTGTGGCTAATTTTTTATAAAATTTTGAATATCTAGTAAAAATTGTGGCACATGCTATACATTTTTAAACAGGGCATTTCAAAAATATAACTTACTTTGCCATTCAAGAGTGGGACATTATTATAACGTGAATATTGTTGTACTGTATTTTACTAACTCCAGTTTTGTTTATTTTGTATCCATATATTTTTATTTTATTGTTATTGCGTTTCAGCAGTTATTCAGATTAATACAAAAACGGTACTAGTTTTTCAAGAAAAATCAAGTAGATAGCTTGATTTACAATTACTTTATGTGTAACTAGTTGACTCGACTTGAATTTCAAAAATAAATACTTGTCTTAATTTCAAGTCAAGTCAAGTAGTGAGAAAATCAAGTGTACCTAAGCTCGATACAAAATACAAAGTCACCAGCTAAACAGTATTAAAATTCAATGCATTGGATACTTCAATATTGGCGAAATTTTTTCTTTGAAGAAGTGAACATCGGTCAGTGGAAAGTATCGATAGCTTTCTTTCCTAAGGAATATGAAACCGAATTAAAATCGTTTCATCTACATTTCAAAGAAGAACGGCAGCTCAAAATGTTTGTCGAACACTCAACTGATGCTGTCGGATATGGCTTCCCTGGCATCCCAAAGGAGACCGCCACTGAATACACCCTCTGTAATTTTTCATCTACGTAGGAAACCCAACAGTCAGGCCGTAATGCGTCGCGTCTGAATTTACTGGGTCACTGTTTCACGATGTCGGAGTCTGGAGCGGCCATAAACTGCAATTTCTTGTGATAACTGTGCAAGCCCCGTTTGCCTATACGACCGTATCATAAATACTAGTAACTCCGATTTCGGTTTATAGGCCGGTGGGATTATGGATTTATGTAGGAAAAAATACAGTTCGATCTCTGGCCATTCATTGTGTGGTAGGCCAGTAGATATAGAAAATCATTTCACAATAATTCCAAAAGTTTTTAAACTTCGGTTCAAGGTCGGGAAAGGTGTAAAAACTAACTATATAGTAATTTACGTAACAAGTCCGGAAAATTGTTTTTGGACGTGTTGCGTATACAATTTTTTCGGCAACCGTGTAGAATAACAAATCGAGACACATTTATTTTTATATTTCTTTGTAGAAGAAAATTTCGAACATTTTAATTCTTATTTGTATTAAATATCGAAATGCGAACAGAAGATAGGTACTAACAGAAACATTCTAATTCTTATTTATATAAATATTTATATTGAAATTCGAGAATTTCCCGGACTAGTCCGGAAAGTACGTACTTCCCGGACTAGTCCGGGAAATGATACTTTCTCAAATAAAAATCGTCCGAAGTCAGGAACTTGTCAAAATTGCAATTAACTTGAATATTGATGTATACTCGTTGAGAAAATTTCAAAAGTTGTGCAAACTTGGAGTAGTATTGAATCTACTATTTCATTTCACGAATCAAGTTCACAACCAATTTATAGGTATTCGGAACATTTTATTTTATTAATAAAAACTATTTTTCTTTGATATACTTACTGAACAGGGGTGGATAAAAGGTTCGACCACCAAAACAGCAAGAACAGGATTCCAAACAGTTTATTCGTTTTCTGCTCAACTTTCATAAGCTTGTCTGAGTTTTTGAGATCTAAAAATACCCTAGTAATCAACTTCACGAACTCACAAATAATTCAGTAAAATTATAAAATGGATAAATATAAGTACAAAAGTTTTTCTTACCTAGACCAGGCAGCAGAACCCAAAATAAATGTGATTTAACAAAGACCATTCAGGCTCTAGAACTGTCTTACTCAGGCCAATTGCACCTCACTGGAAGTAACGGCCAATAAACGAAAGAGAGAACTGTCTTACTCGAACGATCAAATGAAAAAGAGTGCTTTTTTTAAGGAATTCAACTTACTGTGTTTCTTAGGTATTTTTTATAACAGAAAGATTTTTCTTATTTACTACTCATTGTTCAAACGATTTAAATTTTGCCAAAACTGAATGCTGGCGACACTTGTCGGGTGGAAGAAAAAACAACCGAGGTTGAAAATACAGATTTCCAACAAGTACTTATTTAATGTAGTTGATTCGTGAATACGATCGCAGATGGCGCCAAGACAAAAGTTGAAAGAGAATGTCGGATTGGGACAGTCAGTGTCGGTACGCAAAACAAGCAAAATGAAATGCAAATCAGCTGGAATGGCATCCAGCATTCTTAATAACTCTAATCCTAACGGTTATGCCACAATACCACAAGAAAAAATTTAAAAAATTATATATATAGTGACCGCCAAAAAGTATGTACCATATGGGAAAAAAGTTTATTATTAGAGTATTAGAAAAAGATTCTTGGGAAAAGTTTGTGCATGTCCGATAACTTAAAAATCGATTTTGACACATGTCACGTGATCGCTGGTATGGCGGCAAATTGAAAAAAATCACTATGAATAGTCAAAAAGTCGGGTAAACTGGCAAGATATCGAAAAAAGTTATTTGAAAAAGTTACTTAGAATTAAATTTTATACATATATACAAAGTTTGAAAAGATAATGAGAGAAAATTGAAAATAGAATTTTTTTTTAAATATTTTCCTAGCTGTATAAAAATATCAAATTATTATCATATGAATAGCTTGACCATACTGAAACATTTGTATTTCAATGATAATGACAAAACTTTCTCATTTTCTCTACACCAGTGAGCACTAAATTAAAAAAAATTGGATTTTTTTAAAACCCTGGCTGTTACATTGGTTCGTTTCTAACAGTTATATCAGAATTCCACGACCATTGTGATGACATGGCACTCCAGAAACATGATGTTTTCCAGATTATAATCAAGTTTCGATGATAATCGTGCCAGAGCGTTTCACTTCGCATGCAATGTTGAAAACTCTAGCCTCTTTAATTTGACGCACTATTTTTAAGATTATGTGCGAAGTGAAACGTTCGTGCACGATTATCATCAAAAATTGATTACAATCTGAAAAACACGATATTTTTGGATTTCCCTATCATCGCAATAATAGTGGAATTGTCATATATCTATTAGATACGAACCAATGTAACAGCAAGGGTTCAGACAAAATTCAATTTTTTCAATTTAGTGCTCTCTGATGTGAAGAAAATGAGAAAGTTTTGTTATTATCATCGGAATACAAATATTTCAGTATGGTCAAGCAATTCATAAGAAAATAATTTGATATTTTTCTACAGCTAGAAAACTATTAAAAAAAATTGCTGTTTTCAATATTCCCACATAATTTTCTCAAACTTCGTATATGTGTATAAAATTGAATTATGAGCAACTTTTTCAAATAACTTTTTTCGATATCTTGCCATTTTATCCGACTTTTTGACTATCCATAGTAATTTTTTTCAATTTGCCACCATACCAGCGATCACGTGACATGTGTCAAAATCGATTTTTAGGTTATCAGACATGCACAAACTTTTCCCAAGAGTCTCTTGTTCAATACTCTAATAATAAACATTTTTTCCATAGGGTACATACTTTTTGGCGGTCACTGTATATTGACACATCGGAAAAATATTTCGAATATATGTACAGATTTGCAACCTTTTACGTTGATCGGAATATCTTTATTTATATATTTTTTAATTCGTAGTAATTTTTTTGAACAAGGTGGTCTCGGAATAATTACAACAGTTTTTAAACTTCGTTGCAAATTTTGAAAACATCTATTCTGATGCATTCACAAATTTGCAACCTTGTACACGATCCGGCACCATATGCAATTTGGAAAAAACTATTCGAAAATTAAATTTTTGCAAATTGCGTGAAGTTCCGAAGGTTGCATATTTGTAAATGATGCATTAGAATAAATGCTTCAAAACATTTGTAATTATTCCACCGTGATCAAAAAAGTGATCACGAATTAAAAAAATATATAAATAAATATTATTCCGATATATCTGTAAAGTTTGCAGAACTTTTGGATTTTTTTATTGTGGTATATTAAAGAAATAAGTTTTTAATAAAAAAAATGTTCCGTGCACTTAAATTGGTTGTAAACTTGATTCGTGATATGAAACAATATATTTAATAGTATGTAGAATTTTTGTAATTTTTTCAATGAGTATATACAGGAAAATTCACGTTATTTGCAATTTTCATAATGTTGCTTGCATAATGTTATTTGCAAACTGAGATTTAGTGCTTTTTCGATGTACTTATCAGTCACTTGACCGAAGTTTGAAAATTTTTGGAATTATTGTTAAATTTTTGATTTTTGATGTCTATCTTTACTGGCCTATCAAGCAGATGCTGATCGCAGCGCCTCTGCTATGCTGGTGGCTATCAGTGCGTGAGATCTATGTGAATGTGTGTGTCCTACTTCGAAGTTTGAGCTCAAGTTGAAAACTTTTTCAAGTTGTCATCAGATAGGAGAGTTCTGAATATTCAACAAACGTAAAGGCCCTCAGGATAAGTATCACTTTGGGTTCAATGAGTTCCTAATAGTCTAGGAGGCAGTGACGATTTTTGGTACTTATTTTCCCAGTATAGAGTTGTTCGGTTAATAATTCTAGACAAAATTCAGATATATTTAGGGGATGGTTTTCCGATGGGTTGAGGCGGAAAATGCTTCAGAGCATAATAATACACTGCTTTTTTTTCAGTTATTATTTATTTATTTATTTATTTTGTATCCAAACAGACCTCAGAGGTCTCATTACATGGATAAATAATATTATTATATAATTATCAAACACTGTAAATCACAATATTAGTTATTGTACATATCAATGAAAATTAAACAATTTACAAATTATATCATATACGTATGTCTAGAATATGTTGTAGTATAAATACGCCTAAAACTATTCAATGAGAGGGTCCAATCCAAATCGTTGAATGCATTGAAATTATTGGCTAGTCGAAACATAGTTACAAGTGGAGATCTGTCTGTAGCAGTTATCATAGGAATATTGACCATAATAGATGTGCGGGTTCTACGAGGCGGGACATTGAACCTGATCACGGCTAGAATTTCTGGAGACTTAATTTCATAGTTGATGATTTTAAATAAAAAGAGTAACATAGATAGGATATGTCTATTTCCCAACGATAACATTTTGAGCTCATTTCTCAAGTAGGTTGTTCTTATTGTATTATAGTCAGCTCTTCTATGAAATTTCTTAAAGTACAGGTATCTGAGAAATTTGTTTTGGATTTTCTCAATTTTCTGCAGTAAAATTTGACTCTTTCCATACAAAATTATCGATGCATACTCAAATTTAGTTCTGACCAGTGTATAGTAGAGAAGTTTTATTGATTCTATATTATTAAAAACCCTTGTTTGTCTTATTATAAAACCCAATATACGGTTTGCAGAACGCACAATGCTTTGAGAAGGAGTGTGTCGGTATATGTGACCCTACGTCTTTGACCTCACGGCATCTCCCAAGAACTTCCCCATGCATTTCATATTCAAATTCAATTGGTTGTTTTGAGCGAGAAATTGACATAATGCAACATTTTTTTATGTTAAAATAGAATTTGTTATCACTGATCCATTTATGAACATTGTCTATATCCATTTGTAATTTCACACAATCTCTTACGTTTTGAATTCTTTTAAATATTTTGAGGTCAACTGCGAAGAGCATGTAATCTGAATTTTTCACAATAGAAGGCAAGTTATTGATGAATATAATGAATAAAAGGGGGCCCAAGTTAGAACCCTAAGGTACACCTGAGTTAACTAAAAATTTTCTAGAAGTATTTCCATTATGCTTCACAATCAACGATCTATCTTTTGAATAATCTTTCATCAATTGCAGGAAGTTATCTGCCAGCCCAAAATTGTTCAATTTTGATAAAAGAGTGTCATGATCTACTTGGTCAAATGCCTTGCAGAAGTCCATAAAAATAGTATCTAATTGTGACCTACTTTCCAAAGTTTCGTAGGCAAAATTGGTGAAGATAAATAAATTGGTATTGGTTGATTCACTTTTCAGGAAGCCATGTTGTTGAGATACTATATTATTTTCAGTATGGTCGTCATATAATTTAGAATAAATCATATCGTCATTGAATTTACAAAGGGGCATATATCGGAAAAAAGCGTAAATGTCTTTTTTGGGGTAACAAGTTGCGCCGAAGCTGATTTATTTGCTCTCTAAGTGGCGTATATCTGTTCCTGATAGTTCAGATGTTATGTTATGAAATGAGTAAAATATTTCGAAGCGAACCGGCGAATATGAAATACGCCCATATGCAATGACATATATTTGAAAAAATATTTTAACACAAACAGCGAAAGTAAAGATGCTATATATTGGTCGCTGGTATTATGGCACATTGCTATCGAAGAACTTGGAGATTCTTCAGATTCAGAACTTGATGACGTATCTTTATCTTTCTTGATTGGTTAAAAAAATTATGATTTTAATAAACACGAAGAATTACAAATGGAAACGACTTCATCTGATATTACTGATATTAGAAAAGCTGGTAAGTTCCATTGTAAGTGTAATATTTAAATTAATAATAATAAAACCAATAAATTTTATCTTCCCTACTTTGGCGAAAAAGTATCTATTTGTAAGCTTTTTTCCTCAACACATTGGCCATCAGTGAAAAAACTATGAGAACTTCTTTGAAGAAACTACTACCTACTGGGGTTTTAGAAAAAGAACAAAGAGGTGGCAGAAAAGATAAACAGAAGGAACTAGACGAAATCATTCATCAAAATATCGTTGATCTGTTGATCATATTACGAAGTTTTCCAAAGTAGAATCACACTACTGTCGAAAGGATAGTAAAAGACAATATCTTAATTCACAGTTATCGATTCCCAAAATGTATTGTATGTATTTGTACGAAAACAAAAATAATGAAAAAGGGAGCGTATTTTTATACAGGAAATTATTCAAATCCATGAATCTCTTTTCATCGTCCCAAAAAGGATCAATGCACATTTTGTATGACTTACAATAATGGTGATGACTTTACTAAATCATCACTAAAAGAAAAGTATTTGAAGCATGAAGCAGAAAAAAATGCTATGATATTATGGTAGATAAAGAGACGAATAATAAAATTTTCTACAAGAATAGTCACATGGAAGAATCATTTCAGACAATCTCTACAAAGAAATGTTGATATATCGAAACTGAAGGTTAAAAAACTCAATAATGCCAGGCTCAACCTACCATTGAAGAAATATTCATCTCTCATGTCACTTTGTGTAGGATCAACTCTCGTCATTCGTATTGAAGAATACCAATCATTCTACCGAAATCTTCCCCATTTAAATAAATAATGCTCTCTTAATGATCTCCGTATATATTTTTTCTGAACTAATCATTTCCTATGAATGTTTATTTTTCATTTTTAATGTTTGTCTGAATCAGTTTTACGTGTTTGTTTGTGTTTTTCTTCATTATCTGATTGGGCTTAAATGAACAAGTTTGATAAATCACATTCACTAAAAGGCGTATATCGTATTTTTTCAAATTACCTCTACCAGGATAAAATGTTAATTACCTTCTTATCAGCATTGTATTATATACACTATATTCGAAATATTCACAAACATTCAATGAAATGGACCTAATTTCTTTCCGATAGTGACGACATGAAAAACTAGAGAACCTTAAATTGCATCTCCTCAGAAATTGTTAAAATCCATATACGCCCCTTTGTAAATTTAACGACGATATGCTGCTATTCCGCTCCTCGTGTAACTACCTGGCTTGTGTGATAGTGAATGCCAGCCAGACTTGTATTTTTAGTAGTAATACCAGAAGAGCATGGAAAATAATCGATTTTCCGATTTCCGATTACCTATCTTGCGAAACCCTATGAGAGCGTCAGCTCTAGTGGTGTTTAATAATACCTCATGAGAGTGTACTTGTTTGGGTAGGGGACGGTTATCAATATTTTTTGCTGTGGCGCTCTGGGACAACTTACAGCTTTTTTTGGTGCATTCACTTCCAGCTGTGAAAAACCTACAGAAACACCGCGGGTGATCGGTGAAAATAAGGCGCAGCCAAGTACAAAAAATACTTCCCTCGAAAGTATATCATACAAAGTTTTTTCTACGACATTTTTTATTGCGAAATCGTAGCAATCGGTATAATTAATTTGAATGTTTTATGTTATGAATTGTCGGCGTGAGAGTGAGTGAGTGGGAGTGAGCTTACTTCTGTTGTGTACGGTGCCAGAAAAATCATATAAAAATTAATAAAAAATCAAAATTTAATAACTATAGTTGAGAATCACCTCGATTGTTTGCACTTCTCAGGTATAAAAGTACGCTTGAATGTGATTTGAACATTGGCTACCATTTAAATTTACAAGAGAGACGTCAAAAAAAAGGACGTAGATTATTGTATTCACAAATCCTTTATAATTTTTATGAGCAATTGAAAAACTAAATAAATATAAACGCTCTGATGTCGGAACTGGAGAAAACGTAGAGGAAACATCAACTTCTTTCAAAAACTATTCCATGTAAATGTGTATGGCTGAACAGTGATGTTATCAGAGGTAGTCGAAAGTGTCTCCTTTTTCTTTTTCCTGACAAAAAAGGCCCCGACTATAACATCTCGTTTTGATTCATCTAATATATGCCAACCACTTTACCGACTAGGTTATTCGCGTGTAGCACTAAAAAGTCTTGAGTTATCGGTAAAAAGTTCGCAGACGATGCCTTATTGAGGCTCATCGGTTAAACCTGCACGTACCGGACGGAGACAAACCGTCTTCATTTCCAGTTATTCCTCACGAACCTCCAGAGGCGCATCCGAGACGCGGGTATTTTCGTCAAAAATGCTATACTTTTAGAACAGTCAAGGCCTACTACGCAATTCGAAACAAGTGCTGGGTTCTTACGTGATGAGTTTTCTTTTCAGATGATATTCCTGGAACTGTTTATGATTTTCGTTTCCACAGGATTGCAGCATAATTTTTTATACTGTGTGTGTGAATTGAGTAAGAAACAAATTCAGTATCGTCAGTTATATATTTATGTTTACCACAATATCAGAATTTATCGTAATTCTACGACTTGAAAATATCAGAAATATTGATTGTCAAAATTTGATTCATTTCTCTATACAGGGTGTTCCTTAAAGACATGCTAATATTTGAGGGGGTGATTCTTTGACTTATTTTGAGGAAAAAATTTTCTATAAACGTATGTCCTAAATGTCCTAACTTTTGAGATACAGGGTGATAAAGTTTTGAAAAAAAATCAGTTTTGTAATAATAACTGAGATAATATTGTAGACGTTTTTATAAAATTTGGTACATGTCTTCTATGCATCAAGGTGCATTTTTTAATGCACAAACATTTTCATTTTCTCAACCAGTGGCGTCCGTACGGGTTTTGCATTGAATATTTTTGGAGAAAAAAATACTACAATGCAAATTCATTTCAAGAGAATTTATGTAAAGAAGCAAACAGTTCAATAAGTTTGAAATAAGAGTATATTCATCAATTAGAAATAATTATTCTTTTTAGAAGATTATTCTGTTCAAGAGGATATATATATTTGATTGAAGACATCCTTTTTATCAGTGCATTTCTAACATTTTTTATTTACCAGAGCTCGTTCTTTCATGGAACAGCAAAGCTTTGGAACTCGCTGCCTCGGAAGGTGTTCCCTCCCAATGGGCACAAGGACGTTGAAATAACGTTATGAAATGGCTGAAAATCGAACGTTTTTTCAACGAAAAAATGTCGCGTGAAACAACGTAATATTAAACCAATTGCTTACTAATTATCGCTTTATTGCCGTTTTCAATCAGGTTTTTTGAATATCGAAGATACTCAAGAAAACAACATTGTTTTATTGAATATCGAAGATACTCAATAAAACAACATTGTTTTGACCAAATAAAAGGTTGAGGAACGTATCATAAACATTGATAAATGAATCGCATGAAGCAAGTTTGATTAAAAATTCTTTTTGAATTAACATAACGATTGTCAAACGTATATTTAACGACTTGTTGAGGAAGTAACGTTGAAAACACATCTTTATAACGTATTCTTTCAACGTTGAAGATTACACTAAATTATTGACGTTAAAATTTTCAACCAGAAACGTTTATTCAACCAATGCCACGTTTATAAAACGTTTGAAAAACGTACGTGTGTCCATTGGGCTGAGCCATACAGCCTGCAGAAATTCAAGAACATCCTGCCACTTTTCCTCGATTCTCACGATGTTCTCTGAACATTGTGAGATTTTCATTTTCGTGGGAACCAGTAAAAATAAATAAAAGAAATTATTTCGTGAACACCGTATTGATCTAATAATTACAATTTTAACGAGTGTGGAAGTCGTGGAACCATTAGGCAGATTTAAAACATAGGCGGTGTACCATTGACTTGACCAAAGTTTGAAAACTTTTGGAATTCTTGTTAAATTAAAATAAAAGACAAGGTTCAAGGAGAGTAGTAGGAAGCAACTAAATAATCATAAAAAGGGTCTAATAAGCTTTCTTAGCTGCAGTGCCTGACCTTTTGACGAAAATATTACGACTACTTACTTGTCTACTGTGTCTACTTGTCTACTGTGATACAGAAAACCCCAAAAATATATAAAATTGTATCAGAATTCTTATTTTTTGCTGAATTAATGATGTTCATATCATCATATAAATCCATTTGATGACGGATCTTTCAAATTGGCCAATTTGTTGAAGAATACTCCGAAGTCATTCCGTAATTTCTGGCATTCCAAGAACAGAGGTAAAATTAGTATGTATCACTATAATACTACTCATTCAATTCGAGGTCAGCTCTACAAGACTGGTTTAGTACAGTTAAATGACGACACCTTGTCTGATCAGGTCTTTCATAATGACTGTTTCACGTGTGATTAGTCATGTGACATTTGATGATAAACGTACGGTATTACTTTTAATGCGTTCTTGAATGGATGTTTATTTTGATACTGATAAATTTCGAACGTGAATAAATCAGAGATAAGATTACTTCGAAAAGTAACACTTTTACTGTCAGTTCTGCCGATCAGAAGGGAGTTCATTATTGAGGATATACCATTCTGCGAGAGAAATTATCAAATCGATGACATTTCGCTTTATTCTTATTGCCAATTAGCCACAACTTAATAGGTATGTTACGCTGTATCAGTCCTACTGACATATAATAATAGTTAGTATTTATGCATCAATATTAGAAAGTGGTTATTTTTTATACAAGTTCCTAAAAATAAGGTTTTTTATATTAACGTGAAGTTTGTTGAATAAGGCACAGACGACTCCACCAAAAAACGCATATTAAAAAATTGTAGCAATTGTATCAATAATTCGAATGTTTTATCGTCGTATTATCATTGATATTCTCCGAATGAAATCTCTTTTTAATTTTGTTTCAATTTGGCGAGTTTTTGTTTGCATTTTGAATGTCAAAATGATGGTCATATTTGCATAAGTGTGAATATGAGAGTTCATGGTTTAGATTTATTCGAAAATACATTAAACATTATTTTTCTGAGGCAGATTTAATATAATTAGGAACATTTTCAGTACCTATCAGAATCACTACTTTTGTTTTTGCTAAAGATTCTTAAAAATTAAATAATTAAAAACTAATAAATTTGATCGAAAGAAAGTTTGACGGATAATTTGATCGTGACAACTTAGATCGCAGCAGTCTCCGCTACCGACTACCCGGCAACATAATCACAACCATCATTCGAGACTCTTGTGATGCAATTCGATATAAATGTAGCTATTTTCCTATGCCCAGATTAAGTGCAAATCATTATATTATATGACTGAAAATTCCAAATCGATTCCAAAGAAATTACAAAAAGACTTGTTCCACGTTTGGTGGAAAAAATACGCCCATATTGCAACTTGTTTTATAAATAGCTATTTTCAAGTATGTGTAAAAAATGTACTATACGCACAGTCTTCACGCACTTGTGCCTAAAAGTATATCCCTGCGCACTGTGAACAAACTTTATGCACTGTTTTCGAAAAAGTCTGATGTAAAACTAACAGAAAAAGAAGCTTTTATACAGATTTGCAGTATGCATCCATAGAAATATATTATATATCTTACTCTAGAATGCTAATCCCACCAATACTCACGGAGAAAAGCGGGACGCATATGCAACCTGAAAACCGTTGTACGCATGTTCATCAACAGGGTAGTTCATGGAGCTCGTTGCCAAGTTTCAAAATTGTTCGTCGTTTCAATTCAAAGTTTGGGGTCATGAGGCAATAAAATCCATACAATGTAAAAGAGAAAAATTTCTCAGCATATTCACGACTTTGTGAAACCGAAAGACTCGTATAGAGATAGATTACTCTCAATTTTAGGCGCGAAGGAAACAAATACAATAACGTATCCTACGATGCTACTATAATTATAATGATCGTGCAACAGCGCTTATTCATTAACAGGCAGACTTGACAGCATTCAGAGACGGTTTTAGGTATAATATGCTTATGATATTTCAGATAGCCTACTTGTTTATTTGTGATCTCTATGTTTCAGTGTTTCAGTGTTTCAGATTTTGTTTTGTTTTTTGTAGTGTTTGTATTTGTTTTCTAGTTTTTTTTATTGTTCGTGAATTAGCATTAATTTTGTTGCTAGATATTTTCTTATAAAACAGATAGTATTTTTTCTCGGATAGATAAATAATGAACTGTTTAGTGTTGTGGTGTGGAAGCAAAGGGAAAATACCTATATTGGTTTCGCCATCTTGAATTTTCCAATTTTAACGAAAAAATCATAATCTTCGACCCCGAAAACCCCCAGATACAAATTTTGAATAGAATTGGATCATAATTACAAAACTTGTGCGCCATATTAGAGCCGCCATCTTGATTTATTCAATATTGACAGAAGAATCATAATTGCCGACACCAAAAACACTCGGACACCAATTTTGAATAGAATCTAATCATAATTACAAAATTTGTCCACAATATTGGAGCTGCCATCTTGAATTTTTCAATATTGACAGAAGAATCATAATTGCCGACACCAAAAACACTCGGATACCAATTTTGAATAGAATCTAATCATAATTACAAAATTTGTCCACCATATTGGAGCTGCCATCTTGAATTTTTCAATATTGACAGAAGAACCCCCAGATACCAATTTTGAATAGAATCGGATCATAATTACAAAACTCGTCCGCTGTTTTGGAGCTCGCATTTTTTTTTCTTAAAAAAAAAATAATGATTCGTTGTCACCAGAATTATGTACATCTGCCAAATTTCAAATCAATTGGACGATTAGAAGTGTGCGATATTTAACCTGCAATATTTGATTACAGACATTACCACCGGGACAGATGAAACTAAATGAAAGCTTGTAAAATAAACTAAGAACACTTCCTGAGATTGAGAATTAACAATATGTATGCACAAATGATAGTAGTAGAACAACATACATTTCGTGAATGTTTCCTTCCATAACGGTCACTATTACCAGTACAATAATAATTTGCTGAAACCGGGTCTGCTACAGAAATCACTGATGACGCACATGCGCAGTGCTCACTAGTCTAAACTTTTTACATCACTTTCGGCCTATGGTATTAGCATTCTAGAGTAAGATATATAATATATTTCATATCTCACTTGTTTCCAAACGTAGTCAGAATTTTATAACTTTGCACTGTCTAAAGGTTAACACACTCATATTTTTTTTGGTGCATAAGTAATACCTGAATATTTCTGACCAAACAATCACAAATTCTTTCGTACTCGTATTGTCATCATGCCTGCACAGGGACTTCTGTGATGTCAATATTGTTTAACTTTCATACACTATTTATGTGTAAACATGTTTGTATAAATCTGTCGAATGTTTATTTTAAAAATGTAAACACCACTGCAAGCAATTCAACAGTATTGGATATATATTCTATAGAGTGCGTTATTAATATTTCTCAGGAGTATGAGTGTGTGCCAAAATGTTACGATTTACATTATACATCTTCTGAAGCTCAATCATTATCAGGTAAAATTTTGTCATCGTTTCGAATCTGATACAGAGTGTTTGGATCGAGTCAAACACTTCGATAACTTTTTCGTTCAGTCATCATCAAAACATGTTGTAATGGTGATACCTCGTTTCGTACACCTTAAAAAATTACCTGAAATATTCTTTTTTGGTACACTGAATTAATCAATGAATTTTTGGCTTCTCGTTTCGTTTCGTAAATCGACCGGTGCGATGATCCAGAAGGTCTGAATCATCTGGACAGTTGTCTTGAAATAAAATTTACGTTGGAGAGAAATATACTTACAATAACCCCACCCATCACACCAGTTGTATTTGTACCTTTCCTCAAGTGTATACGCATATGTTAGGTTAGTTTGTTCTGTTGTGTCGTCCATTGAAATAATGAAATTCGGAATTTTATTATTTTCTGACTTCAACTCCAAACTCGGATTTTTTCTGACTTAAACTCAGAATTTTATCGAATTTCGATTTCATACTCGGAATTTTATTATTTTCCGACTTCAAACTCGGAGTTTTATTATTTTCCGACTTTGAACTCGCAATTTTTATGATTTTCCGACTTTAAACTCGGAAATTCATTATTTTCCGAATTTAAACTAGGAATTTTATGGTCAGCTGAGGGCCGGTTGTTCAATACGAGATTAATCTACTAGTTAGCCAAACCAGGTTTTAAAATAAGAGAATGAAATTTAAAAAATATGCCATTTTTAATGAACCCACCAATTAAATTTCAGAATTTTTATCAAAATCAGAAAAATTGTCATTTCACATCATAATTTTTTTTTTATTTATCAACATATTTCTATGAAATTAAAGTCAGTGATATTCTGCGACTCCCTGAATGCAGTGGTATAATCAAAGTTCTGATAAAAGTTTTGAAATTGAATTGATTGGTTGATTAAACGGCATATTTTTCAAATTTCATTCCTTTATAACTTTTTTATTGAATAACGCATTCCAACGTAATTCACATATAAACCATTTGAAAATATCGCTAATCCAGTGGTGTAGTTAGAATTTTTCTAAAAAAATCGGTAGTAATTTTTTTTTTTATATTTTTGACCTTGAAAAATCAGAAAAATTGAAAAGGAGATTTATTCATGAAATTTGGTGTCTACCTAAAAAATAAATCATTTCAATCGATCGGAAAGTGTAGATTTTATAAGGTACTCCGGTCTTAAGTGGGTCACACTATATATAAAGATGTGGATCGATTTTCTCGTAAAAATGAGTGGGGGCGAGCAGTGCATAACTAGTAATAACCGAAATTTGTTAACGAACAAATTGACACGTCACTAAACGACAGAATTGTATTTTTTTATTATCCAATGACTCGTAACATACATGTACTTTTGAACAAAAAAAAATTAACCATCGGAGATGTTAGGTTAGTTTGTTCTGTTGTGTCGTCCATTGAAATAATGAAATTCGGAATTTTATTATTTTCTGACTTCAACTCCAAACACGGATTTTTTCTGACTTAAACTCAGAATTTTATCGAATTTCGATTTCATACTCGGAATTTTATTATTTTCCGACTTCAAACTCGGATGCGGACCACATGGTCTTTGGTTATGACCAAAAATTTTTAGTTTAAGAATTTAAAAAAAAAAGTCCCATTGATTGTGATTTTTCCACCATAATATGGTAGGTTCACACATTTTATTGTTATTCATAACTCTTTGGTAACCGTTTTGTTTTTCCTTAGATCGACTTGTAACTAACTCATAATTTGCTGAAGATGAAGGATTGATCCTTCGAAACATGTCGTCCCTCTTAATGTTAGTCTTCTGACTACATGATATCAACGTGATGTCAGTCTTCTGACTGCATGACAGCTACAATAAAGGATATTTTTGGTGGAGTTAGACTGTAAGTTTTTTCAATTTCCTAAAAAAAGATTAATAAACGATCGTATTATTATTATTCGATTATGCTTGGATGATGAGTTTTCGTGCTACCCACACAGTACCTACTTGTTATATTTTGGCTAAAATTATTGTTAAAATTGTTTTTTTCCGTTAACCAGCTGTCCTCCCCTTACGAACGGCAGCCCTCAGAAGTCGAAACTTGTGCGAGCCAAGGATTAACGAGGTCTTACTTTTTAACGTGCGATTCCTAGCACTTTCTCGGGCCATCAGATAAAAATATGAAGTCGCTGGCACTGTCTCTGAGTATGAGACATAATTAGGTGAGCATCGTCTACGGAAATGCATTCGAAAATGAAAACATACGACACATTTAACGAGGCATAGACCCCGACGAAAATAGACCGTCATCTTCAGTGATGGCAGACACCCGGTCTGAATAGGTCGCTCGAATTTTAGTGAATACAGAAACCGTCAAACGAAATAAATCATTGTTTTTGCAGCTCTCTCGGCTTCAGTCTGAGCGCATATTTTACAATACGTAAACGTTTAAATCTCATTGTTCTTCCACTGGATTTATAGCTGGCGAAGATTACGGATTGTGCTATTGTAAATATTTCGTATCGTCTCCAGCGGAATAACTCGTGAGTAAAGCTGAAATGAAATTTAAAGAGGTATTGTGCAAGTATAAGTTTATATTTCTCTTTGAATTACGCTCGAAAGTTTGGAAGCAAATGGTGGTTACTGAATTATAAATTCCTAACTGTTTTAGAAGGTTCTGCAGTTGCGAGTCTTCCTCTACATATATTTTCCCTTATTCAATAACCCACAATTACGGTTAAATTGTCAGCATACAGGGTGGCCCAGCGAAAACGAAACAAGGCCGATATTTCATATTTATCGTTCACAGAAAAACAAACGCTTGAACCCGTCGATTTTTATTGCATATTCTCAACTTTGTCACTTCAAGCCCCTCGGAGGGGTTAGCTCTTACCCTTGAATCTTTAATGGGAGTAGGGTTCATGTGATACCGCATTTTGAAGGTGATTGAATTCTCTTTCCAACGCTTTCCAGTTTTTGGAATTTGATGCAGTAGTTCTCGAGAAATCATTGTTAATATACTTACAAGCCAACATTGACATGAATTCGTATCAACTTTTAACTTGAATTGTTAGAATTGTGTTCATGGCAATGGTTTGAGAAAAAACTGATTTTTACAGAAGCACCGAATTCCATAGCAGCATAACTACTAATAGTCCAAGAGCACGCTGCAAAAAGCTGGCCTATCGAGTTACCAGATGAGAATTTTTTTTAATGTAATGAAAAAATCCTATTCTGCCAGACCTACAGCTTTACAGGGTGTACCAAAAGTCGGTACCAATTTTTTTATTTCCAGAGAAAACCTAATTTGTTTTCACATGTTTTGCTTGGCATTCTCATTCTTAGTTTAAAAAACCTGGCCACGCCACATGTCATGTCTTGAGCAGCATTTCTGTTCTGACAAGATATGACTTTCATAATGGCCCTAGTAAGTACTTACTTTGAAAAAAATGATCATCCGGTAACTCTTGGACCATGAGGTTTCACTAATGAATTTGTAAAAAAGATACTGAAAATACTTTCATGATTTTATGATTTGCAACCGTAAAATATACCACCTGCCGTTTAAAAATGCAAATGAGAATATTAAATGCGTGTTTCTTATGTATTAAAAAACTGACCTTAAATTATTCCTCATTATAGTTGACCAGGATTGGATTTTTACCAAACAAAAAAGAATTCTTAGATAAAACCTGTACTACTTACAAGATGAGAAATAATGCTGAAAGTGAAATAAGCGTAACTTTAGATTCTTAGCCGATGATTGTTCTAAACTTGTTTTCTCGAGAACTACTGCATCAAATTAAAAAAACTAAAAAACGTCGGAAAGAGAATTCGATGACCTTCGAAAAGCCCCCTCGCAATAGAAATCGACGGGTCCGAACGTTTGTTTTTCTGCGTACGGGAAATATGAAATATCGGTCTTGTTTCGTTTTAGCTGGGCCACCCTGTATATCTTAAAATTATTCTCTTCTATAACATGGAAACTCGGAACAGCTGCTATGAGAATATAGAATCATAACAATCACAACCGTTAGTTGAATTAAGTGAAATTAAATGTGGATGAATATGAGAAAAATCCTTAGTTCACCATTATAAAGATTGTAATTGATTTTGTAATTGTAATTGAATTTTGTAAGAAAATCACCCTCGTCGCTGCGCGACTCGGGTAATTTTCAAAAAATTCATGTACTCCAAAAATTTCCGGCAATAATTCAAGCACTAGGGAAATTATAAGTGAAAATTTTTTGCTCAAGCGGAAATCCAATGAAATTAGTTAAACTGAGGTCGTCATGTGGTTGAATACAACCAATCAGAACAACATTATACTGATTATTTTTTGACATATCTTACAAATAAAAACCATCAATTTAAAGCAATGATGTACTTTCAAACAAATCGCAACATTATTATAGTGGGAATTTTCTACTTATATAATTGCCGCGGGAATTTTCGTGGTATTTTGTTTTTATTGTGTGACAACTGACAACTTTTGATTTGACGTCTGTCATCAGTTTGCATGCAAATTGAAAAATGAATCGAAAACGGTTTAATAAATCGTCATTCGATGAAATCTGTGAGAAAATCAACGAAAATGCATGTGAGAATACTATAAGTAACGTGCATGTCAATTTCGATCATTTTTCGAGGAAAGGGGATACAAATTGGAAGAGAATACAACAACAAAATTGACTGACATTTTGAAGGACTATGCATTCAATATGAGAAAATAGAATGGAGAAATTATAAAGAATCTGTTATTAAAACATAATATACTCCAAGAAAAAAGTTAGGTTAATATATTTTCAGTGATTACGAAAGGAATAACGAGCGAAAACAAATTCTAATCGAGCAGTGCAGTCGTAATAATATGATCTCCCACTTTATTAGACCCCCTCCCCTGCCGTTTGCCAGGCATTCAGGGGGTGGTAAAGGGGTAATTTCTAGGAAATAAATCAATAACTTTTCCAAATGAATTAGTACCGCATTCTGCTTTTGGTATGTGTTTCATGAAGGAAAAATTAATCGAAAAACATCCCCCATATAGTTAGTCAGCCCTCGAGAGGGTGTTAGAGGGGGTAGTTTCGAGGGTATAATTCAATAACTCTTTCAAATGAGCTAGTACCGCATTCTGCTTTTAGTATGTGTTTCATGAAGGAAATAGAATCGAATAACATTCCCATATAGTTAGTCAGCCCTCGAGAGGGTGGTAGAGGGGGTAGTTTCGAGGGTATTAATTCATAAACTCTTTCAAATGAGCTAGTACCGCATTCTGCTTTTAGTATGTGTTTCATGAAGGAAATAGAATCGAATAACATTCCCATATAGTTAGTCAGCCCTCGAGAGGGTGGTAGAGGGGGTAGTTTCGAGGGTATAATTCAATAACTCTTTCAAATGAGCTAGTACCGCATTCTGCTTTAGTACGTATTTCATGAAGGAAAAATGAATCGAATAACATCCCCCATATAGTTAGTCAGCCCTCGAGAGGGTGGTAGAGGGGGTAGTTTCGAGGGTATAATTCAATAACTCTTTCAAATGAGCTAGTACCGCATTCTGCTTTTAGTATGTGTTTCATGAAGGAAATAGAATCGAATAACATTCCCATATAGTTAGTCAGCCCTCGAGAGGGTGGTAGAGGGGGTAGTTTCGAGGGTATAATTCAATAACTCTTTCAAATGAGCTAGTACCGCATTCTGCTTTTAGTATGTGTTTCATGAAGGAAATAGAATCGAATAACATTCCCATATAGTTAGTCAGCCCTCGAGAGGGTGGTAGAGGGGGTAGTTTCGAGGGTATAATTCATAAACTCTTTCAAATGAGCTAGTACCGCATTCTGCTTTTAGTATGTGTTTCATGAAGGAAATAGAATCGAATAACATTCCCATATAGTTAGTCAGCCCTCGAGAGGGTGGTAGAGGGGGTAGTTTCGAGGGTATAATTCATAAACTCTTTCAAATGAGCTAGTACCGCATTCTGCTTTTAGTATGTGTTTCATGAAGGAAATAGAATCGAATAACATTCCCATATAGTTAGTCAGCCCTCGAGAGGGTGGTAGAGGGGGTAGTTTCGAGGGTATAATGCAATAACTCTTTCAAATGAGCTAGTACCGCATTCTGCTTTTAGTATGTGTTTCATGAAGGAAATAGAATCGAATAACATTCCCATATAGTTAGTCAGCCCTCGAGAGGGTGGTAGAGGGGGTAGTTTCGAGGGTATAATTCAATAACTCTTTCAAATGAGCTAGTACCGCATTCTGCTTTAGTACGTATTTCATGAAGGAAAAATGAATCGAATAACATCCCCCATATAGTTAGTCAGCCCTCGAGAGGGTGGTAGAGGGGGTAGTTTCGAGGGTATAATTCAATAACTCTTTCAAATGAGCTAGTACCGCATTCTGCTTTTAGTACGTATTTCATGAAGGAAAAATGAATCGAATAACATCCCCCATATAGTTAGTCAGCCCTCGAGAGGGTGGTAGAGGGGGTAGTTTCGAGGGTATAATTCAATAACTCTTTCAAATGAGCTAGTACCGCATTCTGCTTTTAGTACGTATTTCATGAAGGAAAAATGAATCGAATAACATCCCCCATATAGTTAGTCAGCCCTCGAGAGGGTGGTAGAGGGGGTAGTTTCGAGGGTATAATTCAATAACTCTTTCAAATGAGCTAGTACCGCATTCTGCTTTTAGTACTTATTTCATGAAGGAAAAATGAATCGAATAACATCCCCCATATAGTTAGTCAGCCCTCGAGAGGGTGGTAGAGGGAGTAGTTTCGAGGGTATAATTCAATAACTCTTTCAAATGAGCTAGTACCGCATTCTGCTTTTAGTATGTGTTTCATGAAGGAAATAGAATCGAATAACATTCCCATATAGTTAGTCAGCCCTCGAGAGGGTGGTAGAGGGGGTAGTTTCGAGGGTATAATTCAATAACTCTTTCAAATGAGCTAGTACCGCATTCTGCTTTTAGTACGTATTTCATGAAGGAAAAATGAATCGAATAACATCCCCCATATAGTTAGTCAGCCCTCGAGAGGGTGGTAGAGGGGGTAGTTTCGAGGGTATAATTCAATAACTCTTTCAAATGAGCTAGTACCGCATTCTGCTTTTAGTACGTATTTCATGAAGGAAAAATGAATCGAATAACATCCCCCATATAGTTAGTCAGCCCTCGAGAGGGTGGTAGAGGGTGTAGTTTCGAGGGGATAATTCAATAACTCTTTCAAATGAGCTAGTACCGCATTCTGCTTTTAGTACTTATTTCATGAAGGAAAAATGAATCGAATAACATCCCCCATATAGTTAGTCAGCCCTCGAGAGGGTGGTAGAGGGGGTAGTTTCGAGGGTATAATTCAATAACTCTTTCAAATGAGCTAGTACCGCATTCTGCTTTTAGTACTTATTTCATGAAGGAAAAATGAATCGAATAACATCCCCCATATAGTTAGTCAGCCCTCGAGAGGGTGGTAGAGGGGGTAGTTTCGAGGGTATAATTCAATAACTCTTTCAAATGAGCTAGTACCGCATTCTGCTTTTAGTATGTGTTTCATGAAGGAAATAGAATCGAATAACATTCCCATATAGTTAGTCAGCCCTCGAGAGGGTGGTAGAGGGGGTAGTTTCGAGGGTATAATTCAATAACTCTTTCAAATGAGCTAGTACCGCATTCTGCTTTAGTACGTATTTCATGAAGGAAAAATGAATCGAATAACATCCCCCATATAGTTAGTCAGCCCTCGAGAGGGTGGTAGAGGGGGTAGTTTCGAGGGTATAATTCAATAACTCTTTCAAATGAGCTAGTACCGCATTCTGCTTTTAGTACGTATTTCATGAAGGAAATAGAATCGAATAACATTCCCATATAGTTAGTCAGCCCTCGAGAGGGTGGTAGAGGGGGTAGTTTCGAGGGTATAATTCAATAACTCTTTTAAATGAGCTAGTACCGCATTCTGCTTTAGTACGTATTTCATGAAGGAAAAATGAATCGAATAACATCCCCCATATAGTTAGTCAGCCCTCGAGAGGGTGGTAGAGGGGGTAGTTTCGAGGGTATAATTCAATAACTCTTTCAAATGAGCTAGTACCGCATTCTGCTTTTAGTACGTATTTCATGAAGGAAAAATGAATCGAATAACATCCCCCATATAGTTAGTCAGCCCTCGAGAGGGTGGTAGAGGGGGTAGTTTCGAGGGTATAATTCAATAACTCTTTCAAATGAGCTAGTACCGCATTCTGCTTTTAGTATGTGTTTCATGAAGGAAATAGAATCGAATAACATTCCCATATAGTTAGTCAGCCCTCGAGAGGGTGGTAGAGGGGGTAGTTTCGAGGGTATAATTCAATAACTCTTTCAAATGAGCTAGTACCGCATTCTGCTTTTAGTACGTATTTCATGAAGGAAAAATGAATCGAATAACATCCCCCATATAGTTAGTCAGCCCTCGAGAGGGTGGTAGAGGGGGTAGTTTCGAGGGTATAATTCAATAACTCTTTCAAATGAGCTAGTACCGCATTCTGCTTTTAGTACGTATTTCATGAAGGAAAAATGAATCGAATAACATCCCCCATATAGTTAGTCAGCCCTCGAGAGGGTGGTAGAGGGTGTAGTTTCGAGGGGATAATTCAATAACTCTTTCAAATGAGCTAGTACCGCATTCTGCTTTTAGTACTTATTTCATGAAGGAAAAATGAATCGAATAACATCCCCCATATAGTTAGTCAGCCCTCGAGAGGGTGGTAGAGGGGGTAGTTTCGAGGGTATAATTCAATAACTCTTTCAAATGAGCTAGTACCGCATTCTGCTTTTAGTACTTATTTCATGAAGGAAAAATGAATCGAATAACATCCCCCATATAGTTAGTCAGCCCTCGAGAGGGTGGTAGAGGGGGTAGTTTCGAGGGTATAATTCAATAACTCTTTCAAATGAGCTAGTACCGCATTCTGCTTTTAGTATGTGTTTCATGAAGGAAATAGAATCGAATAACATTCCCATATAGTTAGTCAGCCCTCGAGAGGGTGGTAGAGGGGGTAGTTTCGAGGGTATAATTCAATAACTCTTTCAAATGAGCTAGTACCGCATTCTGCTTTAGTACGTATTTCATGAAGGAAAAATGAATCGAATAACATCCCCCATATAGTTAGTCAGCCCTCGAGAGGGTGGTAGAGGGGGTAGTTTCGAGGGTATAATTCAATAACTCTTTCAAATGAGCTAGTACCGCATTCTGCTTTTAGTACGTATTTCATGAAGGAAATAGAATCGAATAACATTCCCATATAGTTAGTCAGCCCTCGAGAGGGTGGTAGAGGGGGTAGTTTCGAGGGTATAATTCAATAACTCTTTTAAATGAGCTAGTACCGCATTCTGCTTTAGTACGTATTTCATGAAGGAAAAATGAATCGAATAACATCCCCCATATAGTTAGTCAGCCCTCGAGAGGGTGGTAGAGGGGGTAGTTTCGAGGGTATAATTCAATAACTCTTTCAAATGAGCTAGTACCGCATTCTGCTTTTAGTACGTATTTCATGAAGGAAAAATGAATCGAATAACATCCCCCATATAGTTAGTCAGCCCTCGAGAGGGTGGTAGAGGGGGTAGTTTCGAGGGTATAATTCAATAACTCTTTCAAATGAGCTAGTACCGCATTCTGCTTTTAGTATGTGTTTCATGAAGGAAATAGAATCGAATAACATTCCCATATAGTTAGTCAGCCCTCGAGAGGGTGGTAGAGGGGGTAGTTTCGAGGGTATAATTCAATAACTCTTTCAAATGAGCTAGTACCGCATTCTGCTTTTAGTATGTGTTTCATGAAGGAAATAGAATCGAATAACATTCCCATATAGTTAGTCAGCCCTCGAGAGGGTGGTAGAGGGGGTAGTTTCGAGGGTATAATTCAATAACTCTTTCAAATGAGCTAGTACCGCATTCTGCTTTTAGTACGTATTTCATGAAGGAAAAATGAATCGAATAACATCCCCCATATAGTTAGTCAGCCCTCGATAGGGTGGTAAAGGGGGTAGTTTCGAGGATAGAATTCAATAGCTCTTTCAAATGAGCTTTCTATATATATATATCTCATGTGGGAAAAATGAATTCTATGACTAACTAACGGTACTAATTACCCCTTTACCACCCTCTGAAGGCCTGGCAAACGGAAGGGGGGGTCTAATAAAGTGGGAGATCATATTATTACGACTGCACTGCTCGATTAGAATTTGTTTTCGCTCGTTATTCCCTTCGTAATCACTGAAAATATATTGACCTAACTTTTTTCTTGGAGTATATTTGCGGATGTGGACAACTTCACACCCGTCTATTCAAACCACCTTTTCCATGTCTGTTGCGTTCTGCCATAACGTGTCACATTTTTGTATCTGAATATATCTTCATCTATGTGGAAAACTGACTCAGCTAGTGAGATTTTGACATCGACTAATTACTGGAATTTTTAGAAAGCCTATTTTCTTTCCCTTTGATTCTTTGCCAAGTTCCAAAAACCAACACTAATAACATCTAAAAACACTTTCTGATAAATTAGGTCCTGAGCGTTTTCGCTCGGTATTTATAATCTGCGAACAGATGTTCTCTGGCCGATAAAATGTTTATTTTGTCGTTTGAATTTCATTTTGGGTTCATTTCCGAGTTGCGAAAACCTCATAACTTGAATTTTATTGAGTTTATTCACATCGAGAAAATAGCATTTTACTACAGGTCCGTATTCGAGTCGAAAAATGCCAGAATACCCAATCCGTGTCTGATGCTCTATAATTTTTACATTACTAGTAGTGGTTTGAACTTTGGTGGAGATGTAATTGTATCCGAAAGAGTCGTGCATACATGTACATAGGGTAATTTTTTTGTTTGAATTTTCAAATTTTACTTTTCCTCACTTTCCACAGTCGGCTTGTTCTCTGTAATCTAGAGTAGGCGCTGGATGCATATTTCGGTGTTTATCTAAGAAATTTCTGACCAAAGCTGAAATGATTCAATTGGGTGAAGTAGCCTTCGCTAATGATGGGCAAAAACCCAGAAACTAGTACGTAGCTGTTCTACATTTAAATCGATATTGAAAGAGCATTGCAAAGTATTTTTTGCACGAAACTGTGCCAATAATCTAATAAATATAATTCAACGGTCGTAGGGAGCAGAAGTTGTTTTTTGTAGGAGACTAGTTGACGAATGTACCTGAAGACTCGATTATCTAATTTATCAATTTTTCATTATAATATTTCTCCATTTTGATATCAAATTAGAATCATTTGTTGCACTATTAATCATTAATTTTATAGAAAACCTTAGCAAAATATGGGTATTTAACGAACAAGTGTATTAATAAGGGCAATTAACAATCGAGATAATTTAACGCGTGAGCGGAGCGAGCGCGTTAATGTTTAGATTGTTAAACGCCATTTTAATTCACGAGTTTGTTACAAAACTTTTCCGTCGACAGTAGTTTTCGAAAATAGAGATATCTCACTTTCAATGTTTATTTATTTAACGTTACGATTAAAAATAATCACTATTTCCTATTTATATTAACTCTACTCAAAGATAGTTTATTTTTTCTCAGTGGTAGTTTTATTTTATTTTTTATTATTTATTTTCAAATTGAAATAAAAAAAATTACCCTCGGTGGGTTTTGAACTCTCGACCTCAGTGTTGCATGCCAGGTGAACTTTACCATTACGCCACGGGACCATATGGTTTTGAGTGACGACTGGTGTAATGAACATTTTTTGAAATTTTATTTGAAAATAGACAAATAAATAATGACAGATAGTACTAACCAATATAAAATGTATAAGAGCAATGTATGTTGGGTTGCATATAATCAAATCGTTGATTAATAGAAAATCATTCATTAACAGGGGTCATTAATCAACGATTTTGAGTGCGTTAAAATACATCATAAATGAACGGTCGACGGAAAATGTATTTTAATTGTAATATTTTCCCAAATCGACGTTACGTTAAAACATTTCCCTGATAATCTTTTGGCGTAATTCCATTGCAGCAGTAGCTTCCTAATCTTTTTATAATAACTGTTTACAAATAATCAACAAAAATGACGTAGCATTAAATTTCTAGCTTTGATATGTAACTCGAATAATATACAAACATGAGTGAGATACATTACGCGGTGATTTCATCTGCAGTCATGGAACAACTTTCATTTGCCATTTGTTTTATGTTCACTTCAAAAGGACGTAAGATATTAAATTAGATTTCTCCGAATCATTTACTTGCTGAAGATTCATATATAAGTGCAGCATGTTCTTAAACAGCTTTCTTTTCACAGTTTTTGGTACGAATTAGAATGGTTTCATAAAACTGAAATTCCTTTAAAAATACTTCAGATATGAATATTTTTTTAATAAATCTCATTTCAGTTTTTGAAAGGCGAATATCTAAGCACAGATTATCAATATAAATAGACGCTGTGTGATGTGTGATTACATTTTACTATATCTTTTACTATGAAAAGCCGATCTCACAGTGGCCAGCGTAACTATGTCAGGTGGAATGATGGACACGCTGCTCTCTAATCTAAAAATCATACCGGCTTGCCGTGGTGCGGCAGAAATCTTAGCCGAACGAATGCAGAAGGCTGTCTTCTTGGTTTAGTCCGTCTACTAAGGCACATGATTCTTGTTCCCAGTAATCGCTTACCCCACGGGTTTGGGGAGTGACTTTCTGGGTAAATGACACACCAAATGTGTCCTGACGAAAAAAAATAATAACTCACTTACCTTACACAGAGATACTGTCGTATAGGTTAAATAATTTTTTTTCAAATGTATCGTGTCGATAGACGACCACATGCATTTATTAAAAACAATGGCATGTATTCTCGCAAGCTTAGAATAGGGGGCGCTGCTGCCAGTGGAGGTCCTGTTGGTATTGTTAAAAAGTATAGGTTGGTGCTTATAGGAATATGAGAACGTATAGTTTTCATTTATAATCATGCCTCAGAATAATTTTGTTGTAGAGTAGATTTGGAAAATAAACAAAAGACATAACCTATAATTATTGATTAGAGTTTATTTGCTTTAAGCGAAGCCATTACTAAATAAGGAGCTATACCAACTAGAAATCAGTAAAGTTTAGCACCTTTATCACTTTTATTGAAGATAACAGAAGAAATATAAAAAATACGGACAAGGTAACCTAGAAATCCATGTTTTAACGTCGATTCCAGCAGCTAACCTTCGAATCAACGGCTGTTTGTGGCCGAATGCTTTTGCTCCTTTCTTTTTCGATTCCAATATGAAGCTTCTCATGCTCAGATAACTGTATTTTTCCATTTTAGCGAATAATTTAAGGGATATGCTAGTATTTACTGGATACTCAGGACCTCCACTTAAATAAATAAATAAATAGAGGTTTATTTTGTAAAATTAATGACTACATGTCACGAGTGATAACATGCCACATATCTCATTATCCACATACTTCTAACCCAGGGGGGAAAGGAAGGAGTGGCAGATGGCGCAGAAGTAGCAACTCTCCTGATCCTGATCAGGGGAACAGGAGAGCGCCCTGCCAGACCGAACTTAGTCATCCCCGGGGAGGGGTACCGTTGTCCGGCCACGCTGATGTTAACGTAAAGCCGGACATTTCATCACTCGCGGAGATATTAATCAGCAAGACACACGCCTCCTGCAAAGCTTATGCGTGTCGTATCATTGTTATTCAATGTAGATACTTGCTTGCAATAAGTTGCTGAGGTTGGTTATTTCGATGATCATCCCGGAAAAGGCTGAGGCAAAAAACCGGGTCAGGACCTCCACTTACAATAGCGCCTCTGGCCATTGTGATTTGGGTTGCCTCGATACCAATCCTGACGCCTAATGCACCAAAGTGAATGTGTCATCAAAAAATCAGTAAGTCGGCCAGGAGCGCCACGGCAACTAATATGATCCTCTTCCCGCTCTGCGGAGTATTAACGAGGGAGTGTACTATTATTGTTCATATGAATGGTTATTATTTCTCCGGTTGTTAGAATATAACTAACAAATTCGGCCCAACATTACGATTTTTACTGTTTATTAGGTTATCTTCTGAAATTTGTCTTGTGGCTCAAGGATTTTGAGTATTCACCAGTCGCTCTTTTTGTGTCTAGCAATAACTAGCCAAAAATGTCCAGTTAGGCATTCCAAGATGCTATCAAAGCAAAATCAACATGGCTATTGGACCAGATCAAACCTAACAGCTGAGTTATTTCTGTTTCGACCTAGTTTCAAAGTGTTTTTCTTGACTTCGTTGTTAGAAATAGCTTTTCTGGGTTTGCATTGTTATGTGTTACTGACGGTTAACTGAGCATCTAAACCAGTGATACCTAATCTACAATTCTGTCGAATATACGCCTACCTAGCCGAATATCATAAGATAACCAGAGTAGTTGAAGCTCCTGCCAATTTAATAATAACTCACTAGATGAACACCCCATCCTAGCCGACTGCAGTTGTAAGAAATCCAGTCATCGTTCACTGTGGGTCTGAAGAATCTGATGTTGATACGGGCCATTACTACACCTTGGATAAATTGAAGTGCCTGGAGACCTATATACTATTTTAAACAGAAGAGTTTCAGCTGCAGCTCTGCATTCAAATATTTCAAATGAAGTGTAGCGCTGAGTAACATTTGTTGTGTTATTTTGTTATTATGAGTTTCGTTTCGGAATAAAGATTATATTGAATATATTTTAAATGTGGATCATTTCTGAGTGGGTTTATATTTATTAATGGGATATAGTGGTAACACCACTGAAAAATCCCAAAAAGCTCTTAATAGTAAAGTAAGAGTAGAATATTGAGCTGAAGTTGAAAAATGTGACTTTGATTTAATCTTTAGTATTAAAGTGTGCGTCATAACTGGGGAGCGATTATGAACACTCGGTCCATAGCGAAATTGATAGTTTTACATTGGGTTTGCCAGATAGAAATGTCAGTTTCACAACGGATTGAGTGGTCATAATCACACACCTGAAATTATGTCAAATGAGTTAGTTTAGGAAACACTCCAGTCTGATTTTGTCTCAAAACTGCAAAGTTTCAAGATCAGAACTTTGTAATGTCAAAAAGCAATTGTTTCTTTAAGAATTCTCACTTATCAAATCAAATCAAACTGCTTTATTATCCAAGAAATAAAAATTTTTATTGACAAAGCGTTATAGGTAAACACTTGTGGTAGATCCACGCTGCCTAATATAAGATGCATTGTATAAATATGTTATTACTTATGTATGTAGATTTGCTTCACAACAAATATATGATATGAAATTGAGTAACTTTGGGAAATTGTAGGGGGGTCGTACAGGCTGTGCAGCCTTACAAGCACTTCGACCTCTAAGTTCTTTTGTGCGTGACCCTTGGCCTAGTCGAGGCCCGGTATTCCGAGACTTCTTATGAAGTTTATCAGTTTCCTGGGGGCTAAGTTCCTGATGTCGGAGGGCGTTAAGAAGGCCCCTTCCAGGAACTTGAGCCTCTTGCAGAAAAGCGCTTGGCAGTCGCAAAGCAGTTTCCGTGAAGATCTCGCCGTAGCGGCAACTATCACTCTCTGATTTACCCATCTTTTTGAGGTGGTACCAGTGAAGAGTCCCGTTACCATCTTCAAGTCTTTCTTGTCCAACTCGAGAAGCTGTTTAGCTCTCTTTGGCGATAGGCACACTAGTCTTTTTGCTTGTCTTTGTCCTGGTACTTTATTCCAGTGAGATTTCATTTCATCGGTTTTCAAGCGTCGGAACTGCTCTTTCAAGTGGGCTTTGGAGAGTCCACAGAAGGGTTCTGTGCCGGGAAATTGTGTGTTTGCCCCTTCTTTGGCAAGGCAATCTGCTTCTTCGTTACCTTTAATTCCTCTGTGACCTGGCACCCACATCAGGGTGACCTAATTGTTTGCTGCTAGTTGTCTCAGGGATTTTTTACAGTCCCAAGTCAGCTTAGACTCACAGGTGTATGACCTCAGAGCTTTCAGTGCTGGTTGGCTATCTGATAGTATATAGATTTCTGCCCTTCGAGTGCCTCTTTCAAGGCATTCCTGGACACATAATTCTATAGCATGTACTTCTGCTTGGAAATTGTTTGGGTGTTATCAAGGGGTTTTGAGAGCCTGAACTTTGGTCCTGTAACGCCCACTCCAACCCTTTCATCCATCTTAGATCCATCTGTTGTTCCGCACTAATTCATCCCTTCCCAGTTGAAGTCCGTTCTCTGTGCATATTTGGTGGCTGTTTATGACCACTTCAAACTGCATTTCGAAGTCGTACCTAACTGGCATGAAATCTGTCGGTTTAGACATGGCTTCTAGGTAAATATGTCCCAAAATCTTCGAGTGTCCGATCAGATTTCCCGCTTTTAAGTGTTTTGTCTGGCTCAGTCTGAATACGTGGTACTTTTCACATCCATATCCAAACCCTCAATTTGCAGTGGGTTTTTAAGAATTGACCTCGTCACACTTCAAAGATGATTATTCTTTCTATGTTCTAATAACAATATACCTATATATCACAATATGTAGTTAATACATTGTTTATCAACTGGTAATAATTAGAATCTAATCTACTCTAATAATCAAAAGATATACATGGATGATTAGAATCAACCCACACAAGACTGGGTTTTTTGTGGTCCGGCATCCATTTTTAAAGGGCAGTGGTCACGTGTTCTGGAGTGCCTAATGACCCATTGTTGTTTACGAAGGCTGTGACTAGTTTTCTGCCGTTTAAAAAAAAATAATATGGAAAATGAGCCTGTCTGCGTATTAGATCATCGAAATGAGCAAGGCCAATGTTATAATAATTGAACCTTTTATCCTTTTCTATGCAATTGAAATGCCGATGGACGTGACTCGCAACTTGTAAACAAACAAATCGCAATCGACATCGTCCAAAAAAGCATCGGTTACCTCAGCAGCGAAAAGCGAAACAGAATACAAACACTGTTTATTCTTCAAGGTTCTCCTATTCAAAATGAGTCACTTTGAACTCTTTCGTGCCGGTAGCGACCGACTAGCGTGAACGTAAGTATGAATTAATTTGCTTGTCTTTATGGCCCTCTCACCCTTCTTTGCAGTCGCTGAGCTAATGAATAATGTGTAGATAAGCACTTACAGGAAGTACGGCTTTTGTATTCTTTGTTAGCCATGTACAAGGTGAATCTCTTCCTAATTGGAATGGCCGACACTCCAAATTTCGATAAACATGTTGGTTGTATTCTTTACAGTATTTCTACAAATTTTCTAGTAACAAATCTTAAAAAAGTTGAGTGGCATTCAAATGGTTCATAATTTTACCGGCATTATAGTATTTTTATGTCACGAGTAAATTGCATTGTTGCCAGATAGAGAACCTTGAAAACACAATCTTGAACTTTTATTGCGGACTTTCATTGTCTGTATTGTTTCTATGAGCACGACGTTTCAAACGATTCAGTGTCTCCGATCGCTATCAAGTGTGTACTGACCGCCAGAGTAATTAGAGTAACTTTATATATCTTGAGGTAATTAACAGGACTATCTGTTTTCTTGATTGATTGGCCATACTTGAGCGTGGTAACGGGTAGGGGCCCTTATCGTTTTTATTCTTCTAGCGTTGACCAGTTATTAATTAATGTTTTCCCCACATTCTTAGTTTCAACGCTGTGTTGGCTGAGAGCGTTGTTGGCCCGGATATACAGAAACTCTTTAAAGTTTTGTTTAAACCGGTGATCTTCATTGTCTGAGATGTTGGCATCTATCCACTGAATGCGGTGGTATTCCTCCCAAGCGTTTTCTGCGACTCCTGACTTTGACGTCTCTCCCCGTTGAGTCCAGCGCTTGTGTTCGTCTACCCTAGTGCTGAGCGGTCTTTTGGTCTCACCGATGTAGCGGCTTCCACATTCGAACGGTATTTGGTAAACGAAATTTTTCGAATTTTTGCTTGAATTCTTGGGCTTGGTTTTTTGTAGAAGGCTTCTCAATGTGTTTTCGGATCTGAAACAGCTTCTGACCTGTACATATTCCCGATCCTTCGGATATGCCTTTAATGTATGGTAGAAGGTGAGTACACACTTGATAACGATCGGAGATACTGAACCGATTGAATATAAATAAATATTTGGAGCAATATTTGATTTCAGACCAACACTAGAATTGAGAGAGTTTGAAAACGTAGCTTGAAATGCAATTGGTGGGGGGCTGTCTGTATAGGTATACAAAAATTCTAGTCAATTCTCATAATATGGGACTTATGGCTTTCATTACTTTAACTGTATATGTTAAAATTAGCATCGTATTTATATCTAGTGGGTCGTGGAACGGGTCAAAATAAGATCCTCGTGGGACTCCTGATTTCATCTTAAACTTGATAGTGCCAATCAGTCCTAGTCTTTCAATTAACGTACTGGATAATTTGATTTTTTTTCAATGCAAAAAAATATTCTGAATCACATTTCGTAGAACGAGGTTATATTATAGAAAGCAAGACTCTAAAATTGCGAATCGTTTACTTTCCATGTAATTTGTACTGCCAGAAGAATCCTTTGGAAAGTTACGTTGTTATTAGATTTCCTGGTAGACTTTCAACTCTGAAGCTTTGATCAAACGAGTAATCGTTGGTTCTACTATGAGAGAATTCGTGAGAGAATAAGAGCCCTTCTAAGTATTCAAAGTTGAATTTGCATTTCACATCAAGTACAGGAATACGCCTAATAGGAAATAAAATTCAAAGAAACAAAGGAATGAGCATCACACCGCTTCCAACGGAAAGGAATTGACATTATGACAATTTGTAGGTATACTAAAAAACATATCGTTCAAGGAAAAACGGCAGAATAGAATTATCAGATACCGCGTATAGTACAGTAACCCCAGTCAAATGTAAACCACAAGTGAAGCACTTTGAAACTTCTTGACATCATGTATTGTTAGAAAATAAATTGTTTCCAAAAAATTAGGGATGGAACAAAAAAAGTTTTTGTTTAAGAAAATTATAATTTTTTTCGCTATTATTTCGGAAAGTATAAGATTTATCATGAAACAATTTCAATGAGGTGAAAGATATATCAATTCTCCACAAGAAATATACTCAGTAATTTCTCACAAAATGCGCTCGTTTTCTCAGAATACCTGATTGAATTCCTATATCAAATTTCAGGCTCGCTTTAATCCGCCACTGCCATTTCCGGCAGGGCCGAAAGATAGATTAGTCAGAACTTTGCTAAAAATTATAATAGAAGGAAAAGAAAAAGTGTATATCGTTCCTGAAGACTTCTACTTCCTAATGCAAATATAATATGTGAGTAACTGAGTACCCAAAATGTGTTTTATCACACTTCACATAACCCTTCTACGATATTTACGAAGGATCCGAAAGTCATGAATATTTTAGTTGATACGATATAATTATACTGAAGCAGGAATCAGTACCCTCTTTGGACCATATGCAACGATTTTAGACTAGTGAGACAAGTCTCACTTATACATGCCAAAGAAAAAACTGGGTTTTACTCCTGCCTCAGTTTTCAAATCACCCATAATCCCAGTAATTTCTTCAATGTTGAAAATAATCGCTCATACACATCCTACATGAAAAATCAAGTATGTGATTTCAAGCTTGAGGTTTGCGCTTCACAATAGTGTTATTAAACTTATATGCAGGAGATGAATAAGCGATTATTTTCAAAATTTACTGAAAAGAATGCCGGTTTTATGGGTAAGATGAAAATGAGGCAGGAGTAAAACAAAAAAATAACAAAATTCATGATTTTCGGATCATCCGCAAACATCTCCATGAAGTGAAACAAAACACATTTTAGGTACTCAAATACTCGCATATTATATTTGCATGATCATTTTTAGTAGAGTTATGACCAATCAAATATTCGGCTCCTCCAAAATATCCAGCGGCGGATCAGCGTGAACTTGTAATTTGATGTCGGCTTTCAATCACGTTTTATGAGAAATCGAGCGCATTTCATAAAAAATCCTAGGAATCATTTTTGTGGAGAATTGAATTTTCTTTCACCATGTTGATTGTTTTTTTGATAAATCATATACTTTCCAAGATTACAGCAAAAATAATTTTTCTTTATTTTTAAACGAAAAAAAATATGTTCCACCCCTGGAATTTCGGTAGACAATTTTTTTTCGTTGATTTAACTCTTGTATAAAATCGTCCATAAGAAACTTCAGTTTTGGCATTTTGATATCGGATACTCTAACTCTTTGCAAGTGGATAAACTGTTTTTCACCTTCACCACGGCAACAACTATTAATTATTGTCGTATGACTTTGTTGAAGCCGCACGCTGTACCCTAGGACGCGTTGCTATCAACAAAGCCATGCCAATAAATTTTACTACTTTTTGTTATAATGTGTTGTTTTTTACTTGAAATGGACGATAACGGTAGCTTTGATAATAAATTATGTTCTGCGTACTTGTGTTAATCGTTGAATTAACTTGCTAAATACCACTCGAGGTTTTCTTTGCATCGGATAAACTTTAACTTTGTTCCACTCAAACTTGGTAGCTTGTAATATGACTCGAGCAAATAACATTAAATAAAATCACTCCACCTTCGGTGTCGTGATGTTATCATGTTATTTGCTTTCATCAATTACCAAAGTAACCAAGTTTTTGTGCAAAATGAAAGTTTATACGATAAAATAAAAACCGCTTGTGGTATTACCCTCGATAAAACTGCCTGGCCTTCGATAAAACTCGTCCTAACGGACTCGTGATTTTAGCAATAGGTTTGTTTTCATATTTTTGCCAAACAAAGAGTTTTCGTGGAAAATTAAAATTATCAATAAAATTTGAAGCACTTGTGGTATTAACCTTTGATAATATCATGACTATTATTATGTTTTGCCGTAGAGCTTTGAAATAACTCACCGCCCAGCTACTCAGGGTATTCCAATTAAGAACACTACAATTGACAAAATTTTAATTACGCGCTTTGAACAAAGAATTTCAATAATTCTTGGTCATCGGCCGAAATCACATGCTTCTATGAAGAAAAAAATCTTATTTTCACCTAATTACCGATATTGAACGTTTGGCGGTTTAACCCTGGGCCACCATGTAGAACAGCTAGGTGTACCACAATGCCTACTCTGTGTATTTCACTCTGTCTTCACTCTCCCTCCGTCAGGCTGGCGCTGAAATATAAAGCTACATAATACCTTCTCGAACGCTCATGAATCTTCTCTCATGATTCGGCCGCGCGACTGTAGATGGTTCTCGAAGTTTCTCGAATCTTCTGGACAGCCGCGATAATTCCTTGGTAATTTTCTCGTCGCTTCGATGGGCTGACGTAATGCAATCCTTTAGGCGGTTAGTCTGGTGACTTTTTCCTTCTAGACGAACTGAAGTGGAGCAGACAGGGCTGGCCGAAGTTTCATTAAAATCTAGAACATTCAGCAGTATTTATTTTCAACGAACCATTAGTACAGGAGCCGAAGAGAGACCGACATTCACTGTTCTGTGCAACATACTTCTTATGAAGGTTCAGAAATAGACGAATACGCCTAAAATGGTCCAGACTATATACACGAGTTTCAAAAATTTGCACCATGTGGAAAACTTTTTTTTTTATTGATTCATCAGAAAATTTTATTCTTCATAAAAATTAGTGCATTGCAGAATACTTGCGTATGAGTTGTCGAAATTTCAAATTTCCGAACGGTGTACAGGGGGGAACAAACAATAGAATTCCGATCAAGAGTAAACTACGCTGGCTGTGATACCAAGTTTGAATATTGTTTTCAATTATTCTAAACAACCTCCTTGAATGAACCTTTCATCCTTTCTGTACATAGTTTAGAAATTTGAAATTTTGACAACTCGTATGCAAGTATTCTGCAATTTTTATGAATAATAAAATTTGCTGACAAATCGATAATATAAAAAAGTTTTCCATATGGTGCAAATGTTTGAAACCCACTGTATGAGTATATGAGTATGTTTCATCCGTTAAACAGAACGATAAAGGTCGACCTCTCTTCGGCTCTTAGACTATACAATATTGGAAAGTTTTCATCTTGATTATGATGGTTTCATGAGAGCGTAAAGAATAGCTTGCTACATGTTGAGTGAGCATTGCCATTTCTCCTCTACTCGTTCGAGGAAGGGATATCGACGTGAGCTGTTAATTCGTCGGGTGGGGTAACAGGATAGGCGCACAGTAGTGCGTCTCTCTGATTCATGTGGTTTTATCATATCATTGCGTTCCTTGTTTCTCGCGTAGATTTCCGTCTATACCCCAGATAAAAAGTTTCCGATACTGTATATTCAAAGCTGTGTATTGGTTAGTATCAATGCAATGAAAATGTTTGGACAAAATCGAAAATACCCGTCTTTTCACATATTCATTTTATTTCAATGTTCATTATAGTAGCATGACTACACTGTTAAAAATGTTCACAATACTTTACGTTGGCAATTTATCACCACAATATACAGGGTGTTTCCGATATCGGGGCGATAAATGAAGTGGCAAGTAGAAAATGACAAAACTAAACGAAATATGAAAGAATACATTTTTGTGGAAAAAATATTATTTTGGGAGATATAAAATATTGAACTTTTCAATATTTTTTAGTAGTCACTGATCAGAGGTCTCAAGCCTGCGCAAACCGCACTGAAACACTGCCACCGGGCAGACACGCTGTGGCCTGGAGAATCAAATCAACCCAAACAAATAATGTAACTGAAAGCAATTTCATAAAATTCAGAAATATTTTGATTGCTTGAATTACGAAAATTCTTGTCATTGTTACATTATGTTCCATATAACAACCCATTTTCTTAATCGTTCCAATTTCGGAAAAACCCTGTATATCATAGTTTTGACACAACATTGGTACTGTAATATATTACCCAATGATTCATGTAATTTTTACATTATTACTTATGTAAAATTACGCAGACAAAACCATTCATTGATGTAATGTTCCAGTAGTTTTTCTTTTCTGGCAAATTATATTGTGCAAATTTCCACAACAAACGGTTTATTTTTTTTCCATAAAACTACTGATCATTCCGTGTTCTTCGTATAGTTTTTCATGATCCATAATGGATAATAAGTGACTATTTTCGGGACTAATACAATGTATATTTCAAAGTTTCCGTAGAATATCTTCATGTAATGACAAATTGTAATATCAGTGTGTAAAATTTCGCAAAAAATAGTAATATAATAGAGAAACAAGATGTCCTGCACTACCAGGACGCTTATTGCCATAATCTTATACAATAGGAATAATTGGATCGAAAATCCATCAGAAAACAACTACTTTCCTGGCTTTACATGGAGATTTCGCTGAATCATTTGTTGCAGACATTAGTTATTGTCAGCAGAGACCTACCCTATACTGACGAGGGCAAGAACCCAGAAATCGATATATATGTGGTCCAAATGTTTCAATGAAGATTTCCATGCAACTAGCAATTGCGGAGACATCCTTGTAGGACTCTGCACGGAAATTCATTGGATGTAATTCAACGTTCGTCGTGGTATTAGCCAGGAAAGTAGTTGTTTTCTGATGGATTTTCGGCCCAATTATTCCTATTGTATAGGATTATGGCAATAAGCGTCGTCCTGGTAGTGCAGGACATCTTGTTTCTCTCTTGACAAGCTTATTGTGAACAATGCATGCAGATTTCTTTAATTAGTAATATAATAGATTAGCAGACTTTAATCAGTAGTGACCTTTAGCTAGCAATGTAGAATTTCCACCTGGTTAATTTCTTGACTCAAAAAACTACCAGAAAAAAATACGAACTCATTAATATATAATTTCGACAAAAAACGCAAAAAATTGTTTTCATTATTAAATAGACGGATGCAATTTCGGTATACATTCAAGTTTCAATGAAAAAACCAGTGCCATTCTAGAACCATTGTTTCACTGCAGATTTTAACAAGATGCACTTCATAGGATACATGAAATCACTCCGAGAACCGCGTTGGAGTTTTCCATCTATTTACTAAATGGAAGCGGAGAACCGCGAACATTTTGTGATTACGAATATGGCAGCTAAAATATTAGTGTTTGTGAAATATCTTCGTACAGATTGTCTCTCCACCAAATCCGCGTGTTTTTCATTATTTATGTTGAGAAAGCCATCAAATTGATGATCAATAATAAATGTAAATTATTAATTTGAAAACGGGAGTTTTTGTTAATCCAACATAACAAGAACTCGCGAACGAGCAACGGTAATGGTAATAGCAAAAGTTTGATCTACGCCTACAAAACATTACATCCAAAACAATTGAAATGGGGACAAAAGTACTGACAAACTCACCCTCACCACCCCCTCAATGTCGTGGCGACAATCTATTTTATCCATACTATCTATACTATCCATACTATATCCATCCAATCCATACTATCCATCCAATCCATACTAACCGTACTTTCCATATTCGCATATCCAATACTAATATTATAAATGCGAAAGTAGTCTGTATTTTTAAAGCTATACTCTATTTATGAGAATTTACTCTACGTTATTCTTGAAATAGAGTATATAGAGCTATTAAACTTTTATTTGACCTACTTGATTGAGAATAAATTTGGGGGTATTTCAAAGTTTTTGGAAGTGACACCATTAAAGGGGTCAAATGGAGGATCAAAATATTTATTGGATTTTTTATTTTCAAAGCAAGAGCCATCCATGCATTTTATGAAATTCAATCTTTTTTCTGTGACGGGAAAAAAGTTTCGATACGGGAAAGTTCGTTGTCACTGTTTGTTTATTGTTGAGACGCCGCGCGCCGGCAAAAAATTTCCTGTTGGACCGTTTACGATAACGGAAAAGTTCGTTGCTTAGCAACGGACTAAAATATACTATATTAGCGTATTTTGGGGTCTGAAGTTGCTACGAGAAAGTACGCATTCTTGAGCGATTTCAGAAAAAATATATTTCTATTGTCGGTTAAAAAAAATTATTTTAGGTGTGTATAATTATTTAATTTTGTAAATAACTGACTTCGAGTGACCTTGCAGGAAGAAATGTTTTGTAGAAAGGTTTGTCTTAGGTTCAGATAAAGGTGTTTTATAATTAGTGGCTACCGTTCTTATGTGAGACAATTCAAAATTTCCTAATTTATAAATTTGAAGATCTTCCGGTGAACCAAAGAATAATTCTCTTTTGTACCACTTTTTGTACCGATATAATTAAATGGCATTGTCGGCATCTCGTTATTATTACTTTGTTTAATGAGCTGAAAGATAACAAGCCACTCAAGAGGAATATGTAGGAGAGCCATTAACATTTATGGTTATAGGATGAGAAGTTCGCCTTAATGTCCGCCTTTCATCTCTGTATCGAATTACATTGCCAATAAAAACTTATTTTTAATATGAAACTAGCTGAAGTGTCTAAAGTATGTATTTGTAGATGTCGCCAAACGTATTTTAAGTTTTCAATTTCTATTGATGTTGAAATGAGTATATAAATTCAATAAATATATAAAGGATGTTCCAAATTAAGTCGGCACCATTGCCAACTCCGTTATTATTGATGCTACGAATTCGGTTAAATGGGCAAACTAGTAGCATTTTTAATGGACTTCTCGACGCCGAAAACAAAAAAAAAATTGACAGTCGCGTTTTCGAAATATTTCATAAAATGATATTTTTTTAATTGGAACACTCTATATTTTATCATGCATTTCGACTCGTAACTACATTCTCAATGACAAAGCTCCTATGACTTTTTTTCCTAAAGTTGAAAATGAGCGACTTATGTGGAAATATTTATTTTTTTCAATAGTACAAAAAATTTCTTTGTTTTGGCGAATAAAACCTCATGATTCTCCAAACGCCCAATTTTGGTATTTATACGAATGACAATATTTCGTTACTAACAGCAAAATAAGACAGTAAAAAGAAAAAATTGCGCTGGGATTTGAACTCGTGAAACCCGTCAATTGACACAACTGAGCTATTTGGTATTAATTTACAAAACGATAATTTCCATCTTAAAACCATTCCACTAGCCGTATTTAGTTTGTGAATCAAAATATTTCTGCCATAATGATAACTTTGAAGACGTTTTTGTACAGAACAGAAAATGCTGGAGCGTCATATTAATGCGGCTGGAAATAGTTATTTGTGTATTTAGAGCGCAAAGTGATGGATTGCCGCTCGAACAAAGAGAGTTACCGCGCTCGCGAAGCAGAGCGCGGTAATCTTTGGAGAGCGGCAATTACAATATTTCTTCGACAAACGCAGATCTCAGATACAGACAATATACTCGATACTTTATTGATCATTGATTACCTTATAATAATATTCATTTCTTTTATTATTTACTAGATTAAAATTGAATGTACAATTCTGACAATTTTTAATAGATTAGCCAAAGTCGGTATTCAAATTACTGGCAATACAATCCATATCTCTAACACATAAAAAAAAATGGCTCGGCCACGATTTGAACACGGGTCGCCGGCCTTAGCCTCTAGACCCAACAGAAGGCGGTGTTTTTGACATTTACTCGATATTTCATAGCGCTTAATCAAATCCGATTTTTATGTTTCCTATTGACAAAACTGACTTATTTTCGACTTTAGGAAAAAAAGTCATAGGAGCTTTGTTATTGAGAATGTAGTTATATATATATATATATATATATATATATATATATATTTAAATATAATAATAATACTCCCTCATAAACACTCGTAGAGTGTACCCGAAGGCATGGTCTGTGCGGGTAGAGGACGGCTATTATTATTATTTATTTTTATTTTTGGTGGCGTATTCACTTTTCAGCTGTAGGAAAACCTACAGCACCACCTCGGGTGGTCGGAGTGCACTCCAAGGCTAGCACTAGACGATATTTGCATAGACAACTCACAATACACTTGATTTTCAACAAAGTATGCGGAAGCCTATCGATCCGAAATCAAGTATTTGAGAAAAAATCTCTCGTACCTACATCGGGCTCGAACCGACTATCGCTATGCTGGAGTTTCGAACGGCCTGCGCCTTAGTCCGCTGAGCTCAAATGTCGTGTTGGTACTTGGTAGTTTGGCTCCCGACAGGTAGTAAATTTGAAATTTATTCTAGATGCTCGATAATAATATGTAATTTGGTTACCAATCCCAAAAATGTCATTAGTCATATCGCCAATTAAATGTCCACTCACTAAAATGTCTACGTAAGGTTAGTTCGTTCTGGTTCAATTATACTAAATAATTATCACTCCTCGCAAAATGTATGTATTTAGTTTCCACACCTTACATTATTTTATTTTGTGGTGAGTTCAAGTTTGGGATTATAGTGCAAAAATGTTGTGAACCAAATTACACATAAAAATTAGGTAAGCCTAAAATATCAAGAACCGAATTACACATTTTATCTGACCCTCCTTTACCTGGGAACCAAATATGTAGCTATCATAAGACGGATGATATAGACCGTCAGATAATGACATATTTTGCTGACTCATTTTGTCTCTTAGGAGATTTTAGCAACTGAAAATTGTGTCAGTTTTTTTATATACCCAGCACACGTCCGATCGCTAAATTTTCATTTTTCGAGGTCAACACTGACATAATTTTCAGTGGTTAAAATCCCAGAGTTAGCAAAATCTGTCATTATGTGATGGTATAATAGAGGAACACAGAAGGAGACGGAAAGGGAAAGACAAAGTAACGAATTTGTTGAAAATGGAATAAATGAAAAAAAATTTGTACATTGGCTTTTGGTGCTACATCTCTTTATACGAATTACGAAACAGTGATGTTTCCCCTCTTGTATTTTTTTTTCAGTTATGGTCTTCGTTTGACCTTATACTGACATGTCAATTTATGTAGCTATAAAACTCTTTCCTTGTGCACCTCAATGATATTCCTTTGAAGGGTGCCACACCCTGTACGGTCAACTATTTTACGTCTATATATTTAGAATCGGTGTCGAAGTGTAACGAAACCCGCATTTGTGTATTATTGAACCATATGATACGAACAGGTATGCTAATATAAATAGATAAAGTTTTACTGTCGTCCCACAATGATAACACAGGGCAAATTGAATTAATGTTTATACAGTAGGTAAGACACCATGCAACTATTTAAATTGCTTTAGTCTATTTTTATTAAAAATATGCGTAACATACTTTGAAAGCATTTAAATTATTCGACTTCATGTCTATTTCAGTAAAGGAATTCCAAATATCAAGGGGCTATCTCAGAACTTCTTCTCTTCAACTCGGCTGAATAAATATGTCATTGTGGTTCTAGTAGGTCCGTTTTCGCTACTGCTATATTCGTTTATTTGAAGTTGCAAACCAATAGTTTTTTATTTTCCCTGTAGTGTTCAATTAAAATAAAATTTGATAGAAATCGCAGTTGTTGGAATGGTTGGTTGCTATGGAAATGTCCATAATAGTTAGTTTGACAATTAATGAAATTTCTGACAGTTGTGCGAAAAAATATCGGTATATTTATGGTTATTTAACGAACAAGTGTATTAATAAGGGCGATTAACAATCGAGATAATTTAACGCGTGAGCGGAGCGAGCGCGTTAATGTTTGAGATTGTTAATCGCCATTTTAATTCACGAGTTTGTTAAACTTTTCCGTCGACAGAAGTTTTCAAAAATAGAGATATCTTATTTTCAATGTTTATTTATTTAACGATACGATAAAAAACACTCACTATTTCCTATTTATATTAACTCTACTCAAAGATAGATAGTTTAATTCTTCTCAGTGGTAGTTGTATTTTATTTTTTATTATTTATTTTCAAATTGAAATTGAAAAAAAAAATTCCCCTTGGTGGGTTTTGAACTCTCGACCTCAGTGTTGCAAGCCAGGTAAATAAATAAATAAATAAATAGGGTTTTTTATTTACAATTTCCATCAATTTTACATTTCACCTATAATGACAAGCCACATACATATATTTCATTCCCGCAATCCAGGGGGAAGGGGGAAGGGCATATGGGCGCAATAGTAGCAACCCCCATGCACCTTTTCAGGGGTGCATGAGGGGTGCCTTGCCGAGGCGAACATAGCGCCCCCGCGAAAGGGCGCGGTAGTCCGCCCGCGCTGGTGTTAACGCTGGGCTGGACTTTTCATTATATAGTGGTTATGGTCGGTAAAACACGCCTCCTGCAAAGCTTATGCGTGTTGTTCGAATTTCTATTCCTTGTAGATACGCCTTTGTTGCAGTTTGCGAGGATAGTTAGTTCGATGTAAGCCAGGTGCACTTTACCATTACGCCACGGGACCATATATGATTTTGAGTGACAACTGGTGTAATGAACATTTTCAAAAATTTTATTTGAAAATTGACAAATAAATAATGACAGATAGTACTAACCAATATAAAATGTATAAGAGCAATGTATGTTAGGTTGCATATAATCAAATCGTTGATTAATAGAAAATCATTCATTAACAGGGGTCATTAATCAACGATTTTGAGTGCGTTAAAATGCATCATAAATGAACGGTCGACGGAAAAATTATTATATAATGGACAGTGATAGCGACCTGGAAGTACTTACTCCTCCAGAAATAAGGGAGGTGGCAAAAAATATAGAGTTGAATTTGTTGCCGGAGAAGTCTCGGATGAAATATGAAGGAAATTATAAACGATTTATGGATTATTGCATGGAGAAAAATGCGAAGACTTTTTCGGAGAATGTATGACTTGCTTATTTTGCTGGATTATCTCAAACAATGAAGAGTTCTACCCTTTGGTCTGTATATTCCATGTTGAAGGCAACTATGAATGTTAAAAATGGCGTAGATATAGGAAGATACTTGAAGTTGCGGGCATATTTAAAACGGTCATCTGAAGGCTACGAGGCAAAGAAGTCCCGAGTTTTCGAAAAACAAGATATTATAAACTTTATACTGGATGCACCAGATGATGAATATTTATTAGCAAAAGTAAGTTTTGAATAAGATATCTATGCCATGGAGTGAAAATACTTATAATCCATTCTTTTAGTTGTATTGATTTTTGGAATTGCGGGTGCATGTCGCTGCGACGAACTTTTGAATTTAAAGTTAGAAAATATTGAAGATATGAACTATAAACTATTGGTATCCCTATTAAACACGAAGTCGAAGAATCGAGGTCTTTCGTAATAATGGAATATTTGGATGTTGTTAGAAAATATATAGCTCTTCGGCCTGCTGAATTAAAAGACACAAGATTTTTTTTCAAATACGCAAAAGGTAAATCAATAAAGCAATTTGTTGGAATCCATAAATTTAGTAAAATACCTCAAGAAATAGCTGTCTATTTAAAGTTGCCGAATGCTAAGGAATATACGGGACACTGCCTCCGCAGAAGTTCTGCCACTTTACTTGTCGATGCAGGAGGTGACATAACAATGTTGAAACGACATGGTGGGTGGAAATCCTCAACTATAGCAGAAGGGTACATTGAAGATACAATGGCAAGTAAAACCAGCATTTGTGAAAAAGTTTTGACAAATATAAGAACTACTTATGAGACGAATCAAACTGGTAATATAATTAATGTAGAGAGAACGATATCTGAGGAATTAAAAGGTGGCCTATTCGTTCAAAATTGTAGTAATTTTACCATCAATGATAATAACAACTAAACATATGTTTTTCAAATTCTTTTTAAAAGTGTTATGTAATAATTGCTAATAAATGTTTACGTCAAATGTTTTATTCCCATTGAGTATAATCATTTTGCTGCCTAGGCAGGAAAAGTAATAGTTTGCTGATTGATATGTGTCAGCAAACTGCCAATCGAAGAAAAAAATATTTTTCTCTGATATTTCAAACAAATATGTATGTTATCAACCATATTTGGTGATGCTCAAAGAAAATTAAATTATTTGATGGAGTTGTATACATGAGTCAATCGTTTTGCTTGAAAATTGGTATTAAAACTAATATAAATTCAAAATTTTTACCTCTCCATCTTATACATTTATTTTTGGGGTATTTATTCAATGAATCAATATTTGTGATGAATTTTTTGTCATCAATTTGTTTGTTTCCAATATCATTATTTAAGACATCTTAGACTTTTCGTCGTGTGACCCATGCACATTCATAAAGTCTACTAGGACACCAAATTGCATGAACAAATCTCCCTTTCTAGGGCCTACTAATTTTTCAAGGTAAAAAAAGGGAATTTGTAAACTTTTAGCAGAACTTTGACTACACCACTGGATTCAGAGAGTCTCGAAATATCACTGATTGTTATTTCATCGAAATCTGTTAATAAATGAAAAAATAAAAAATTATCAGATAAAATGACATTTTTATGAAATTCCATTAACATGTTTTTCAAATTTTATTATCTTATGATTTTTTTATTTGTGAAGATATTTGGATAAAGTTTTGACCAGCGATGACCTCCTGAATATTCCGAATTTTGATAAAAGTTCTAAATTTGAATTGGCGAGTTGATTAAGCATCATATTTTTCAAATTTCATTCCCTTCTAAGGTTTTTATTGATTGATGCATTTCAACGTAATTCACATATGAACCATTTGAAAATGACGCGAATCCAGTGATGTAGTTAGAATTTTTCCAAAAAAATCGCTAGTATTTTTTTAGATTTTTGACCTTGAAAAACCAGATTAGTTAGCACTGGAAATGGGTATTTATTCATGAAATTTTATTTCCTAGTGGACTTTTGGAATGTCTACCTAACGAAAAAAAAAATCATTCTAATCGGTTGGAAAATGTAGATTTTATAAAGGTGCTCCGGTCTTAAGTGGGTCACAGTGTTTGTGATGAATTTTTTGTCATCAATTTATCTGTTTCCAATATCAGTATTTAAGACGCCTTAGATTTTTCGTCGGCGGGTAAAGTGCATTTTTTCACAAAACACATTTCTTTAAAAATACTTCTATGTGCAGGGAAGGTTCAAGATTATATTCTTAAAAAATAACTCAACTAAATTTGAATTATTTTAAATATTTACCATAAACTGAAAGTCAATATAAGTACACCTTGCAGAAGATGTAATTTTAAGTGAAAGGAAATTATTGAAAAATGTGTCCGTTTTAATCTACTTATATTGGAATATTTATATCATGTCATGTTACTTAAAACTATACCATATATATTTTCGAATGAAAACTATTGAGATGTGAACTACTTTTTTAGACTACAACCACCGTTTCTTGTTGTTGCAGGTATGAAGCTTCCACAGCTATGAAGTTGCATCGTAAGTAATTTCTTCATGATTTCCTGAATATCTGATACTTCTCAAAGTTTTCCAAGATACTTTCAGATTCATTTCAGTTCTTTTAAGAATCTTCGATCTCATCTGCTTCTTTCTCTCTTTGAACTGAAGATATTGGAAAACTGCTCTTCGGTGAATTTTAAATGGCTTAGAAAGAAGTTACTTTTAACATCTGAAAGCCTCTCTGTCGGGAAAGCTGTAGAAAAAGGAACTAAGTTGAAAATAAAACCCTAGTCGGATTTCAAAGATGCTTTTCTTTCAATGGTCAAATTGTGCGAAATATCATGATTAACATACGTGAAGGTTGTGCTAGGTACCAACGCCAAGTTCTCAGTAACCTTTCAAATTAGCTTGTATAAACAACAATTTATATCTCCATGTCAACAATACGTCAACACTTTTTCCACAACCACAAATTTCACATATAATCAGACGGAATACAAACGAAAAATTATTTTAACATTTCTTTTCACATCTTGTCACTATGATGCTACAACAATGTCAGCAATACACGCAAAATGCATAAGACAGCAAGTGTTTTAGAATATTTATTCAATATCAAGAATGTTACCATTCTTGACATAATTTTTTGGGTTTATCACCTTCCACAATCTGAAAATGAAAAAATTTTTTAATCCAAAGAAATCTGTACAAGTGTAGAAGGGCAAATTAATTAATTTGCCCGAAAAGTTACTGCGTTCACAAGACTGCTGTCTTGAAAGAAATTAATTTTTGTCAGTAACGTACCCTACACTGAATTTGCCTATCTGAAAAAATGAGATCGAATTAACAAAGAATACTTCTCTTTTTTTGAAAATTGTTGACGTTCCGGAGGCTGTATCTGCCTCCGTTATCAAAACTTCTTAGAAAGACGCTGAGAAAACTGAATTTGAATTGCGATTTTGGTAATAAGACCTTTCTTTGACAGAGTCAAATGAAATCTGTCATACATTCTTTTGATTGACATTTGGTATCTTGATACATAGGGTTACCCCTCCTCAGAGATGAAATAAGAACTAATAGAATGGTGATTGATTGATACCGAACACCCTATGTATCAAGATACCAAATGTCAATCAAAAGAATGTATGACAGATTTCATTTGACTCTGTCAAAGAAAGGTCTTATTACCAAAATCGCAATTCAAATTCAGTTTTCTCAGCGTCTTTCTAAGAAGTTTTGATAACGGAGGCAGATACAGCCTCCGAAACGTCAACAGTTTTCAAAAAAAGAGAAGTATTCTTTGTTAATTCGATCTCATTTTTTCAGATAGGCAAATTCAGTGTAGGGTACGTTACTGACAAAAATTAATTTCTTTCAAGAGAGCAGTCTTGTGAACGCAGTAACTTATCGGGCAAATTAATTAATTTGCCCTTCTACACTTGTACAGATTTCTTTGGATTAAAAATTTTTTTCATTTTCAGATTGTGGAAGGTGATAAACCCAAAAAATTATGTCAAGAACTGGATTTCCTCCACAAAATCAAACTTTTAATCAATAGTTACCATTCTGTTATCAAATATGATTTCAGAATCGGCAAATTATGTGAAGGTTGTGGAGAAATTCATTTCTAACAATGTTTTGGTAGTCATAAAGTATTGATGCAGGTATAATAAAAATTAGCATATATGATACACTTGTATTAGTGCATTTAAATAATTTGCTGTATCATAATATACCTTTTTTTTTTCTTCGGAGATTTATAGTTTTAATAAATGGCCTGCTTGCTAGTTACAAATTAGTCCTATATCGAAAGGCTGTATTTCTGAACGTTTCTCAGCAATTTTCACAACTGTGTATTCTTATATAAATGTTTTTGTGTTAATTTTTAGAGGCTTAGATGATTTGTAATATATCAAGTCATTTCATATTTGAGATGATTGAATAACGATTGCCATCAGAAATTACTGAGCTATAACTGATGCAGGCAGCAGGAAAAATTCTAGTTGTTGAAACTTTTCTTTCGCATAGTCTCCAAAACCATCATTTCAGGAGGGAAATGAGGGGTTGGTCTTTTTGTCGCACTATATTATCCTAAAGCGTTGGGGACTGCTCATGGTTTTCCTCTTATTGCCGTTATGTTCTCGCAACAAAAAAAAGGAAATGAGGTGTTTCATTAAAACTCCAACACTCACTTAATCTCTGCAAACACATCTGTCATCAAGTTTCGGGTTAATGAATGACATAAATTATTGCGGGATTCAGACTTTTCAGTCGCAAAAAATCCGGTCGTTTGTCGGAATGTTCCAGAACTCAACTCCGCGTTTTTTCTTCATTACTGTAAATGCGTTTTTGCCATTCCGTTGGGAATTCATTAAATTATGTATGAGGTCTGGTTGAATTCACGACCGCCGCGGCGCAAATGGCGCAACCTAATATTTTGAGTGTTGGTACCCATTTCTTACTTTCGGAATTGAAAATGGAGTGTCTGTCGCCTTATTTTATTTATAATAGAATTCTATTGCCTCGGATGCCAGTTCGCGAAATACATTGGTACAATAATTAACTGGCGTTCAGTTGTTAGCAACAGACTTATGAGATAAATTCAATCACAAGTTGAATTTTATTAGACTTTTACGAATAAAGTTTCTTCATTAATATAAATACGAATAATGTATGACAGTCATAAAAAAAATTATTAAAATCGTCAATATTATAATGTTTCGTTTCATAATTTCATTTGAATTTGCAGTGAAGCGACTCATTCTGACATATCCAGCTATATTTATTATTGATCGAACTGTCGAACGTATTCATTTCTTCATGGTGACGTCGCTGAAAATACCGAAGCTGATCCTCCAATCAGAATTGAAAGACAGCTGGTGTTATCGCGATAACACGAGTTGTCTTTGGCTTCCTATTGGTCAGATTAGGTGAGAATTTTAAGATGAGTGAAATAGTCAATGAAATATCGCATTTAGCATGTTATTAGGTTTTCAAAATTTTCGATCGACTTCGGCGGGGCAAGGTGTTAAAAATGATTTTCGAGTTTTTGTGATTTAAATCATTTTTCAAATTTCCGTAATCTTCTCTTTTTCCAATCGGTTCATACAAATTTTTTTCGAAAATTTGTTGCTAATTCGCGACTTTTCATTTTTTATGTTATTATTGAAGATATCGACAATAGTTATTTACCTAACAAGTGCGGAAAGTAGTACTTTTCCGCACGCGACGGCAGTTGCACGAACGACGCGGAGCGGAGTTCGGGCAAGCCGTTAAAGGCGGAAAAGACATTTTCCGTAAAAGTTAGGTACAATATTTTTCCTACGAGTGTTTTTGTCCATCTTATTAATGAAAAAACGAAGTTTTTAATAAACAAGTTTTTATAATAATGCTACACAATGACTAATAAGACAGAATAGTTACATAGATCATTTAGTTAGTCCTAAATATCTTCATTTTCAAAAATACAAAAATCGTGCGGAAAAGTAAAAATCGTACGGAAAAGTAAAAATCGTGCGGAAAAGTAACTTTTCCGAACGATTTTAAATCGTACTGAAAAGTAAAACTTTCAAAACGAAAAATCATGCGGAAAAGTTACTTTTCCGCACGCTCGTAGGAAAAATGTATTTTCCACAATGTCTCGATTATTCCATTGAACAACGATTGTGTTCAGTCACGAGCGGCAATAAGATTCGATATTATGAAAACCGCTGGTTGGCGAAATAAATGAAATGCCCAATTATTATTTGTACTCATTGATTTCAAATCCTTTGTTATTCAAACACTAATTCATAGTTTCGAGTTTTTTTGTTCCATGATTTATTTTCCCCTTGTTTTTTCTGTATGTAATTAATTAAAATTACTTTTTCTTTGTCAATTCATTATTTGATATATAATTAATTTATAATATATGATCATTACGCCATTCTTAGAATGAATTTCCGAAACTAATATACTCGAATGCTAGTAGTGCAGCAGAGTCGAGACGGAACGAATTTTGCAAAAAAAATTGCATTGGCAAACAAAAAAAGAAACGATATTCTCAGCTCTCTCTGGATTATGCTCAACGTTGGAAGATCAAATACACGTCAGAATCACAATAATCTTTTTTTCCAGTCTCCTGCCAAGCAAGTATATAGCGTTTCATCGATGGTACAGATCACGGGTATTATAGGAAATTAAATTTTCCTTATTGAGAGTCCATCCGTTGAGAACGTTCGAAAACATTTTCCAATAAAAATTACACTGAAGTTATTCTGAGGCCAACATTTTAGTTCAAATGAACGCGTTTGCTTTTCTGAGAAATTATGTAGCGGAGATGAGTCGAATGGATGCTGTGAAAAATTTCCCCACATTCGTCACAGACCGCTTGATAATCAAGTGAAACGTTTTCAGATATTGCTTTCAGGAGGATCCGTCTCGCTTAGTCGGTTTTGCCTTCGGGAAAACCAATGCTCAGAAGTTTTTTGCGTTGTCTTTTTTGGTATTACCCAATCGACCATCAGACACTGATGAAAATAATCAGGATTGGTTATTAAATTCTGATTGACTTTTTCAGCAGTATAAAAAATAATGCTAATGATAAAATATATGTTGGTTCCCAAATATTCTGCAAGTTTTAAAACAAGGTATCTACTGGCAGCAGTGATTGCTAGGGAAATAAAAGAATTACCCATATAGTATCTGGATCGCTAGAGTTTTTGGTGTATGGAAAACTACACAAGTAACTTATGTTAACTACTGGTATCAGAAAATTACGATTTCAATTTTATGGTTAATTATCACAAAGAAACTAACTACTCGATTGAATAAGTATAATTTTTTGTTTCTAGGGGGTTTAACCCACTCTTTTGGTAAGTGATTGTCAACAAAACCTTTCTCCACGACTATCGCAAAATTTGTCAATTTTGGAATCAAATTTGGTAACAGAATGCTCGCCTCCGGCTCGCGATTAGAACCTTGTTACAGAATATACAGAAAGTGTTGGTTTTTTATCAAATAGACAGCTTTTAAGGAATAACTCTAGGATGCAGAAATTTTTTTGTAATCCACTATCAAACAATATTTTTCGAAAGTTTCAAAATTTGTCAAAATGTAACTAGAAAAAGTATAAGTTTCCAGCATGCAACAAGATGCCAAATATGGGTAAATGATTGTCGTAGAAAAAGTATGGGGTGCAACCCTCGTCTTCAGCTTGTGCAAAATGCACTTCACTTTTAGTTTCTTGCATAATACAAAACGCCAAAACGGAGTAAGTTGGGTTTTTACTTGGTAGGAGTGCACTGTTCTACTAGAATATGGGTATATAAAATAACTTGAAAGTTGGATTTTAAATAGTGTAATTGTAATAGAAAATGGAAGAACAGTAGCCGTAAGGTTATACTGAAGAGAATATGAAATATTGAAAAAATATAGACACAATTCGAAAAATATTCAAAGCTGAACTTATTTGAAAAATAGATGTGTTGGATCTCGTTTATAATAAACCAGGAGTTTTGAATAAAGCAAAATTAGTTTGAATTATCTAGTCCAATGTTTGTGACATTAGGAATATAAATAATTCTAGTCACTCATGGTATTAATGATTTTTCAATTAATTTTTTTCATTCATCTGATTTAAATCCTTGTAACTGTCCAATTTAGGAGTTATTCTGTTTTCCATATCAGTGTCTTATGTCCATAAGTAACTGCTACTGAACAACAAATAAGAAACAAGTAATTATTATCATATTCTCCAGAGAGAAAAATTGCGTGTGTTCCAACCTTGGGTAAATTGTTAATCATAACAATTCCTCATGCAATCACTTTTGATGTGTTTATGTTGTTGGCCGTGAAACCATTATGCAGGTCGTAATACGTGTCTCCTGTAACTTGGCTAAACGGTGATGTATATGTGAAGCGTATGAGTATTCTTCAAGTGCGTTTTTAGATAAATCGTGATATGAGGGTTCACTTCCGAAAACTTGTGGGGGGTCGGCAGCAGGTTCTCACGTAAAGAAGAAAAATCCTGTAATGAACACCAAAAGTAGTTGGACATTAGTGTTTTTCCTGTTCACATAACGAATAAAAAAGAAAATTATGGAGAGAAAAAACCTTGATTGTAATATGTACTTGAACAATGTGCTGTATGGAATTGGGCCCTTATCCGCATTCACACTTTTAACATTTCGAGACTCGAATGCATTGGGAAGTCTATGGTCATGAACCTGTCAGAGAAATTAAAAACTTGTTTCATTAAACCGGTGGTCGTATTGCAAAGCATGTAAGGCCTTACTAGATTTTTCTGGTCTCGAAAATCGAACATGAGCAATGTGCTCTTTGACTCGTACTTCCATGGCTCTTCTAGTTTGTCCCACATACTTCCTTCCGCAGTTCATACATCTGATTTTGTAAATCCCCGACTCTTTTTTTTTTCTCTTGTCTTATCTTTGAGAGTACCAAGATTTGTTGTAGTTAATGGAAAGTTTTGTATACCAAATTGAGGGTTCTGATGTTGCCGTTGAAATAACGATATATTTCGGAGGGTTTTCCGCTTTTTGAAAAGTCGAAAAGATACGCAGGGTGTTCTTGAATCTGTATTTCTCAGCGGTTTGTCAGTAGGGGGTTTATGCCAATCCTGGACCTCCCCCCACCACTGACCTTGAGAGTGACCTTGGGGAATGACCTTCAGAGGATGATCTGGTTAGTGGTTGGTGACCTTGAGGGTAGTCGACATTGGGGGTTGATGACCTTGAAAGTTGGTGACCATGGATTTGAAGGGTGAATTTGAGTATGGGCCACCTTGAAAGTGTGTAACCTTGATATCAATTGAGCTTGAGAGTGGATGACTGTTCAATTGGTTGACCTTCACTGTAGACCGATATCTTTGAAGACTATTGAGTAAGAGGGTGTATTGAAATGAATTTAGCATTGACATATTCGGTTGAAGTGACCTTGAATATTTTTCTATCTTCATTCATTTCAACCTCAAATATACCCCTTCCCTTCAACGATTGCTATAAAAGCTAGAGAGTAGATACTTACGAATTCAGTTTGCACCGCCCATAGTACCAGAGTGAGCCTTCATAATCAGTTTTTCCGAGTTGGCATCGAACTATAGTGCACCAAAAGGAACACATCGCAATTCAGGTGAAAATATTTTATAGTTTTCTACCATAATTTCTACATATTCGAAAATGGATACCCTAAAATTTGATTTTGAAAAAATAAATTCTGCTATTCAACACATAGAAACTCTAGAACAAAGACCTATAACATCACTAACGATCGGTAAAGCTTATAAAGTTGAAAAAATGGCAATGTATTCTACAAGATATGGTAAATCTATTCAGGTAATTCTGTTGGAAGATAATGTCAAATTCAAATCATGGCTTCCGAAACGAGTCACCGAGCAATTAACAGATGAGATTATTCAAATGATAAATTCATCAAAGTCCAAAGTGGTAATAACATATATAGGGCAGAGTTCTCAGGAATTTTCTGGTGCGAAAACCCGATCGTTAGTAAAGTTCGATGTGATAGAGTAAAAGTATAATTATAATATGTAAATTCATGGTAGAATATAAAATATTGTTAATCCACCTACTCAAAACGTAAGGTGAGTATGGTATAGCTTGTGATAATGATTTGAAACTGATAGTCACTATTTATTTTTCAGAACTTCCATACAAAGATGTGGATGCAATATTCCAGCGAGTTGTGGACAGAGGCTGTAGATATAGATTCTGCAATTGAAAGATTGCGTTGTGAATTGAATGATTTGAGTTGGGATGCACTACATTCGGCAAATTATGATATGAACATTTGTTTTGATGTTGAGGAGGTCCGACGAGTTTTGGAGCTCAGCAATAAATATGACTTTGGTGTAAAGTTGTGTAACAAATATTCCTATGGACTCATTAGTTTGGATGAGTATTGCAAGCAGATGATTGAAGCGGAAATGAGAAGATTTTTATCAGACCTGATTGCATATTTACCAGGAGATATAACAGAAAAATATCAACTGAGAAAAGACGAGTATAGCTCAGATGGAGAAGAAAGGAATGTGTGTGAAAGTGGTGAAGTTTTGCAGTCTACATAGAAAATTATTTTTAGTATGCATATATTAATATTCATTTTATAAATAAAAACAACATTGAAAGTATTTTTTTTTATTTACTACTATATTATGATACATTCAAAATATGAAAAATAAGATACATATCAATAAAATATTATGATAATCCAATCTGAATTGAACCATTGAGTGCACTATAGCTCAAATAGGCATCGTGTAGTATAAGTGCATATACTTTCGTGTTGGCGGGAAATTTTGTCTTTCGGGTTTCGAACTCAATTTTGATGTCGACGGTGGATGACTTCATGGCATCAGGTTGATGGGAGCAATCGATGACGAAAAGAGGATTATTCCGGAAGCTTCCAATATCCATCATTGGTTCACTCATAGGCTTGTTGTAGTAACTGCGTTGGAAATTTTCGTAAGCATAGTAGGCTGAAGAGTCCAATTTTTTATCGAAATCCAGATTCCAACGTTCGTATGGAAATACTTCAGAATTCAAATATAAACGGATATTATTTATATTTGCATTAATAAACTTCGTCGCATCTTTTGAAATATTTTCGGAATGATCTGTGTCTTGGAACCCGATAATGATGAATCGAGGCCTTTCGAGGCTATTGGTAGTTTTCACAGCCCATATGTCTGAAGCTGTATCACGAAGTGATGGTAACTCTTAAAGATCCCACATACGGTAGGCCATTTTGACTTTGGCACTACTATTTTTATTAATTCGGTTCAAGAGCTTCAATTTCTGGCGATCTTCTGGTACAATATGTCTGATTCTCCATTCTATTTTTGTGATTTCTAGTTCAGCATCGACCTCGCCTATGAATGAATTTTTGAAGGATCGAGCTATAATCAGAATGAGTTCCTGCTTAACATTCAAAATACCCTTGGTGTAATCTTCAGCGAATCCCATAATGTATTTTAGGGGCAGTTTGCCGCTGAAAAAATTACTTGCAGGATCCAGTATATCTTGTTTATTCTGATTGAGACCCCAACCTATTGGTAGTAAACTATTCTCATGTGTTTTTCCGAATGATACCATAGTTTTCAATGTGGTTGTTATGCCTGGCTTTCGTACAACTGCAACTTGTTCACCACCCATTTCGTAGCGGATTTCATCAAACAAGAAAGCCAGAGCATTATTGGAAAGATAACATCGTTTGTTGGGCTCTGAAGGTGTGAATTTTCCCTCGATATAAATGTAGCTATCTGCTATATCGAGAATTAGATCTTGAAAATTGATGGGAATTCTGATTTCGTCCGAATTCTTATAATATGGTGATCCATACGGCTTATATGTATGCTCATGCAAACTAATCAGGGAATGATCGAAAATTGGCTCTTCAAAAACTTCTAACATATCGCTTGTAGTGAAAGCGGCCATGTTTTATTTCTTCTTGGTATTCCTGATCTTCAAGCCAATTGATTTCAGAAAGTTTAGATTACTAGAGCTGATGGTATATCTTGATTGTTTAACGGGCTCACGTGAAATGAATCGGTTTATGATTTTTCTCTTCTTTATATCAGCATGATCCTCAACCCCATTGTACATACACCGTTTCGGTTTCAATCGCCGGACATTATAACAAAACCCCATTGTATTTTCTTGACAGAGGTCAATATTACAATTTTTTCAACTCCAATTTTATAATTATTCTTTCACCATTGAACTCGATCAGATGCCCACGATCGTCCAAAATGCGCAGAGTAATGTTGTCGAGATACTGACGGCCTTCGGGCTTGATTGGCATATAAATTATATTTCGTGGTTCCTTTGTGAGTTTGTATCCTGGCTCGACATCAATATCGAATTCGAAAATGCTGTGACATTCCTCACCATTCAAATACGCTCCAGAAGTGACGTTACAATCCACACGGATTATTCTCACATTATTGATATTCACAGGTAATGTTGATTCATGTGTTTCACCGATACTAAAGACCTTAGGCTCGAATCCTAAAAGACCAGCGATAGAGTTTTCATGTAAGAGGTTGATGTAATATTTCGATCGCATTTCACATTTCAGAGTATTGTTGTTTGGATGTAGGAGAAACACATCATCCATATTCTTTTCGGTGACATTTTCAGCCAGTTTCTCTTTAGATCTAATGGATCGCTGTATAACTTTATTGATTTCATCAATTTCATAAGCGCCAGGTGGAATTTTAATGGTTATGGGTGGAGAATTGATTCGTTTTGAATAGCTGATCACATTATTCTTCACAGTAACATTGAAAATTGAATTGTAGGAATAGAAACCATGTAAACCCAAACCATAACTGCTACTCGTATCCAATTCGACTGGTGGGTAAAAGTTAGCGCTCAACTCGCTTGAGTCTCCTGATAGCGAGAACGTTCGTGACATGACTGTTCAATTGTTAGTATTCCAGGACATTTTATTGCTGGAAACAGAAATGATACAGCATCCGTCTCTTTTTTGGTGGTGATGTTAAATGGGTGTCAACATCATTTTTTGCTACTACATTTACATCCTTCACATTACAGTAGCAACAAAATATTTTTCGGGGTATTGGTCCATCATTCACATCAGATGAACTGCAAGTATCAACATCATTATAATGCTCCTGGCAGTACTGATACTTCAAGACATCAATATCATTTTGAAGGTGTGGTGGTAGTTTATCCCACACTGCCGCAATTTCCCCAGCAGCACATCCAATCAACACTTCTTTGGGCATATCAGAAAGTTGTTGTTTACTCATTTTATTCAAACTACGTAGTCTATAATATGCATTTAATGAATGCGCCATCCTCTTTATGCTTTCTCTATCCTGGATAGGGGTTTTGTCCATAGTGGCTTACCGTATAGAAACTGCAGACACAAATGACCACACCACACTGTATTGAACCGCTGGTGTCGCTCATAGTTATAGCAAATTTCACTAGCTGGTTTTGGTCCACTGTGAAAATAACGAATCAGTTCTTTGGGGGGAGGTAAATCACCAAAGCTGTCATAGTATTGCACTGATCCTCCATTTTTTTTATATGCCACCCAGTGTGTTCCTGGGCCGTATCGGCTATCTAAATTAACTACTGCGGATTCACATCGATGCGGTCCTGAAAGTGGAAGATCGTCACGCATAAATACACCGCGAAAATTTGTAATTTTCATGTTCTTAGCGATTAATTTGATGTCAATGTCAGAAAGAGCTCTCCGGGGTGGCATACTCATAGGTTTTTTGAATTCTGATGCTTTAAATATAATCCTAGACCTTTGCGGTACGGTTTCAAATACATTCCTTTGCCACTTTTACCGAGAGCAATAGCTTCCATGTACTTATTGTGGCGGTTTGACTCATTCAACTGGTCTCTACTAGCTCTTGCTGCTTGTACTGCTTTAGTTATACCTGCTGCTGCTCCAGTAAGAGTGCCAAGTGCTGATAACCCAGCAAATATTGGTATGAGTGGTAGAAGTCCACCAACTTTGGGAATTGGTATCACCCGAGGTGTACGAATTTTATTTTTTCCTCCTGCCTCTTTTGTGTATTTACGGGCTGCTTTCAGCGCGATTTGGGTGGCTTTTCTCAAATTATTTGCAACAATTTTACCTCCTCCTGCTTCACGTAAAACATTTCGCACCTTTCTTACAATGCCAGAACCGAAGGCTACTACCTTTCTAATATTTTTTGCTTTTTTCTTCTTAATTTTTCTCATAGCTCGAATATTTCCCTGTTTACACGGTTTAGTTGACTCGCATCCCATACCAAATCGACGCTTTCCCTTCATTATATTTGTAACCAACCAAGCAGAACCTTTCTCTCCAAGAGAAGCGTTTTTGTCTTTGAATCTGCTCCAAGCAGCTTCTTCAAGCTTCTGGTCTGCCTTGTGCCTACTGTTGAGATCCGAATTCAGTGAATAAGCAATATCGTGCTCCTTGCATGCGAAATCTAGTTTATTTATGCCGGGATCTCCTCTTGCCAACCTCTTATGTAATCTTGTTCCAGGACCACAGTACTGATAACCACCAGGTAGATGCAATTCAATGGGTAGTTTATTGATTAGAGAATTAACCAAACCTCTACCGCCCACTTGTTTACGTTTACAACCGTTCTGATTGAGTTTTGTCATTTAAATAAAAGATCCAGCGAAGCACTGCACTTATATAGTCTCTAGCTGTCGTACAATGCGCATTGTGAAACAGAAACAAGAGTTTAAAATCGATAATTTTGACGAAAAAGTAAATGATGGACTGGGGAGGCACAGTGAACGACGCCATGGATCTCTCCTCCCATTATCAATTAGGGGTCTCATTATTGGACCTTCGAATTGTGGGAAGACAAATGTGATGATTTCTTTACTAACTCACCCACTGGGATTGCGATTCGCGAATGTGTATGTTTATTCAAAATCTCTATATCAACCCAAATATGAGTATTTACGAGGAGTGTTGAAGCCGATTGAAGGATTGGGATTTTATACTTTTGGAAATGTCACGTCTGGAATAGTAGAACCATCAGAGGCTAAACCTGATTCGGTATTCATCTTTGATGATGTTATGTGTGAAAAGCAAGATGTTATTAGAGCATATTTTAGTATGGGGCGCCATAAAAATGTTGACTGTTTTTATCTAGCCCAAACATATTCCCGTGTTCCGAAGCAATTGATCAGAGATAATTCAAATTTCATTGTAACATTCAAACAGGATGACATGAATCTCAACCACATTTTTTCTGATCATGTATCGCCAGATATGACGTTTAAGCAGTTTCAAGATATGTGTGCAAAATGTTGGAATGACAAATATGGATTTCTAGTTATCGACAAAGATAGAGAACTACAAGAAGGTCGTTACCGTAAAGGGTTTGACAATTTCATATATCTCTGATGTTTTTTAGATATTTGGCTCAATCTGAAGTTGAACAGGTCAGTGATACGTTAGCATTCAAAACGTCAATACTATGGACGAACAAAAAAGCGATGAAATAGATTTGAAACGGAAATTAATTGAGGCAACAGAGGCAGTTCGAAAAAAATTTAATTACATTAAAAATAACCGCATAAGCGACCAAGTGGCGATTTCAAAAATATATGAACCAATAATCGAACCACTGAAAACTATATCATCTAATACGTCCAAAATAAATCCTTTACCGGTGGTGAGCCACTCAAAAAAATTTACCAAATCCATAGAGAGTAGTACCCCGCTCCCAAAATTGAATTTTATGGAAAGTGATGACAAAGACGTGAAATTTAATGCTGAAGAAACATCGATAATGCATACACCATCATCCTCAATGGTAACCACAGACCCCGAATCACCAAAGGTAGCGGACAGTAATGGGGAAGTCTCCAGCCATATTCAAAAGTTGTTATCTGGAAATTCTTCATATGATACGATATTCGGTGTCCGGTTAGACCCCATTACGAATAAGCTAAAAATGGGCGATTCCAATGTAGACTTTATTGAAGGAAGAATTGTATTCAGTAAAGATGGTAGGACCATTGGTACTTACCAAGGCACATCCAACTTATACAAGTTGATATTCATGAAAGTACCTCCGGGAAATATGTCTGCTACTGAACTGAATATATATGGTGACATACTCAGATTAACAAAAGCAGCGTATAAAAATCACGACCAAGCACAGGGTTTATTGCCTAATAAATGGAAGAAATATCAAAAAATAATCAAGCCATTATTATCTGTAGACAACACATTGGAAAACCTTTCTATAGGAGGTGCTGGAATAATGAAAATACCATCCCGAAAACTATTTGGTGGAAACAAACCCATAAGTTACATTTATTGGAATAGCTTGGATGAATTAATCGACAGGCTTCGACTCCTTTGGAGTTCAAAAATGGCTGGACATACAGGGCATGATAATGAAATATTATCAATAATAGAAGAATTGCGCGAAGAGGGTATAATCTACTGAATGTGTATGTATATTATTTCCTGAGTGTGTGAATTATGTTCATTCTTCTGAAGATATTCCAACGATGAATAACACAATCGACAAATTTGGTCGTAGACGGGGTGGTGTGAAGGTGATTGTTGGAAGATCAGGAGTTGGATTCATCCTCACAGCAGATGGAAATTATAATATTCAGAATAAACGTCTGTGGAATATTGGTGAACCCTCCGACACGAAAGATGCTACCACTAAGGGCTATGTTGATGACCGCATAAAAGAGACTAAGGAGTTGACCCTGTCCGCTGTGCAAGAATCAGTATCATCAGTAATTCGTGAAGCGAGAGCATATTTTGATTCCAAAATTACTGAACTCAGATTTGTCATCGGCAAGAAGTCGGATAGCTCAATCGAGCAAATTTCCAAACTGGAGCAATTAATCCATACTTTAGAAAAGCGAATCGTTAAAGTAGAGCAGTCAACAACCAAGGCTCCACCTAAACACTGGAGGACTGGGCAATTAGCTTTACCGCCTTCCTGGGAACCGACTTCTGTAATAGAGAGTTGAAATGAGTACCGCTAAAAGGCAAGTTGTTGAGGAACTGCATAAGCCAGCTCGACGAAATTTTCCACGAAGGAAGACCATAATTAAAGGGTTTTCAGATTTATGGCAGATGGATCTGATGGAGATGCAGCCGTATGCAAAAGAAAATAAAGGTTATAGATATATCCTCATCGTAATAAACTGTTATTCAAAGTTTGTATGGTCAAGACCGCTGAAAAATAAAACGGGAAAATCCGTTACCGCAGCAATGGAGAGTGTGTTGAAAGACGCAAAGTACACACCGAAGAACTTGCAATCCGACCAAGGCACTGAATTTTATAATACAAAATTTTCCTCGTTGATGGCGAAACATCTGATCAATCATTATTCGACATTCAGTACTAAAAAAGCGGCAATTGCGGAACGAGTTATTAGGACATTGAAAAGTTGGTTGTATAAAGAGTTTTCAGTTCAAGGGCATCACAAGTGGTTGAAAATTCTTCCGCACATAACGGATCAGTACAACAATAAAATTCATAGCAGCATTGGAATGAAGCCCGTTGAAGTGACATCATCCACGAAACTGAATTTGTATAAACACGCCAAAATACATGCGAAATATAAAAGAAGTAAATTCAAAATAGGAGACGTAGTTCGAATAAGCAAGTACAAGAGCATATTCGATAAAGGTTATACAGCAAATTTCACAACTGAACTTTTTAAAATTGTTAAGGTAAATAGTACAATGCCTGTAACCTATGAGCTTGAAGACATGGATAAGAAACCAATAAAGGGCTGTTTTTATGAAATGGAGTTGAGTAAAACGAAGCAGCCCGACATTTACTTGGTGGAAAAAATTTTGAGGAGGAATCATGGGAAAGTAATGGTGAAATGGCTTGGGTTTCCCAACGACAAAAACTCATGGATTGATGAAAGTTCGATCGTATAATTGAATATCTGTATTTTTTCATCAAGTAGCCATAAACTGATATTAATTCGATATGTGAATTTTATGAGTTATATATTTATAGTGAAATCGTTGATATAATGTTTCTCTCATTACTATAAATGAATAAAAAATTAACAATACTTGGTGCAATTTTTTATTTTTCGTTAGTCATACAAAGTGTTTATTGATGTTCAATCACTTCATAAATGTATCTCCTTATTGGAACCACATGGGTTTTCCTCAACTCTTCCCGCTCGGCTCTCTGATCTTCGTTCAAACACCAGCATTTGAGCAGATGGTCTATTCTGTCTTTGAAAAAAAACCCGACACATTCACATAATGTCAACCCCATTCGACACTGTTCGCATAGGTTTTTCCAACAGTCTGTTTGGTAGCTGTCACAATTCGTACATCGCTGGAAATCCAAGGTCGCCTCTGCTCTGCAATCCCTACAGTCTTCTCTAATAATACCAAAGTTTGTGGTGTCCATTCTTTCACCACACTTTCGGCATTCCGTCCATAAACCGAACCGTTTTGTTCCTTTTTTTGGAGTCTTCGGAGGGTTTATTCTTTCACACTCTTGACACAATCCAGTGCAGGTATTGATAAAACTCGGTGGCCATGCAATGTCACAGTTATGACATGACAAATTTTTATCAATCACTAATGGATACACTGCAATTTTTGGCTTAGAATCCCACTCTCTTGATGTCGACATATCTAGAAATGATGAAACTTGTGTGCTATAAAGAATCGCATAGAATGATCCACCTCATTCAGCGACCCTCATTATATACAATCCGATATACCCTCCACCTAGGTATCCTCCGAAGGCCTTGAAGTCCAGTGACCTTCATGTTGAGTGACTTTCAAATGACATTCGAGCACTGAATGACCTTCGAATATGGAGTGACCTTCGAATATGTAGTGACCTTCGAATATGGAGTGACCTTCGAATATGGAGTGACCTTCGAATATGTAGTGACCTTCGAATATGTAGTGACCTTCGAACACCAAACGACCTTCGCATATCAAACGACCTTCGAGCAACGGGTGACCTTCGAATTTGAAATGACCTTCATCCCCTCACAGTATTGGAAAAACCATATAAGGAGAGGACGAATACCACCTCTGCATCAGTTTCATTGAAATATCAGAGTAGTTCGTATTGAAATGGCAGCTCAACAAAATGATAGAATGAGTGTGTTACGAGACCTAGTGGCTATCGATATAAATCATGTCGAAGAAGATGCAGAAGTGGACGATGACATAGCTGAAGAAGTTGCAGCAGTGGACGATATAGCTGAAGAAGTTGCAGCAGTGGAAGTTGTTGAAGAAGCAGATGTTGCGGCAGAAGGAGCTATTGCAGTTGCCGCTAACGATGATGATGGTTCTAGCGAGGATGAAGGGATGTACGAAGATGGCCCTGATGTAGATGGTGAATATAGGTGCGTGTTCAAAAATATAAACAGTGTGAGGGATGTCGGTAGAAATATGTATTGTTCGATAATTTCATGCTGGATGGTGGTAACAACCACCGAGGATCGTAAGGTTCTATGCCACAAGTGCTTCATGCTGTACAGTGAATTAGTCGATAGTGGACATTATAACAATGTAGATCTGCATTATAAAACGGACTTCAATAATATTCCCGATTACGACTGTGTGGCTTGTGGAATGACTGTTTGTCAAGTGCGCCTAATTGACACTTGCCTGTTTTGCAATACAAGTTTTAAAAAAATATAATTTTACAGAGCGATTGCAAATTTCCGAATACTGGAATATGGCCCTGCAGACAGTTCCAGTGATGTGCATCGGTGTGGAAGTGTTGCTCGTGTTTCTGTTCAGGAATACGAACCGCCGGATGACATAAGCGATTGTTCAACAATTGAATTGGACTGGGAAAATTTACCAGATCAAAGCCATTGGTGGTGTCCGGCGCAATTGTCTGAAGAAGATGGCGGGGAAGAGATTATCCGAATGGAAGAGGCATGCGATTGGACTTTTAGACTTTGAGTCGGGGTGTTTATATTAGATTTGTATAACGTATAGCATAATAATAGGGAAAAAAAGACTGAAATATATATTTTAAATGAAAATATGTTTCATTCATTTGATGATCGATAGCTCTATAGTGAATAATAGCTCAAAAAAATTATTCAAGTGGTATAAATACTACTAGCGTGTACATTTCAAAGAAACTGTGTTTGGAAATGTCTGATGTCACTAACTAAACATGTGAGATTTTTTTAAATACTCTGAAATTTCTTATATCTATTGCAACATATTTTCAGACACACATATAAAACATATTCGCTTTCCTGGGTGTATTTCAGCTTCAAAATATACTTTCAAACAGTGAGATATATATTTTCTAATAAAAAAGTGTATGTAATATATTAAAATGAAAGTAGCATGCCCATCTGTGCATCAAAATGTTTAATGAAAAACTAGTGCGCATCCATTATTTCTAGCTATAGTTGGTATTTAACCAAAACTCGTTGTGATGTATATGAATTGTATCAAAATATAACCAAAACATTCAACTGCGCATACATTTTTACCCCACATTTTGAAATAGCTCCATTTTGGTTTAATGCGCAAACGGGAGCTTACAGAAATGCGTAGTAATGAAAATTCATTTTTCGAACATTCCCCTGTTGTTAAAAATGCTCTCATATACACTTCATATCTTTCTTGAGTATTTTAGTTGGTTGGAGAGGGAATATTTCTTTGAAAATTGTGATATTTTTATCAGCAGCCATGTAATATAATACATAACGGAAGTAGTGAATCCAACTGCGCACCTATATATTCAATAAAAAACCTATGCGCATACAGTTTTCTAGTCTGGAGAACATTTTCAGTGCATATATGACAGAGAATCATAGACATGTATGGTAGCATGGTTAATGCCACCCACTGCGCATAACTTTTCTCTGTCACTTTCCTAAAAGTTCCGTTTTGGTCGCATACCTAAACCAGCTACCTGACTTGTGCGCTGTTGATTTCCCCTCCCCCCTCCACACCCCCCCCTAATTAGCCCCTACCCCACCCCTGCCCTAGTGTGAGGCCATCCGAGTTCACCCACGTGTCCAGTTTTTTTTTCTCGAATTGCTCGAAACGAGGGTCTTTCCCCCCCAACAACTAACCCCCCCCTCCCCCCTCCCCCTCCAAAACAACATTTTATTTTTTTATTTATGATTTATTACAAATACGAACATACTAACATACTAACATGTACTTAAACTTAATCTATCTTATTAAATATACACATTCAAATATTATTTAATGATAATATTCATTTTAATAATTACAATAATTAAAAACCAATTATGTATACAAATACGATATGAATATATACCCCCTCCCCCCTTCTACTTTAAAAAACACAAACCTTTATTTACACTCTAATACAAATACGAACACACTCAACTAACATGTACTTAAAATTTAATCTATCCTATGAAAAATATACATTCAAATATTATTAAATAATTTCGTATCAAATATCTTAATTATTTATAATACAATAATCGAGGGAATTGGGATCGGAAAAAAGGATCATATTCACACGCAAACACACCTATACACACACGCACATATTCATTTCTCCATAAAAACTTTAACCTTCTCCTGCAGCAATTTAAGTCGTCTGCTCTCTCGATTGAGCGAGAGCTGCGACTTAATTGCTTTGGCCTTCAGCGTTGGCAAACTTTGCCTAAGCTGATTACTGTCACCCATAATTCGTTGCTGGCGTCCGTCGAGCTCTTCCAATTGTCGTTTCAACTCCTCCTTTCGATTTTTTATTTCTTCGAGCTCCGTATCGTACGCAAGCAACGATTTCTGAGCGTCAGAGACCTTTGCAGCAGCTTCTCGATGTTCTAGATATGCTCGGGCTTTTTTGTTAACAAAATCCGAAAAAACATCTACAATTTTCTTATGTTGTTCTTCCGCATTTTGTGACCAAACACTCCCATCACTTCTACCACTTCCCAAAATTGGTGATACCGATGAACTTCTACCAGAAAACACTTCAGAATGATCTACCGATCGATTCGGAGAAGTGAAACCAACGGATTGCTTTGCTGAGACGGGACTTGCAGGTGACCCACTGGACACCGAAAATTCGTTGGAACCGGCTCCGTCATTTTTTGAGGCAGATTCCTGTTTTTTGGGAGAGTTAGCCGGGGCCGATGATTGCACTACCTCTCTTCCCAAAATTACCGGTGACGGTGAACTATCTTCGGAAGATAGAACTACCGTTGGAATCGGACTACCGACGGATTGTTTCGATGCCAGAGGTCTTGTGAGTAGTCCTCTCAGCAACGGAAATTCGTTGGACTCAACTTCGTCACTTTTTGTGGTAGACATCCTTTGTTTTTTGGGGGAGTTTACCGGTGTCAATTCTTTCCTTTTGGAAGACTTATTCAACGATGAAGGACCCGCTTCATCGTTGCTTATGTCTTCACATAAGGGGGCATATGGTAACAGAGGTGGAGTGAAGCCCTTGATGTTCGCGAAATATTTTTCCATTTCTACATCTCCGAATTCTTGCATATCTGCCACCGATAAGCTGGAATAATGGAAACTCGGTATGTCTGTGCTGTGAATTTGTTCAAAATCCAAATATTTCGATTGGTCGGTTGCTGTTTGTTCGGGTTTCTGTATCCTAACATCACTTAATATATTTATTTTTTGAGTCGAACAACCAGCAACCGAATCTTTATTTTTATCATCAACCGCGTCTCTAGTCTTTTCGTTAACCGCGTCTTTATTTTTGTCAATATTAATTGTACTAAGATATGCTAACGTTGCCAGCATACTAACAACCGACTTTCCACTATCCTGAGAATTGGGACTTTTATTACCTTTCATTTCGGTTATCCAATCACACCACTCTTTCACAATATCAATAAAAGCACGACTCACAACTTTACCAGTGGGAAGAACAGGGTACAATGATGCATCATGCCACCCTCTAGTTTGAGTAACCTCGCACATCCCCTACTCCGAAATTGTACAGAGCCTGCGCACAGGTAGAGATATTGAAAAGAGACCACTACAAGGCCAAATTCTTTTGGGTCACCTTCATACACCCTGATCGTTCAAAGCAAAGGAATGCGGTACAGGTACCCACGCCTCGCTACCTGCTGCTAGACAAAATAAGGAATGCGGCATAAACTCGCATTCTTCAAGACTAGACCACTCAAACACAGTATGGTCGATAAGGACCTAAGGAATGTACATCGGTACAGTTTTTTCAAAACGTTGACTACAACGAGACGAAAGAATGTTATTTATAATGTCTATTCAGTCTATACATACACGTTAAAATTGAAAATATCTATTCATTCAATATGTGGATGCTATACAATAAATTTTGAATATTTTTATGCTACACTATGAAATTAACATATATGAGTAGAAACAATTCGGAAATGTAATTTCAATATCGAATATTCATGCTTCGAAAATTGTGTTTTTTTTTTCTTTCGATATGAGATATTTCTGGATTATTCTCCAACATATAAGTGGAACCGTTTTTCAGTACCTTCTATGTCAAAATATAGGTTGGCATAAAAAAAAGGAATTCAAATATATGATATGAAACGTATCAAATTATTGGTTCAAATATTCGTGAAAACAGTTTCATAGCCAATTGTAGATGAATATTCCCTTTTCACGCTATCGGATGAATAATATAAAATTTGTTGAATGATAATTAAGGATTTGCGTTCGCTTACTTCGACTTATTCTGCTTCCAGTAATGAAATCAGCAAATCCAAATTGTTGACAGGTTGTGAATTATTATGAATCGCAGATTCCACAATGTTTGAACACCATAACAGATTTTGTTCGGGGTCCGTTTGATAAAATTCAATATCGTTGTGGCCCCACGGCAATGTTTTTGTGGTATTGGGTATAATGAACCGCTTGTCGTCATGGTGTGACAAAGCGACTTTATTTTTCATTTCAGTAAATATGTCGTGGGTATCACTTTTGAAACTATTCATTTTTCTAAGTATGGAACCACCCTTCTCAACAATATTTTTATAGTCACTTTCGTGCAATTGTTTGATAATGACTGACTTTTTGACGCCTTTGGCTTTCTTCAATTCATTTTTAACGGACTGAACAAAGTAAGCTTTGGCCCCAGTACCATAAAAACTGATAATGGGGTCATTGGGAAATTCATCTTTCATATTCCCCAGAATGGGTTTTGTAACAGGAATGCCAAAATCGTTTCCGATGTTATAATTGGAGGTATCGAATCTTTCTATATTTTCGATCATGAATTCGTAAAAGTTTTTATTTGCTATTTTCAATATAAAAGAATCTGTATCTGTGTACAGTAGTGAAGCGTCATTTCCAAAATTACTTTTTATGCATTTGTAGTAAAAATCGTACATTACTGTTTTTGATAAATCCAATATACTAAATCCCAAATAAAGTGGTTTATCGTAACACACTCTTACTTTTCCCATATGAATAGCGACAAAATTTTCTGTAAATATTGAACATGTTTTGAAATTTGGGTTGGAAATCAGACAATTAGCCCCCAATGACCTTTTTATATTCTCCCAATGAGTAACCAGTTTAATTTCCCTTCTATTTTCCACATTTTCCAGAGTTTTTCCATACACGGCATTGTTCATTAACTTGAAAAATTGTTTTTCGAATTTATTCAAAGCTTTATTACGCATTTTTGTATTCAAATCGATATATTTCTTAAGCCATGACGATTGCCGAAATTTCAAAACCCTATGTGTTTTCATAACCATCAATCCGTTTTCTATAGCTTGTTTAAGAGTTCTATAATGAACGATATAGTTTTTTTTATCTGATAAGTTCGGTATCAACTTGCAAATATTGGATTTTGAACCTGGTGGAATTATACTTTCGACTAGGAAAGGTAAATCCGAATGAGAATCATGTAATTCTTCTGGATAATGAATGTCCACTTCAAAAACATAACCAAAAGGAGAATCAGCAGAAATACTCATCACATCCAAATCCTGTATTTCACTGGGTGTCAACCAGGTGAATCCACCAATGGGCAAAGGTTGAGACATGCTATGACCATACAAATTTGTTGCATCCAAATACGATATGTAAGATACGTCTTTTTTGGCATCGTAGTTAGGTAGATATTCATTGTTTGCGACATGCATTCGGTCACTACATTGACTTATTCCACCACGTATACCTTTCTTGAAAAAATGTATCATGTCAATATCAGTCAAAAGCTCCAATTCAACTTTTGTGTATCTCAACATAGCGTCCCAAGATAAACCTGGGGCGGTATAATATTGGGCAGGATCCAATTTATAAGTGTTCAAACAAATTCTCCGAAAATTCTCGAATGTATCAGTTAACAGTAAAACATCCGATTTCAAGTACAGATCTGAATATTCTCCCAAACTTCGACATTCAAATAAATTCCATACCCGTTGTGCCCTATCATAGCATTCATCTGAAATTTGTTCGTCATTTAAGTTATCATAAAATTCTTCTTTCGATGGTAGATGTGTGATATCTAATTTTTCCATACAATCTACGAAACTGTATGGAAATACACCTTTCTGTTTCATCAACTGAAACTTTTCGACATCCGGAAAAAACTTTTTAGTGTCTATGAATTGATCTTCTACTAAATTTGCACCGAGATTCTGAAGTGACTCCGAAAGAAATTTATAGCTATCAATGAACCTTAATTTCATGAAATTATTCTTCAATTTTCCATCTTTACCCAAATAGCTGTGTGTGAAAAGATGTTTGGTGAATGAAATGTATTTTTCTTTGGTTTGTGGAATGACATCAACTCGATCGCCCTTGTCGAATAATTCCTTGATGAATAAGTGGCAATCATATCCGCTCATATTATGACAAATAATTGGTATAAAATTTGGAAGTTTGAAATTCAAATTACATTTAGAATGAGCTGCACCAAATCTCTTTTTTCCGGTCAGGTGACAATGATCTCTCACTTTGACATCACCATCTTCGAATATATTATCACAAATGCCACAAGTCTTTGCATCAGAAAATTCTTTTTCTTCTGTCTCAGATAATTGACCCATTGGAACAACATTTTTTAGATGTTTATGATATATATTCTTTAAATCGTTTTGAATATTTGAGACGAATACTTTTGCAGTATCGACCCCTCGATACGAAACAAATTTGTCGAATTTTTCATTGAAAGAACATTTTATGTAGTATGCAAACGAGTATGGTTCATGAATGTGAGTTCGGTTGGTGTAAGAGCAATCTGGATTCGGTTGACAAGAATCAATTGGTTTCAGAATTGACTCAAAATCTGCATAAACGACAAACGGAACTTTCATCTGCTTTTCGATATTCACAAATTTCAATATATTTTCAGGAATGTATTTACCGAACTTGTCGATTTTCAATTTTTCAGAAGGTGTGGTTGTACACACATGATTGCAGTCATTTAATTGATGCTGGGTCAATGATTTTCCGTTAGCAAAATATAATAAACAACCATCACAAAAATATTTTTTATGACCATTGGCAGAAATTTGGCTAGAAACTAATTTTGACAAATCCTTAATCCAACAATAATGATTTTTTCCCGTTTCATCACTGATAAGTAAAAGATTAACATGCCTGGTGAGTCGTTGTCGTGAATAATGTAGTGGACCTACAACTTCATATTTCATTTTAGATTCCTCAAATTTTTTTTCCAACCCATATACATTTATAGAGCAATCATTGGCAACTTCGAATTTTGAAATTCCACTTAATTTCATCGGAAAATCCATACCTGATACATTCAGCACTGATTGAAAGGGTGGATAAGAAGACACTTCGGAAACCCTACGATCCGCCGGGTAAAGTGCTGATACCACAGCCCATGCAAAACAATAGTTATCCTCATTTCGCACATTCACCACACCTTTTTTCGACTCGATATAATCTGGCAGCTTTATATAGGAACACGCACCAAGAGGGCTATACTTGTTCACATTCATTTCTGTGAACATGATTTTCTTCAGGCTCCATCCTGCAATAGAAATGATTTTACATTCAAGGTATGAATATTGATTTTTGGGCAATTTATATACCTGAGTCACGATCTTCGAATTCTGTACTTTGTGCCGTTATTGTGTCGATGAATTCATCCAAAACAGCATTAAGATCAATGGACTGGTCAACTATCTGGTTCGGAGAATTGAAACACTTTACCTCGGATAATTCCTGGGTCTGCAGAATATGTGAGCTGAATAGTTCCATATTTACTTTCACCGCACTATGTATCTTCAACACACCTTGCAATAATGAAATCATTTTCTGTTTGTATGCATCAAAAAATGTTTTGTAATCCACATAGTTACTACCGCTCCCAATCCTATAGCTAACTATTCTACATTTGAAAGCACTTTTGATAATTTGCACGTCTTCACCCAATTGAATGCAAGAATTAGATCTGTGTTCGAGTGTTCTTCGATGTGAAACCATCTGACCCATTGGAACTGGTTTACTACAACAATCACAGAACTGCATATCGTTTTGCGATATGGGGCTCAATTTAGACCGTTTACTAGGTGGCTCACCTGTCACCGCTGTACAGGATTGCACTTGATGGCGATGTAGATTATCACTGCGAGTAAAACTTTTTCCACAATTGCAAGTATACATTTTGCTCGATTATCGGCTATTCAGAAGGAACATGAGGTCTGAAACTCGTGTTTCTTTTTATATTAGTGGTTGAGGTGGAAGAGAGGGGATAAGTTCACTTGCCCTCAAGGACATTTGTATTCATGGCTTCCTTTAGTTACATGTCAAGGTTACCATTCCCCAGGGTCATCGAAACTCTCAAGGTCACCAACCCTCAAGGTCACTAACCACCAAGGTCACTAACCACCAAGGTCACCATCCCTCAAGGTCACCAACCCTCAAGGTCACCAACCCTCAAGGTCACCAACCCTCAAGATCACCAACCCTCAAGGTCACCAACCCTCAAGGTCACAAATCGTCAAGGTCGCCAACTCTCAAGATCACCAACTTTCAAGGTCATTCACTGGGCAAGTGAACCTCTGAAGGCTATTCTCCAAGGTCACTCTCAAGGTCAGTGGTGGGGGGAGGTCCAGGATTGGCATAAACCCCCTACTTTTGTCCACCAAGTCCACATAATAACCGTTCAGCTCAGCCACCTTTCTGTTAATCACTTTTTCTGTTTGAGTCTCTCCTTGCTGAGCGGGGAGCGGGTGCTTTTTGCAGTGGTTGAAACTCTTAGGGATATATCTGAGTATACCTACTCGAGTACTCGTATAGACATCGAATCGAAGTTAATTTGGTCATTTCTAAAATTTGTTTCAATTGTCATCCGGCTCCAATTCTACGAGCAACCCTCAAGTCTTCATAAGACTTGTGCGAGCTGGGAATGACGAGGATCTTACCTTTCAACGTGCGATCCTAATCACGGTCAAGAATTTCTACTGAAATTTTTTTTCTAGGAAAATAGCTGAACTCTTCCTTTCATCTTGAACCTACTCATGAACAGATAGGAAGTGAAAGAGAAGGTGGACCCATGGATGAAACTTCGAGTTGTTCATGAAAGCAGTCATGGACCTGAAAGCAATTCTGCTTCGTGCAAAGTCTGTCCAGGCTTGAATACTCTCTAATTAATGCATTACTGAAACTACTGGTCAGCAGTAACTCGCTCAGATATTTCAAGATTTTGGTACACCTGGAAACGAATGACTCAAAGTGCGTATTCACTAGAGCAGGGTTTCTCAAACTTTCGGCTCCACGAACCCCTGTTGAGGTTTCCAGGTGACAGCGAACCCCTCAACCTTAACTAACTGATTAAATACGGGTTGCGTACGGGTGTACGATAATTATCGTTTTGTACGATAATTTGGCCTTCTGTACTATCTAGGATATGGCTGCGTACGATAAGGCCGATTGTACACTGAAAAAAATATGGTACGTTATATCAATAAATGCCGTTTTTTACCTTTCCGTTCATTGGCAAAATACATTTTTCATAGTGGCAATGAATAAATATTCACTGACTTTGGAGGTATTTATTGATACAACGAATTCAAGTTTATTGAGATCAAAGATGATCGTTTCTTACATTTATGAACACTTTTCGTTGCTCCTGCGGAAAAGTTTATTGAGGTGAGGAAAGGGGTACACTGAGATCAGTGATGATCTAATTTCAGACCTATGAACATATTTCGTTACGGCTTTGAAAAAGATTATTGAAATGAAGAAAAAAGTACATTGGAACAATGTATATTATTTCATGAAAAAAATGTGGTACACAATATCAATGAATATTATTATTACCTTTCCGTTCATTGGCACAATTAACTTTTCATCGTGATAATGATTAAACATTCACTGATTTACGAAGGTATTTATTGATACAATGAATTCAAGTTCATTGAGATCAAAGTTGATGGTTTTTTATACTTATGAACAGGTTTCGTTGCTGCTATGGAAAGGTTCATTGGGGTGAGGAATGTGGTACACTGAAACAATTTGAAATTGTTCATCACATCAATGAACATAATTCATGGTCACAGAGCACTGATGTATATATTTAAAAAAAATATGGTACATTTTATTGATGAATACCTCTTCGTTTATTGGCACAATACATTTTTCGTCGAGTCAATGAATGACCATTCACTGAAATATGTATGTTTTTATTGTTACAATGAATTCAAGTTTATCGAGATCAATGATGATCTATTTTCAGACCTATGAACATGTTTCATTGCGGCTATGGAAAAGATCATTGAAATGAAGAAAGAAGTACATTGAAACAATGTATACTATTTTATAAATAAAATGTGGTACATTATATCAATGAATACCGTTTATTACCTTTCCGTTCATTGGCACAATACATTTTTCATCGTGACAATGATTCAAGTTCATTGAGATCAAATATGATCTTTTTTTACATTTATGAACAGGTTTCGTTGCTGCTATGGAAAAGTTCATTGAGGTAATGAAAGGGGTAGACTGAATCCATTTGAAATTGTTTATCATATCAATGAACGTAATTTATGGTCCCAGAGATGATTTTATTATTACATTGAATCCAAGTTTATCGAAATCAATGATAATCTATTTTCAGATCTACACACAGGTTTTATTGGGGCTATGGAAAGATCATAGAAGGTGTCACGAAGTTACTAAGACCGTTTTGTTAGGCAGATAGAAGCAACATTTTCCTCCCATTCTATAACTCCGTAATCAATATGTTCATGAATATAATAATAAGCCTTATGTCGAACCAAGCCATCTCTTGTTTAAATATACTCATAAATTTTGCCGGCATCTGTTCAGCCGAATTCTCGCATAGAAATCTCTGTTGCTGGCAAGTTAGCTTTAGCTGGTAGTACACAGCGCCTCCACTAGAGGGACCACTCCGCACGGTTTTTTGCACAGAGCAGCCGGTTAACTTAAGCAGACAGAAGCGATCGTTGAAGCATCTTCTCAGGTAGCACAGACTACAGAGAAATCCGAAGAGCTCCGAAAGGAGCCAGCCGAAATAAAAGATAACTTGGAGATACGCCTTCCAATCAGGATTGCGATGTTCTGATGAATGCATGTTAATTATTTTGCATATCTTTCGGAAACTCACTGTATGCTCAATATCAGTGGGAGGCCTTCATTGCATTTACGAATGATATGCAATGATTGAATAAATACCACTTATTCAAATGATAAACAAAATAATTAGTTCAATGTGTGAAAGCATCACGAGAATAAACTGAAACATAGATTGAATGAAAGCATTCATTGATATTATTAAGATCCATATTCATAGTATGGATAACCAGTGGTACATTGACATAACGATTGCGTTCATTGGACCAATATTGATAAAAATATTCATTGAGTCACTGAACTTTTTCATTGTATTCGGGTACCAATTTTTTTCTGTGTACGATCATTTTGGCAAAAAGTGAAAATATTCAATTCAAGATTTAAAAAACACATTTGGCATAAAAATCCAGCTATAAAATTGGAAAATGCACATCATAGTCATCACATGACGCCATCGAACGCTGACAGTTAGGAAAATTAGAAAACGACGAGTCCCCAGCTGACTTAAATTACCAGTTTTGCCAATTATGCAACTTACAAAACACCAGTTTTGCTAACTTATAAATACCAGTTTTACTCATTCAACGAACATGTATGGCTCAAGCCGTAGAGAAGTTATATTCAGTATATGCGAAAAATGAACACGTACGATATTGTCAGCCAATACCTGATAATTTTGGTACGATAGTTAGCTCCTGAAAAGATGGCAACCATGTTTGCCGGACGTGCCTGCCAGTCATCAAGCCACCATTACGGAAATCTTTTCGCGAACCCCCTGCCGTCCAATGGCGAACCCCTAGGGGTTCGTCTACCACACTTTGAGAAACCCTGCACTAGAGCATTCGTTCCGCATGAGCACCGAATGAGCACATGAGCTGCTTGGTACAAGCTCAGGCTGCTCTGTTCATGCTCAGGCTGCATCAGGCTGCGTAGTGTCTCCTGGCACATGAGCATCGATCCGCAGTCAGTCGCGTACAAATATTCATACTCATCAATATCCAAATTAAATTTAAAATAAACATAACCACAAACAGAACGCCAAGCATACTTTCACCGTCCACACTGAGCACGAAAAAATCGACAAAAACGAATCGGCCCGAGCACCGCACGTGCATTCTGTTCGTGCTCAAATCAGCGTCCACACTGTCCGAGCATTCGGTCGTTCGGTGCCCATGCGGAACGAAAGCTTTAGTGAATACGCACCTTTACATCTTGATTTTGGTTGAAAGTACAAGCCCTGGTAAAGAGACGTCTGGCAAGTCTCCAAAGTGATGACAAAGGTGTGTAGGAAGTACTTCCAATGGGTTCCTCTTGAAGGAACATTGTACGAGTATTTATCAGATGTAATTGAATTATTTGCTCTGTTTCTCACTTGACGCCTCTGACAAAAATGTCTAATAGGAAGTGATTAAAAGTCTCTAAGGATTCTCCTGGATGAAGACTATAAAATAAGTTCTGATATCGATAAGGATACACGGTATGTAGATATTTCTATCGATTCGTGCCTTCTGTTCTCGCAAATTTGCCTTGTTTCAGTACCTGTCCAATTTTGTAGAACAGTTGCATGTTCTCACGTAACCATTCATTGCAAAGCGCACATTGATCGTGAATGTATGGGATATACCGAGGTTTGGCGTGATTCATTTCTGCTACGATCAGCATTGCTGCATTTTTATTAGCTCTATTGCGATTAACATGGGAAGCCGATGTAATGAAAAAAGTAATAACACGATTGTATTTTTGTAGTTGCATGCGATTCTATTTCAGATTTTACTGTGATTAATCGTTATTAAATTGTATGTGATGGTTATTGATCGGTTCGCATGGATATAGGTTATTGGCCTTTGGCAATGTTCCATAAACTTAAGTCAAGGAACGAAGAATTACTTCTTGTAGAATATGTTTCAGTTCTGTTACATAACTACATATTCGGAGCTAGAAGAAAAAATATCAACTAGTTTCTTGGCGGATTAATATTACGTAACTCTATAAGCCTTAGTGCACCAAAAGTTGTTTTAGTGGCCAAGTACAAATTTCACCAGTTCAGTTGTAACGTAATTAAAGTCACACATTACAATAAACTTTTTATGGTCATAGTTAAGGTAGTACTTCCCTCTGATGGTTTTCTTAAGAGAAGGCTGAAATCGATATATGAAATGGATGACATGTTGTTCTTTAGTCCCCCAAAGTTTGAAATCTTTCTTGTGTTCCGTTTTTGAGATATATGATAGGAAAATCGACCACTTTTACATGTACGGTGTAGGAGAGCAGTACAGAAATGTGTCTAGAACATTTGTATTTCGTGAACCGCTCTTACGACCGATTCGAAAAACGAGACACTTATTTTTATTCAAACACAAAACTCCTATCAAAATTTTTACCAGTTCTTATGTTTTGTTCTCGAGTTATTCAGTTAGAAAGCACATCAAGTTTTCACGTCGAAGTCGTACACTAAAAATGTCTGGCTTTTTTCTCGAAATTTCGAAATTTTTCTCGAAATTTCGAAATTTTTCTTGAAATTTCGACTTTTTTCTCTAAATTTCGACTTTTTTCTCTAAATTTCGACTTTTTCCTCAAGATTTCGACTTTTCGACTAGTGTACTTTCCGAATGTTCTGCAATACTCTTGGGTATCGCCACTGTCTATTTTCTTCTTATGGGGTAAGTTTCCATGAATAGAAATTTCAAGTATTGCAAAAACAACATAATAAGTGAAATATAAGAACTGAGGTCCCAGGTAGTTTTAATTGTTACTGATATCAATTTTAGAAAAACTATATTCAATTTTTGTTGAAATACAACTAACTAGAATTATATTATATATTAATAAACGATAATTACCCAATCAATTTCACTAAGGAGGTGTGAGAGCTTATTTACGTTAACGCGAATAAAGTCATAACGTTCAACATCAGAAATGAAATTTTATTTGTTATTAGTCTGGATTGGATTGATAAATCAATTGAAAGAGCGGTATGATGTTGGTCGATTGATGAAAATAGTTTACATGGAGTATTCAAAATGAAAATAAAAATACCAATTGCATCCCAATCCTTTCATGAGAAAAACTGCTTTATTTTTGAACTCTAAGAAATCCGCTATAAAATAGTATTCAGGAACTGCTCCGAAGATTTTTACTGCGTCGTCTAGTCGAACGAAGCACCCCGTTGAGACTAAAAGGCGCCGAATTTATATCGATATAGTTACCTTTTCACGATGTGAATCACACATTGCTTTCTTACAAGGGCGTACCTATCCAGGATGTGTCCTTGGCGGGGTAGTCTTTTTGAAATTTTGCCTAGGAGCAGCATGCTTTAAAAATATTTTGAGTTTACAGGTTTACAGGTCGAAATTTTTCGTAATTAATAATTTGTAACAAAAAAAACGGAAATAAATACCCACATAAAGGAAAATTAGAAAAAATTACCTGATGCAATAAATGAAGGAGCGTTTTTTTAGAAACCCGATGACATCTTTAGGAGATAAAACAACAGACATTTTCGGCTTATAACTCTTACTCTTCCGTTTCAAAAAAGCCTCTAGTTCATTGAACTTGGTGATAGCTCGTTTCTCATGTATAGTCACTATCGATTTAAGCATTGACCATTTAGTCCATAAAGAATTCGGACTATACGTTTCTGACTACTACGAATAAACACAATTATTACCAAAATAAAAATTGAAAACAGAAAATTCCTTACCAGGTCTTGAAAATATGCCAGAAATACAGTTTCAGTGGCATCTTTTGGCATAACATTTTTCCGTGTCAGCCATTCCAGATATATCTTGTATTCTTTTTGGTATATGGATTCACTTTTCGATGGAATTAATGATTCTCTTGATTTTCATCTTTTTTCAAAATATCTTCCATTATATTTGGGGTAGAAAACACGTTTTTAACGCAAACACAGCTTGATAACAAAGTTCTGTTTATAAACAAGTAACATAGCAATAACCTAGCAACAACAAAACTATAATCAACGGTACCTGATTCAAATATAGCGGAAAGGTAATGAATTGGTACATTTTTTTTCGTTTTAAAAATGAACAAAATTTCATTGAAATCGGACAGAAATAAAATGATCTATGTACCACGGGAATTAATGAGCCTTAATAATCTTAGGCAATTATCCCTCGGGCCAGAGGCCCTCGGAAGGTAAACTTTTCCATCGGTAATTGAGGCCCTCATAATTCCCTTCATACATAAATAACTATTACGATTTGTAATTTTGTAATTTTCCTTGTAATTTGACAGTTGGCCACAATGTCAAAAACTGTTCCTTGCAAAAGTCTTTTTTCTAAATCTGGACAAATTTTGTCTGACAGACAAAGTAGGTTGAGCTCAAACGAGACCAGCACATTTTATTTATAAATTCCAAGTCGGCGGAATTATAACTATTAATTTACATCAATGGTTATTTTTACTATACGAAGTAATTAATTGGACTCTGAATTCTCGATTTTCGGAAATATTACATATTTTACCTATTCCCTCATTACTATCTGCGAAGTACTAATGTTTGTTATTCAATTTCAATATACAGTGCGGACCTAAATAGTTTCCCCCTATTATTTTTTGAACGGTGTAACATTTTTCAACCAAATTTGCCACACTTCTATGAGACCATAAATGCTACTTTTTACGATATCTGTCTTCTTTATGACGTCATACGCATAAGCGTGAAGTCATTTGGGGGAAAAAATTTAAATGGGGAGGTACATCACGTGGCACTACCTCGTTCGGAAGGTATATCAATTTTGTATCCAACGGTGTATGAATTTTCATTTTTCAACCACCGTTACGCAAATTAGTTGAAAATTATTTTGATAATGTAGCAAATATCCATCTAATAATGGAAAAATTAGAAAAATTTTCGCCTGTGATTAGAAATTGTTTATAATTATTTTACCCTCAGAGTAATAAAACACCATAGAGATGCCGTCTCTATCCTGGTCTTGAAGTCAACATAACTTTGTTTGTTTACAAACGAGGGCCTTATACATGTTAAGTCCGTATTCATTCGGGTAGTTTCGTGTATGCCCGCTCATTTCATTCGGATCAAGTTTTGTCATATTTTGTTTGTATTATGGACCTTACTCTAAATGTAAACAAACTGTCCACAACATTTCACCACCCGTCACCCCCTCGCCCACAAATTGTTCACTTCAAAAGAGGTATTTGTGTAGGTATAGGCAGGGCATCTCTATGTCTTACTCTGAGATTTTACCCCAAATGACGTCATACTTGTGCGGATGACGTCAAAAAGAAGACACGTATTGTAAAAAGTAGTATTTATGGTCTCAAATAAGTGTGCAGGATTTGGTTGAAAAATATTAAACAGTTCAAAAAATAATAGGAGGGGGACTATTTACGCCCGCACTGTATATCTTGCCAAATTCCAATAAATATCGGAGTGCTTCTTGATCTACTCGCCACCAGGTGGAGCGGCTTACACCCGTTTTATCAGCGCGAGACCAGATTGGCCAAATAGACGGAATTGTGAGATGATTCGGACGGGGAACAGATGGCTTCAAACTGTAGTGACCTACCCTGAGTACCCTGTACTGATGACGACTAACGAGGCAAGAACGAAGAACCTCGAAACTAGTCTGCAGGTGGTCACCCTGTCCGAATCAAAACAAAATTCTGAGACGAGAATCGATTGTAGCACCACCAAACTTTGTATGCTAGTTGATGGAACCATGATAAACACGAAAAAATATTGTTTACTGAAATTCCAGGGGTGGAACATATTTTCTTTTTCGTTTAAAAATAAATAAATAGATTTTTCCTGTAATCTTGGAAAGCATATAATTTATCGGAAAAACAACACAACGAGGTGAAAGACAGTTCAGTTCTCCACAAAAAAGATTCCTAGTAATTTTTTACGAAATGCGCTCGTTTTCTCAGAAAACGTGATTGAACGCCGACATCAAATTTGAGGTTCACGCCTATCCGCCGCTGGAAGTTCTGGCGGAGCCGAATATTTGATTGGTCATAAAAATGATCGAAGAAGAAAAAAGAAAAGTTCATATCGTTTCTGAAGAATCCTACCTTCTTATGCAAATATAATATGCGAGTATTTGAGTACACTTCAGGGAGCTGTTTGCGGATGATACGAAAATCATGAGTAATTTAGTAAATATGGAATTATTGTACTAAAGCAGCAACCCATGCCCTCTTTGGACTATATGCAACAATTTTAAAGTAGTGTGACAGGTCCCACTTATACATGCCAAAAAAAACTTTGTTTTACTCGTGCCTCATTTTCAATTTACTCGCAAAACGGGCATTCTCTTCAGTAAATTTTGAAAATAATCGCTTATTCATATCCTGCATAAATGTTTAATAACACTATTGTGAAGTAGGTACAAACTTCAAGCTTGAAATCAAATACTTCACTTTTTTTTCAACATTTACTGAAGAAATTGCCGGTATTACTATGGGAGAGTTTAAAACTGAGGCAGGAGTAAAACCCAGTTTTTTCTTTGGCATGAATAAGTGAGACTTGTCTCACTAGTCTAAAATCGTTGCATATGGTCCAAACAGGGTACTGATTTCTGCTTCAGTATAATTGTTTCATATCAACTAAACTATCCATGACTTTCGGATCCTCCATAAATATCGTAGAAGGGATATGTGAAGTGGGATAAAACACATTTTGGGTACTCAGATACTCACATATTATATTTGCATGAGGAAGTAGAAGTCTTCAGGAACGATATGCACTCTTTCTTTTCCTTCTACTATAATTTTTAACAAAGTTATGACTAATCCAATTGTCGGCCCTGTCGGAAATGATATCGGAATTCAATCAGGTTTTCTGAGAAAACGAGCGCATTTTGTGAGAAATTACTGAGTAAGTATGTTTCTTGTGGAGAATTGAATTATCTTTAATCTTGTTGAAATTGTTTCCTGATAAATCTTATACTTTCCGAAACAACAGCAAAAAAAATTATAATTCTTTCATAAACTTTTTTTCGGGTTCCACCCCTAATTTGTTGGTATACAATTTTTTTTTCTAACAATATATGATGTCAAGAAGTCATGTGCCGAATATCAAAGTGCTACGATTCATTCTTCACTTGTGGCATTCATTTTGTCTGTGGTTACTGTACTATGATTTTTCTTTAGGATAATTGGTTTGACGGAGGGGTAATTACCCCCATGTCCCCCCCTTGAATACGCCACTGCTTTCTTACACCCATCACGACATCCTCGAGCCGTAATAAATTCCGACGAAATATCTCGACCGATCTGACATTTACTCCAAATACCCTAATATGTTTCTTATGTAATAAGGTAATGAACCTTTCCATAAAGCGTGAACACGCTTCCTTAATGCACCGTATTTATGCCTTTCTGGGGTATGCGAAGTTCATGGGGTGATTCAGACGTGAGCTAAGACATAAAAAGAATCGCTGACGAGTTTTATGTGGGCCAAAACAGTCAAGGCCTTGTTATATAACATGATCACGAATTCACGTTTTTCATATTACTTTGTGGTTCTACATCAGTATTAATAAAAATTGACAAACTCGGTGTCGTAGTATGATAATAGTTATTTTTCTACAACTGTCAAAAAAAGTCCACTTTTTTTGTGTGGTTTGTGTGCGTAAAGTATTACAATATTTTTCTATCAACATACGATTTCAATATTAAACTGAAAAGTGTAAAAAAAACGTGCACTTTTTTTAACGGCTGTTGCTAGGCAACCGACAGTTTCATGCAACAGTGACAGATCCGAATAATAACGAAATCCTGTCATAAAGCCAGTTCTCATTTTCTTTGACATCTAATAACTTATAAATATCTGATATACAAATGTTTCACCAATAATATTCTTAGCATTCTTACTATTAAATAAGTATTATCAAAATTCCAAACTATCGCGACGAATATATTCAATATAACATCATATACCTCTAAGGAACTATTGGACCTAATCTACACTAGGTAATCCAAGGTAGCTATGGCTGTTTGGCCGTCAGAAACTAGTTGACAACAATAATTATTGAAATTTGTGAAATTGGGCATCTATCCAGATAACGAATTCTTGATAACTATAAATTTAATTCAAGTAGAAATTAAAAGTCATGAATATTGAACGGAGAAAATCGTGGATAGTGCAAATATGAGATTTCCTTGACATAGTTCAAAGACAGAAAAAGGTATTCATTACTTCACGAGGATTGTTTATTTATTGGAATTGGCATGAATTGGTTATTTTTTTTTTGACAGTTGTAGAAAAAATACTGAATGAAATTAGTGAGTAAAGTGTTTTTTTACTCGTAGGAATGCCGCACTCCGCCTGTAAAAGTATCACTTTACTCACTTGATAAATAAATTACCATTATGCAACAAGTGCAATAAACAATTTTTGAACGAGTTGCATACAACATTTTTTCTACGTTCATGCAAAAAGCAAAAAATGATTTAATAAGGTGCGGCACTAGGTGTAGGAAAATGAAAAGCGCAACTTAAATAATTAATTATTACCATCGATTTGCATTGAAACAGATCACTGTCATCTATTTTTCCATTAATAATACTCATTTTGAAACTTTCAATTCTGTGATTTATATATTACAAATTGATCACATTTTTCATTTTTCAATTTTCTTGGAGAATGTTCCCCTTTTCAACATGAATACCTTCCAAGAGGTTATCTTGAACGATGGAAAATAGCGACTAAAGTTTGTCTTTCAGCCGCAGATGATTCCACAACAGATTTTATGAATATCCTATCCATATATTCGAACAAAAATGAAGATGTGAACAGTATTCTTCCACGGACTATGCCGCGCTAAAACTTGCACAGCTTTACATAATCCGATCGAAATCAAATTTGTTCTGGCGAATACCAACCAGCATAGTTGCCAGCCAAGCACTACGATGTTCGATAACCAGCAAAAAGCGCGTTATCGATTGGGCATGCCTGTTATACATACTTGATAAAATTATCGTTCGAATGTCAAGGTTGCTTGAAATGTTTATCAGACATTATCTGTAAATGAACGGCGAAAAGTCACGCAGAGCAATTTTTTCTTTCGATGAAAATTGGCAGATACTAACGGCAATATAGAAATGAATATAATGTAATCGCTAGCTAGCATGCTAATAAAAATTTGGAAGTGGATTCTGACATTAACGTTCAGTTAAAAAAATGAGTTAATTTTTTTAAACATGGTTTACTACGATCACTCACGGAAAATTATACAGTGTGCTCTCTCAACCAAAAGAAGTGAAAAACAAAGTGTAATTTGGACAAAGAAAAATCGTATGTCTGTATAGGAAAGCGCCGCTTCTAGATATGAACACGTGGACAGCCAGAATTAGTTTTTCTCCGTTCTTCCTCCTCAATCAAACATGGGACAGCTGGTGATTAGAAATGGAGTTTTAGCATGACTCCCAATAGGAATTCACAAAAATAAATGATTCTTGCAGAGAAGAACACAGTATAAACATGAAAGTCAGAAAATATAATTTTAGTGTTGAATTAATTTTCCGTGTACGCGAACACAATTATTTTTGAGCATTCAATCCATTGGCATCCAATGCCTTTGAACGATCAATTAACAAAAATATAAACACGTTTATGAATAAATCCACGAGTCGACAGTTGTTAACTTGCATGGAACCATAAAAAATGAACGAAGAAAGTCAAAACATTTATTTCACAGACTTTGCGGGAACTTCAAAAAAGTTGTCTAAGATATCGAAATATTTCATTCAGAAATTCTGTTTGGAATCCAACGAAGACCCATGTATTAATTTTGAACAAGCTTGAAAAGAAATCAAAAATACCATTTTATTTCTCGACTCTTACTAAGAAACATTATAGGCCAGTTGAGATAGGCCTGAAAAATCGAAAATTTAACAATAATTCCAAAAGTTTTTTGGTCAAGTGAATTGTAAATCGAGAAATCAATAAATCTCAGTTTGCAACCTCTTCCGAAGTACGCAACACTGTCAAAATGGCACTTAACTTTAATTTTCCCGTATACTCGTTGAATAAATTCCAAAAGTTCTGCAAACTGAATTGAATATATTATTTCATATCACGAATCAAGTTTGCAACCAATTCAAGTGTACGGAACATTTTTTTTTATCGACCTATAATGTTTTTCTTTGATATAACATAAGAAATAATTCCAAAAGAATGTTCTGTAAACTTGACAGATACATTGGAAAAATATTCCGAGAGTTGTGTAGATTTACAACCTTTTACGTTGACCGGAACATATATTTCCTTAATTCCTGGTTATTTTTTTTGGTCAAGGTGGTCTCGAAATAATTTTTAAAACATTCACAAATTTGCAACTGCACACACGATCCGGAACTTCATGCAATTTTGGTAAAAATCTAATTATTGTAATGAAACTATTTCGAGAAGAGCTTGATAAAAAAAAATGACCACGAATTGAAAAAATATTATATTATATTCCGGTCAATGTAAAAGGTTGCAGATTTATTGCTTTCTCCATGAACCCTTCAGTTGACCAAAGTTTGAAAACTTTTGGAATTATTATGAATTGATTGTCTATTTCTACTGGCCTATTAAACATTCTTGTTTTAGCTGGACACAGCTTTAATTACCTGAATCGCACATAAATTTGGGTCAAAACTGATCAAATATTTGTGAAATAGACATTAATCATGAAAACAGTATCTTGCCAGTAGGTGTAGTCATGCCCTGTATATCGATGCACATGCGCTTATTCAATACCATTATTAATTATTAATTAGTAACAAGATTAAATTCTGATTTCATAATTAATCTCCCGCAAAATGTCTATTTGATTGGTTCTGACCCAAATTTATGTGATTCAGGTTATTAAAGCTGTTTCCAGGTTAAACAAGAACGTGTAATGTTTTTTAGTAAGGGTAGATGAATAAAATGGTATTTTTGTTTTTTTTCAATCTTTCTGGTCCCATTTTTTGGCACCAAAGACAACTTTTTTTTAAAAATTCCTGCCAAATCTGAGGCCACGTGATATAAGTCGCAACGGATTTTCCTGTTGTCAGATATGCAGAAGCGAACCGTCATTAGAGTTTTTAAGAAGTTGTAATAACAATTTTTTCCCATATGTAACTTTATGGCGGACACTGTAAACCATCACGGATTGCTTTAAAATTTCAAAGGTGTGTTTTCACATGATAGAGTGGATTTTAATTGTATTTTCGTGCAAACAATTTTTCAAATCATCACGGATAGCTCTCAAATTTTAAAGGTGACACACTAATACCCCATTTAATTTTCGATGAGTTATAGAAGTAGTTCACCCTGTATACGATGATGAAGTGCTGATACGAACTAACTAACCCAGTCCAATCTAAGTTATCTTTTCACCAAGAGAGGTATTTTTCGTGAATTATTATTTTATTCTGGAACAGCAGAAGTAATCTTCTATGGCGGTTCATTACAGGCCTAATGTGTTTCGAATGACCTCAAGACTCCCAGAGAATAAATAACCATCATTACTTCGAAATTAATTACGTATCTTTTCCGAAGGGGTGTTTCTGTTTTCTGTGGGTTGACCTTTTCGTTCTTCGCTCCGCGTAACTTGACCCAAAGCGAGAAACGGAAAATACCAAAAAACTTCGGATGATCTTTTCAACCTTTCGTTTAGGGTATTTGTAGCTGTCAGTGGCGGATCCAGGGGGTGGTAAAGGGGGTAATTACCCCCCCCAGGCCTATTCCAAAATGCTCATACTGCCGTCGTATAAGGTCTGAGGATGAACGCAGCATGTTCCAAAATATCGTAATTTGAGTGTTTCAAATACTTTTATTTGCAATTCTTACATACCGCACCACTTTATTGGTTGTTTTTATTATTTCATATGTCTATTGGAAATATATTCATATTTTACTTTTCTTAAATGAAATGAAATATTCATTCATTACCCCCCCGATACCATTACCCTGGATCCGCCACTGGTGGCTGTTCCTCCTAATGAATGAGAACAATTTAGTTTTGCACATCAAAAGAGAATTGATGAGAAACGCATTTTGATGTGGTGGTGCTTTGCAAAAACGATTCCGTTTTTATGTTTGTTATTAGCTTTGATACGTTGATTCTCAATCAGCTTTTTTGTTTGATTATCTTGTATATATGTGAATAACATCGATAACGAAGAGTATGCAGTTATCGCGTAGTCGTAGAAAAAATAATGTACATTGCTTGTGCAAAAGTGATTTTTAACATTCGTAGGATTGCCGCTTTTGGCATGCGCCTCGTGCTGCAATATTTCCCAATCGTGTGAAAAATGTCACTTTTCGCACTTATAATTTCATATACTCGGCGGCTTCGAATTACGGACCGACTATAACTTATATTTTAATAATTCATTACTTACTCGAATTGCGGACCAAACCAAGAAGGCCCCTCAAAAATAATCAATTGTAGACTTATAACGTAACCTATTTACGTTATAATATTTACTTCGTTCTGGAACAAACTAAAAAGTTACTCGTCTCAAAATTTAAGTGTTATCCAACACATGACTGTCATTATTAATGTCATTTTAGACAAGTAAACTATCAAATAATTTACGTAAACAACTATCAAATGACATAACTAGTGAGTTATGGATTGTAACACACGTTCATATTTAAAACTTATTAATCATTATCTCATAAAAATACGATTTCTTCCACTTGTTGAATAAAACTCGTGTGTTATGTTTCCTAAGTCACTTGAGAATTCACACCACTCGGCCTGACGGCTTCTAAATCTTTCTCGCGTGACTTATTTTCAACACTAGTACCATAAATAACTATTGATTTTCTTGCTCCTCCTTGCATCATCCTTTCGTCTTTGGTCTTCAATTCATAGTGGTCAACAGACTTGTGTGGAAACGAGCCAGGTATGTGCTAAATAAAGAGAGTTTATCCACAATCAAGTCATAAACGTCATATAAAGAGGCATTTTATCCACTCGTGGAATAAAGTAACTGTATTATTATGGGTACTGTTAGTCCAGTTTCGTCAGTTTTCAAGTTAAACAAGTGATTAATAAACAACCAGCCTTAGCAACCAGCAAGCCGCTTTATGGCTTTCAAATATTTCTTTTCATAACATTGATTCTCTCCAATAGTACAAACATTTGAAGTTTTTTTTTTACTATGAGATTCATCTAGTTTTACGGAACATTCCGTGTGATGTTCAGACAAAATCCATTTTTTTTTTATTTAGTGCTGTCTGGTGTGGAGAGAACGAGGAAGTTTCGTCATTGTCATTGAAATACAAATGTTTCAGTATAGTCAGGCTATTTATATATAAGCAAAAAAATCAGATATTTTTGTATCGGCCGGAAAATATAAAAAAATAGCAATTTTCAATTTTCTCACATTATTTCGATTGTGTGCATATACAATTGAATTCTAAGCGACTTTTTCCAATAACTTTTTTCGATATCTTGCCATCTTTTTGTCATTTCATAGCATTTTTTTCAATTTGCCGCCATACCACCGATCACGTGACATGTGTTAAAATCGATTTTAGGTTATCGGACATGCAGAAAATTTTCCCCAGATTTTTTTTTACAATACCTACTCTAATAATAAACTTTTTTTCCATATGGTTTATACTTTTTGGCTGTCACGGTAGAGAGATATACAGGTGAAGTTAATAAAAGCGTGTTGAAAACTATTATTCACAAGCAGAATTAATATTGAAAGCTTATATGGATGGTATTCAAAGATCATTTATCAAAACCGCTCCATAACATTCAAAAATTGCACGGGGAAATGATACTACGTCTCTGTGAAGATGATCTCAAAGGATAAATAAATATTTTTCCTACGAGCGTGCGGAAAAGTAACTTTTCCGCACGATTTTTCGTTTTGAAAGTTGTACTTTTCCGTACGATTTAAAATCGTGCGGAAAAGTTACTTTCCCGCACGATTTTTGCTTTTCCGTACGATTTTTACTTTTCCGCACGATTTTTGTATTGTTGAAAATGATGATATTTACGACTAACTAAATGATCTATGTAACTATTCTGTCTTATTAGTCATTTTGTAGCATTTTTATAAAAACTTGTTTATTAAAAACCTTGTTTTTTCATAAATAAGATGGACAAAAACACTCGTAGGAAAAATATTGTACCTAACTCTTACGGAAAATGTCTTTTCCGCCCTTAACGGCTTGTCCGAACTCCGCTCCGCGTCGTTCGTGCAACTGCCGTCGCGTGCGGAAAAGTACTACTTTCCGCACTTGTTAGGTAAATAACTATAAGTGATAAAACAACTGGGTCTTTGTGAAAACAGTTTTCAAAGTTATGTCAATATTTCATTGGTTTTGTTTGGAAGAGAAAATGGAATGAATCCCAGATGTGCCAACTTGATGGTCTATAAAAAAACGGCGGAGACTATTTATTGCTGTTTTCTCTCATGTTAGTGTGAATCACACCTGGGATCGCTTGTGAATTGCTGGAATATTCAAATAGAATGTAAGTGTAAGTATTTTTATAGTCATTTCGAGAATTCGTGCATTTCGTTGAGAATGATATCGGTTATTTATGTTGTTTTGCTTCGTGCTTCGCCATACACCTTTATATGAATAAGATCCACTACGTTTTTGTTCATTCAATAAAGGTAGAAATAGACCGATCAGTTTTATCACCCGATTGGGTAAATACTCGTATCTATTATTCAACACTTCTTTTTTCGTTGTTCATCACAGTTTATTACTAATTTCATTTTATCTCGAAGTCCTCTGACAGTTTTATTTGGGTTTCACCAAACACCAAACGTATTTCGTCTCAGCTAGCTTGAAAGAGCGCAGCTGTAATTCTGTCGATGCGACCGTTTATGAATAAACAATGGAACGTGATTTTTGTACGGAAATAAGTCTATTTATACGATTAGATCGGATTCCACACTTCAAGCCTGTCGTTGACAATATTGTTTGATTTATAGGATCGTGTCATCGTGTGGTAAAGTAACTATGAGGTAGGCTGGACTCGGTTCCGGTTGTAGCAATTTTGCTTTTGTCGTCCATAGTTTCGCTTTCATACCAGGTGGCCGAAGACCTACCAACATTTCTATAATTTTTCAATGAATTAGTGGATTCCTTTCAATTGAGGTGTTCTAACAAGAAGATAATACAACAATTATAATATAATTGGCTCCCCGAGGCGGCTTATAATAATGGAGTCGGTGGTGCACTTTTACAGCTGCAGGAAAACACCAAATCATGTGAAATGTTGGAACTTTTTGAATGAAAACTCCTGAAGACGTCCAACGAATTATGAATATCTACTCTTCAGTAAAAAACGATATATGGTGGTTCCAGAAACTCCAAAAAGTACAAATCGGAAGCAGACATTATTTAAAATAAAAGACGCAAATATGACCTATACTACTTTTTATGAGATACCTAGTTCGTAAATGAAAACCTCGGTTTTCGCCCCAGCAAAATTGCTTTGTGGAATTTTTTAAACAAGAAATAGTGAAAAAAATTACAACTTTTTTGGTTTCTTGCAAATATCCCAGAAAGTATTGAAGGAATCGTTTTACAGTCATGGAACTTTTGTAGAGAATTATAAAACCTACAAAACAGTTTTTCGTGCAACCGGACGCAAAACAAGCATTTTGCAGCCGCAAATGATATTTTGCGGCCGTTACCCAGAGTGACGGCCGACAAAAATTTTTACGGCCGTTCCCATAGTGACTGCCGGCAAACTGAACGCCACTATAGCATTTGACATTTCTGAAATATGACAATAACAATGTATTTCGAACCAAAAACTATTTCCAAATTCACAACAGAAACATACTTTATTTTTGATATATATTAACATTGATTGTACTGTTTATATTATTACTGATATTCATCCCTGAAGATGAAGCAACTAAATCTATTGTTTCTGAACAATCATTATTTACATTAGACAAAAACGTATTATTTTCTTTGGACATTAACATTTTGCGATTGACTACATTTGAACTAGATGCTACAGTGCCAGAAATTGCATCGGAAATTTTGTTCTTATTATGGATGGAATCCTCGACATATCCTTCCGCTACAGTAGTGGACTTCCATCCACCGTGGCGTTTAAGAACTGATATATCAGCACCTGTATTGGCAAGCAGCGTGGCGGAACTTCTTCTAAAACTGTGGCCTGTGTATGCCTCACTATTTGGTAAGCCGAGATATTTTGCAATCATACTAGGTATTTTTCCAATCGTATGCACTCCAACAACCTGTGCCGAGCACTTTCCAGTTTCATATCTCAGAAATAGACGACGAATAGCAGTATGTTTTGGTCGAAGACTTACATATTTATAGTAAATTCTTATATAATCTTGATTAGTAATGGTAAAAACACGCTTTTGATCAGTTTTAGTATCAGGAACAGTTACTATCAATACAGTTTTGTCTTCCTGAATATCTTCGAGGGTCATTCTCACTAATTCATCTCGTCGCAATGCTCCTGATATTCCCATTATCAAAACTACCTATAATAATAATTATTATGAATAAAACATCATACTTCACTTTTTTTCCATATTTATATACCTTCCACAGTAGATGATTTGCATCACTAGCTTGTTTGAGGAATGAATCAATTTGCTCGTGAGTAAAAACTTTTGATTTCTTTGCTCGATAACCAACTGACTTTTTCTTGAGGAATGGTACCAATTTTAAAAACTTCTTTACGTCAATTCCATCTCGTACGTTAAGCATAGTCTTTAACATAGAATAAATGCTCCATAAAGTTGAACTCTTCACAACTTTTGATCGCTGCATCAAATATCCTAATAATATGTTTTCTGACACCGTCTTGACATTTTGGTTGACACACCAATCTTTGAAGTTGCTGTACACTATCGCTATCGGACATCTTCACGACTTCACGAGAAATGTCAAATTGATTTGTATTGCTAAATATTTTATCTCCATATATAGCAACATTGTGATATTGAGGTGTAATTTTCTCTATTCGCGTTGAAACGCTGTCTTTTCTAAAGAGACATAATGTTTATTGAAATTATGTAATTTTCACGGTTGCATGAAAAATATTGTGTATACTATGGCGGCCTCGGCGATAATCTCTCTCTCGGAACGCGAAAAAGCATTTTGCGGCCTTAGTATACAAATAACTATTTCAAGCGACAGGATCGGTGCAATCCGGGAAACCTCGAAAATGTAAGACAAACACTAACACTCGTACACAACAAATAAGTACATATATTGATATCAAAATATCAAATCTATAACACTTTAATAATCAGTGAATAAAATCGCAATGTTCAGATGACCAACGCCTACGCATAAGTGATCCTCTCCAAAGAATCTGTCTATCCATGCATAACTATTTAATGGCCCTGTTCAATATCGTACCAAAGCCGCAATCAACGCTCTCCGTATTTGTTTATTATTTCAAGCACTTGAAGTCATTCATTCCGGCTATAGGATGGATTGGTCTTACAAAAAAAATACCATTTTTCAAAAATTCATAATTTGGACAAACCTGAAGATGAACAAACAATATTGTGGAAACTGATAGATAATTACATGTGGTTCAACTGTGCGCAAGATGGTTTCTGTCCGATGTGTAGTTTTTTAACATCGTCGTTATAAAAAATTTAAGGGCACATCTTGTAAGATGTGCCGGTTTAAGGGAAATCGTCATATTCAAATTGTGTTGAAGGCATGGGGAAGAAGGTATCAATATCTGTGATTTGTATATTTTGGAATTTCACCTAAGAGGTTGGACATGTCAATGAAAGTTGCTCCAACCGCTTGGAAATGTGTTTGGCAGAATCGAGGAGCGGTAGTGGAGGAATTGCATTGTTCAAATCGCCGCGCGGTTATACTCTCCTCTTCTCGATAGTTCCCCCACTACTACTACTTGACTATGCCATGAACACAGTTTCAAGCGTTAAGAGCAAGTTTCAGTGACATTTTCAACACATTTCCCACGTCTCAGATGAAATTCCAAAATATACAAATTATAGTATTTGATATTTTCTTTCAGATGCCGTTCACAGAATTTGAATTTGATGATTTCCCTCAAATTTGCGCATTTTGGAAGATAAGCCCTTGAATTGTTTATAACGCGATTGTGCAAAGACTACACATCGGACATAAAACATCTTGCGCAGAGTTGAACCACATGTTATTATTTATCAGTTTCCGAAATATTGTTTGTCCAGTTTCAGATTTATACAAATTGTAAATTGTAAAAAATGGTCTCTTTTTTGAAGTTTTCCCGGATTTTCTTGGACGAAAATGCAAGGATCCGGTCGTACAAGAAACCATTTTAAGGGGTTTAATAATTCTCTACAAAAGTTTTATTGACTTAATCGATTCGTTCAATAGTTTTGGGACTATTTGCAAAAAAACAAAAAAGTTTTAATTTTTTTTTCACTAGTCCTTATTTAAAAAATCCCGCAAAGCGATTTTACTGGGGTAAAAATCGAGGTTTTCATTAACGAACTATTTTAATAAAATAAGCATAGGCCATTTGCGTCTTTTATTTTGTGGGTGAAAAAACTTCTATAGCTTGGTCTATTACGCAACTGTCAGATTTGTAGTAGTGTCCAGTAGTCGGTTCAGATTTAACTCCAGATTCACTGTGAACGATAACTGTGTAAATATCATAACGGGAGTCTCCCAGATTGGGGTGTTCTCTTTGTTGATACATCTGTGGGATGCTGGGGCATAACCGAAGAGCTTTAAAGTTATTATCAGATTTGTAGGTGCTTCAACTATACGTATACTCGTTGACTATCGCCTGTCAGGTATTTGGTTCTCAGTTGGTGAATGAGTAAGTTTTGCATAAACAAATTTCATTGACAATTTAATTCATGCACTAAAAATGCCATATGTCGCGGTGTTTTGTCATTATTACAACGAAAAAAGTTTGTCTAACTTTTACAGCGACAAAACGGAACCTAACTTTTGAAAGCATGACAACCAGTATTGTAATAGTATATTACGTAACAAGTGTTGTAAAAGGCATATTACGCACGAATGGAAAAATTACGCACAAAGCCGCGTAGCGGCGAGTGCGTAATTCCATGAGTACGTAATTGCTTTAAAACACGCATTACGTACTATACTTTACCTACGGCCATATACAGTGTGCCATTTCCGAGATCCAAAAATTCATATTATTATTATTATTATTATTATTGGTAAAATTTCAGAAAAGCCGCCTATATAGATGAACTTAAGTAGCAATACCTCATCTGAATTTGATCCAAAAAGTTGAGGCCGTTTTCGAGATCCAAAAATTCACATTATTATTATTATTTGAAAAATTGCCTTTTTCTAAAATAGACGCCTATATAGATGAATGAAAAACTTTATCTGAATACAAAAGTTATTTCACATTTCACATTTTTTCATGAAGAGCACCTATATAGATGAACTTAAGTAGCAATACCTTATCTAAATAAAAAATTGATCCAAATCGTTGAAGCCGTTTTCGAGATCCAATAATTATCATTATTATTATTATTATCAGTAAAATCTTGTTTTTACAGGAAAGACGCCTGTATTATATAAACTTGAAAAGCGAAACCCTATCTACATACAAAATTTCTCCCAAATCGCCGTTTCCGAGATATATCAAACTGTGCGTTATGTTTACGAACACTGTTTGTTTACCGTGCTAAGGAGCTATTTACTGAGGCTGTGAGTCGTGTGTTTTTGCCTAGTTTCTGCAGTGGCCGTAGGTAATAGTAGTTTACCTAACAAGTGCGAAAAGACACTTTACGCTCGTGTTAGGTACACTATTTTTTCTACTAACCGAAAAAACACCCAAAAGTTAACATAAAGAACATTTATTATTAAATATATATTAAACTATGCAACCATACTTGGTAAGCTTTCTATTTTAACCTTCTGCGACGCAATATTTAAATGTCAGTTTAATTCGCAAAAACTAAACAAATCTACTTTTCCGCACTAAAATGTTTTTTCCGCACTAAAAAGAGTGCGGGGAAAACTTTTCCGCGCTAGTGCGGAAAAGTGAGTCTTTGAAAACTAAAATGGGTGCGGAAAAGTGGATTTTTCCGCACGCAAGTAGAAAACCATATTTTTGATGACGTTATGTCACATATTCATGGAATTGTCTTACCGAATTACACTCTAGATTTTTCTTGTCAAAATAAACTTGACATTTATAATTCGAATTTTATTAATCAATCGTCCTGCGGACTCGTAATTTTTTCAGGGGCAGTTTTTTTCGTTGAATTGCCTGGCAACAAAATTCTCATTACTACATGTCAAGTTTAATTCGACAAAAAACAGCTCTCGTATAATTATTATAGGTGAGAAAAGATGAACCGTCATGGATTTATTCTGGAAAACATAATTTGTTTTGCCACTTTCAATACCCTGTAACTCAGTTAATACTCATCTTAGAGATTTTTTTTATGGGAACTTCTAGGCTTAAAACGAAGTGAGTATTTTGCCATCGTAGCTTTTTCCCTTTATTCTGAATAATATATGCCCATTGAATGTTGTCTCAATTATTTTTTCACTCACCAATAAGCCTGCTATCAACAATAATTATTTGGTAAACTCTTTAGCACCTATTCAATCATATCTTCACTTCAATGATAGTGGAAAACACACCCTATGCAAATTTTACAAAAACTAACGTGGACCAAGAATCAGATGTGAATAACAAACGGTTAGCAAAAGGAAAACTATAATAATCAATACAAAAGCACTGCAATCATCTGCCCCCCTTTCAATTATCCTGCCACGCCTGATACTTCGTGATATAAACCACGAAATTATCTCCAACATAAATCCTTCCCGTTCACATTAGACCTAATTAAAAAGATGTCTGGTTAAAATTACCGGATTTTAAACTCCCACCGAACTATTTGTAATTACACCCCCGAAGGCGGACTAACTACTCTCTGCACGAATTCCATTCGAATTTTGAGTACAAAATAGTTTTGGAAGCCGTGGACCACTTAATGTTCCTCTCAAACGGCCCACGAAACGATCTGTTATAATTATTAGTAGGGGAGCGTATGACCACGACCTGAGATAACATAAGGAAAGATTTTCGTCGTTTCCAATGCTCCAATATCGTGATATGGAAATTCATCTTATCTTCGGGGTTCAGGGATTTCAAATGGGTAACGGGACACGCAATTCGATTTCATATCTACATCGGAAATGTCGGGCGATGAAAAAACTTTAACGACACAGGTAATAACTTTGCCGATAAATGATATTGTTGAAACTGACTATCGATTGATCCAGAATATTCAAGAAAAATTAAAAGGTATTTTAGGCTAATTATTTTAGCAAAAATGGAAAAAATAACGAAAGTTGTATTTTAGTTCCCAATAAAACTATACAAATTTGACCCCTCGTACAAGCACGGCAACATTGTTTAAAAAATATCGAGAAAAATATAATAAACCATTGTGGTTATTTATTTGTAGAGAAAAAATCTAAAATAGCCTCAAACTGGTGGAAACGAAGATAATATAATTAATCCTTTATCATTTCCAAGTTCGCGACCTTTTCCAAGTTTGAATGATTTGCGAGAATTTTGAAATACATAGAAACGTTTCTTTACGTTCGCTAGTCTTTTAGTTTTCTTCGGCTAAGTTTTCAACAATAGTAATTAATGTATCAAGTGAGTAAAGTGATACTTTTTTTTTACGAGTAGGAAATGTTGACGCCGTAGGCTGAGTGAGGCATTCCTACGAGTAAAAAAACACTTTTCTCACGAGTTTCATTTGGTATTTTTTCTACAACTGTCAAAAAAAAATAACCAATTCATATTTTTTTGTAAATATGAAATGAATTTGGCATATTTTTATTGATTCATTATTCGAGCAAAGTTCGAAGAGTATGCCGGAGAGTTGAGTTTCAAACAAATGAAACGAATAATTTCGACATAGTCGAAATCCCTTTCTCTTCACACTATCCCGCAAAATGGAAATTTTGAAGCGAATATTAAAATAACATATTCATGGAGGTCAATATTATTATTATTAATTTTGACTTGACTTTCGAATAACTAGTACACCGAAGTAACTTTTCATTTTCTTAGATTTGTATTCAAAATAAATAAACAATCCTCGTGAAGCAACGAATACCTTTTTCTTTCTTTGAACTATGTCAAGGAAATCTCATATTTGCACTATCAACGATTTTCTCCCTTCAATCTTCATCACTTTTCATTTCTACTTAAATTAAATTTATAGTTATCAAGAATTCGTTATCTGGATAGATGCCCAATTGCACAAATTTCATTAATTATTGTTGTCAACTAGTTTTTGACGGCCAAACAGCCATAGCTACCTTGGATTACCTAGTGTAGATTAGGTCCAATAGTTCTTTAGAGGTATATGCTATTATTTTGAATATATTCGCCCCGATAGTTTGGAATTTTGATAATACTTATTTAATAGTAAGAATGCTAAGAATATTATTGGTGAAACATTTGTATATCAGATATTTATAGGTTATTAGTTGCCAAAGGATTTCGTTATTATTCGGTTCTGTCATGTTGTTGCATAAAACTGTCGGTTGCCTAGCAACAGCCGTTAAAAAAGTGCACTTTTTACGCTTTTCCGTTTGATAATGAAATCGTATGTTGATAGTGAAATATTGTAATACTTTACGCACACAAACCACACAAAAAAAGTGGACTTTTTTTGACAGTATTAGAAAAAAGTATAATTGAATTACTCTGATGGAAAATTGGGGAACGATAAATGATGATATTTTCTTTGTCATCACCATTTTGCGACTGTTTAGCATTTTTTCTATAAAATAGCAGAATAAGTTTGGATTCATATTTAAGGATGTTGCCAGTATAGGAGGCATATTTGTATAGTTTTGTAATTTTCTAATTTTTTTTCCCATTTTTTATTCTACATGTTAAAATGATGGGCCTATTTGGGCAAAACTCATCCAGTTGATTCATAGGATATGAGTTGCATTTATGGCAAGACATTTTTAACACCTCAACACGTGTTTCCGTCATCAAGTGACCATCTTTTGGAGGGAAGATTAAACTAATTCTAAAACTGAAACAATGAAATTATAACCTGTGGTAGAAGTCCATATAAGAGATACTTTTTCATGAAGAGAAACTTTTTCTGGCGGGTCAATAAATTCTCTCTCACACTCATTCGGCTTATGGAGAAAATAATGGGTGATGTCTCCATAGTCTTTGGAGATAATAGCATCAAACTTGGTGTTGTTGGATTCCTTATGATCGTCCCTAACCGATCATGAAATGATATACCGGGTGTTCTATTTAAAAAAATTATTGAAGATGGCGCTCAGCTGCCATTTTGAAACTTTCAGCTGGAATTTTCTCATGAAAAAGTAGGTTTTCATCTCCTGTTTGAGCCTTCCAAATTCCGTTGCGACATACCAGGTGGTTCAAAAATTAGTATGGTGGGAACGGACTTTAGACTAGCACTGTAGAAACTTTAATGAAATTGAAAAAGTGTGTCACATGTGCGAACATGTGGTTTGTTGAAATTTTGAGCCTATATTGTTCCCTAATATAACTTTTTCAAAAATCGGAACGTATTGCAGGTACATCTACTGCATGATTCTGAAATGTAGTGTTCTACCCCAACATTAAAAATGAATCCTTCAAAAGTAATATTTCATGTTTATTTTGTGAATTATTTTGGCAGTGAAAAAAATTAAATATTCACACATCAATAGAGATGCAAAAATGTCAAGTTTTTTAAATTGTTACAAGCTTTTATTCAAATTGCCGTCAGTTAGTTGGTATGTATGTATGTATGTATGCATGAATGTATTAACTCACTTGTAGTTGTCTAATTAACTTGAAATTTGGCAGGTGGTCATAATACTTGTGACAATGCAGTTTGGAATTTTTAGATCGAATAGTATGCATTTTTTCAAGAATTCGAATAAAGGCCGAAATTGCTATTAGCTCTTGCAATTATGTCCTCTTGGAGGAACAAATTGATGTCAGATGTGATTCAATGTCCGAAGGGGGAAGTTGTTGTTTTCTGACTGATATTTGCCTCAAATTTTCCACTTTGTGGGATAGTGTGGAGAGAAGGGGGATTCGACTTTGTCGAAATCTTTCGTTTCATTTATGCATTTTTGTTATAATTCATTAGTTCAATATGGCGGATTCAATTTGGCGGAGGAGTTTTGTGATTAGGCAAAATTGGTATTTGGAGGTTCTCGGGGTAGGACATTAAATTATAATTTTTTTGTTAAAATTTATGAATTCAAAATGGCGGACTAGTTTTGTAATTATGGTCTGATTAGATTCAAAATTGGTATGTATGCGTTTTCAGAGACGGAGATTTTTTTTTCAGTCATGAATTCAAAAGCTGCCCTTTTTGGTATCCGAGCTGAAAACTTTACTTGGCAAGCTTTTGAATCTGAGTTTCTCAGTGATGGGAAAATAATTGCATTTCACGTGAAATTTGCCAGCATAATTTTTGTCTTCTACAATTTGACCTAGTGAAGACTACCCCTACTATGAGAAATAGGGGGTGGAATTACGTTACAGACGCAGATTAATGACGGTCAACAAGGGCCGAAGCAGACGTGCGTCTGTTACGGCGAATCTGCGACCACACAAGCCGTTTTGGCCGGAGTCGAGTCAAAACAATCTGTAATGCGTTGAAAAAATAATCGACGTTTCACGGTTCGACCCCTTCGAATCTCTTTTTTTATGGCATTGGGTGTTATTTATTTACCCGATTAACTGTCTGAACGCGTGTCGCTGCGGCATTTTCATGTGTCATATCGGCTCTGTTATTCCTTCATTCCATTAGCTTTTTGTATAATTCTACGTTCGTATTTTCAACTTCTTTCATTCATGGTTTATCCAGGTTCTTACTTCATTGTCAGTTACTTCTACATTTGCACCACCTTCCACTCAAACATTCCCTCCTTTTTTTTTTGTGTCAACCCATCGTTTCCTTGGTGCCTACATTTTGCAATTGGCTGAAAATTATACAAATAATAAAAATACTACTATACTTATTTATATACCAAGGACAAAAAACTGTCTTATTATAGTCGAGCCTGCAATTGAAGTATTTTTCGTCCGCAGACACTTTTCGTCCGCAAACACTTTTCGTCCGCAAACACTTTTCGTCCGCTGTGGTCACTATGATACGGCATAGTGACTACAGCGGACGAAAAGCGTTGTGCAGCAAGTCTCCATGGCAAGTAATGATAATAATATAACCTTCCTCTGCCGACACACGCTAAGCCTTTAACACCAATATGAGCCTTCCCGGGGAGTTCAGGGTTCTGGACAAACGGATTGAGGAAACCGATACCGTGCGGTACCTGGGGGTACAACTGGACAGACGTCTGTTCTTGCACAAGCACGTCAGCCTGGCAGTTCAGCGAGGGGCGGCAGCGCTCAGGCGAGTGTACCCGCTCATCGCGAGGACCGCTAGGCTGAGCCTAGAGAACAAGGTGCTCTTGTATAAGCAAGTAATCAGGCCTGCAATGACATACGCCTGCCCGGTGTTCTGCAGCCTCTCCAACACTCAAATGAGTAGGCTGGAGGTGATGCAGAACAAAGTACTGTGTATAATCACAGACAGTGACAGATACATTCGGTCGGATGACTTGCGTGAGCTGGCCAAGATCGAGAAGATTGAAGATTTTATAAAATAACAGTCAGATAAATTCTACCGATACCACATCCAGGGAAGCCCGCTGACCAGAAACATCACAGCCATAAGGGAACACCACACCATACCATGGAGGTACGGAGGGTATATCTACCAGACGCGATCCTCCTTGAGGAATGTACAGAACCCAGTTTTTTCGGTGTTTTTCCGGGAACTCGTCAGACTCTCAATCGACGATGCATTTGATCGCCTCATGGCTTTACATGAGCGAACACAAGCCCCCCGCATAACTTGCAGGAGGCGGGGCAACAGCAAAGTGCGTGACGGAGACCGGTGTTCGCAAAAGTGGATCACAAACATCGTGGGGTCTGCTCTAAGGCAGACGAGCCGCGGTTTAGCCGGCCCGCTGGATTTCAGAATGGCAGGCATAAACCCCGCTCCGGGGGAACCAGCCACAAAACTCCCTCCCCTTACCCCTACCCTGCGGTATAGGGATAGTTTTAGCTGGTTTTATCTATACATATTTTGTGTTTATACTGTGTGCCTAATATTTTTAATAATTTTACAATATATACCTTTTTGCTTTACTTTTGCTAAGCCTTTAATAATTTCGTTCCACAGATGTGGATTGCACTGTATATCTTAACCAATCGAAATGTAATAAGAGGGTCTAATAAATATCTGATACTCTTGTCGAACTAGACCGACTACATGAACATGACCCAGTTGAAACACCAAACAAGACTGTTCTTTGTACGAGGCGTGTAAAATCCGTGTTCCAGTACACAGTCCCAACTCACGATGAACTCCATTCTCTGCTGAAAGATACCTGAAACAAGTGGAGTGGAAACAAGCGATCCTGAATGTCTGTTTTAATTAAATTTCTGTAAACAAGTAGATCCAGATAGATAATGTCGCAGCGGACATATTCAGTTACATCGGATACCTACATTTTACATTCTCGCCTTTGATTTACAGGCTGAGTTGGGTGTGAATTGTATTAATTATCTTGGGAAAACAAATACAAATTATTGTAACCCACATTGAGTATTTGCTAAATAATCGTTGGTTTGGGATGGTGCTTAGAGCTATGGTGGAAGTGATTGCATTCGTAAACATCTAGCAAAAGAATTAGAGAAAAACTAGAAAATTTAATTCGTAATTTTGAAATTAATTGAGAACAGTGACTAACTTTTATTTATTTATTTTGAATTTTATATAAAGGAATTTCATTTAAGAAAAATATGACTTAGATTATCTATGATAAACAAAATTTTTTTGGGCCATCAGGTTGGTCAGAGAAATTCTTTTTCTACTGTTGGCAAAGGACCAAAGAAGTAAATAGTGATATAGCTTCATAAGTTTCTGCCCTTGCGTTACTCTATGTACATACACACTGTATGTGTAACCACATCTACCACATGACAGTGGAAAATGGGTCGAAATTGAAATCAAACGCAAATTACTGTTCAGTTGTCGGATGATAATAATCATCACATTAAACTTGACATGGAAATATCACCTGCTTGGAAGATGAATGAAACAAAAATCCAATCACGCGTATTAGAAACTACGATGGTCTCCAGATGTGCCGTTATACTCTCTGATTATATTGTTATTGTCGGTAAGTAAGCCAATCGGGTATGCTGAGAGGCTGTCGTGTGAACTTGTTCTTGTGAAACGTTAAAAATAACAGTGGTCCTAGAAAATTATTATGAAAATTACAGCGGACAATTTTATGAACGTGATTGTAGGTTGTTAGTTGTAGAGAAGGATGGTTTTTAAATGAAAAAATCGATATTACAATCTATGAAATAGTTGTTGAAATTAAACTGTATTTTAAATTTGGGAAAAAGGCTAATATATGATTTACATTTCATAAAGATTTATGATAAACTATTCCAGCCGAATGTATTTATTCAATTTCGGAGCGAAGGACTTGAAACACCTACCGTTCAATTTTTAGGACAATATGACCATTCAATTATACAAATATTATCCAAGCAACGGTAAAAAAATCCGCTGGTTACTAATGATTTTTATGACCACATCATCGGTACATATTGGGAGTGGGGGACTCTTCAGTCCTACCATCTATTTTGTAGGACAAAAGTTTTTTCGGGTACTTTGGCGAATTATCTCGAGGTTCAACTAAAAAACTAACTGCTATTAATGACTTCTTTGCACTCACCAAATCGACATGATTGACGCCTGCGCAGTTTATTAGCTACCACTATCGAGAAATTTCGTAAAGGAAAACGTTGGGCGTCTCGGCAAAATGAATCTATTCAGGAAGATTCAGTTTGTTATTAATCATCTTTGAAACTTGAAATCGTAAAATTGTGTGCTATATAAATGTAAAATCAACGAATAAATACCTTTCTCCGTGATTTATTTCTTCTTTCTTTTTCAGCCTCCCCCCGCTTCGAGGCAGAACAGCCAGACTTCGGAAAAGGATATGAAAGATGAGCGACTTTCGACGAACAACAACGTCAAAATCTCTCCCATCCCCACCCCCTCTCTGCAAACCCCTCCCGCCTCGCCTCAGCAACCCACGCAGTCGAAGAGGCTGCTGCAGGAGGTGCTCTCTCGACCTGGCCCCTACCCCATGATCGTGACTCCCCCCAAGGGGTACTGGGTCGACGGATTGGACCACGAAGAGCAGTTCGATCACAGGGGGTTGCCCATCGTACCTCATCCCACTTGGAGAGCCAAAATCGAAACGGACGACACGGCCAAGTGCTATAGGAGGTTTTTTGTTAAAAAGGTAAGTCGATTCAGTAGCTTACCCCTTAAGAAGGGGTCAAATATCGGAACTTAGTGATATTTTTTGTAGTCATATCGAACAATAGTTATTTATTATACAAGGGAAAAAAGTATTAGATTTTAGCTCGATGTTGTGTTGTCTCCTGACGCAAGATTGATAAATCATATACTTTCCAAGATTACAACAAAAATTTATTTATTTATTTTAAACGAATAAAAAAATATGTTCCACCCCTGGAATATTGGTAAACAATTTTTTTTTCATGTATATCATGGTTCGATCTAGTAGCACACCAAGTTTGGTGGTGCTTCAATCGATTCTTGTCTCAAAACCCAATCGTTGAAATTTGCTTAAAATATTTGACAAATTATTTTAACTATTAATTGCAGCAGAATTGGAACTCCGTTACTGAATCTCGTCGAAAAGCAAATTTTCACCACAAAGTATTAGCTTTTCGACCAGAATCAGTAACGGAGTTCAAATTCCGGTCCAAATAATAGGTGAAATAATTTATTTGTCAAATACTTGAAACAAATTTCAAACGCTTGTCAGTATGAAACAGATTAGCCGATTTCCTCAAACAAATCGGTGCTGGATAGAAAATCGGAAAGCCTTCAAAACCAGGTGCCACGAGACCCCCTTTATATTTAATAAACTTACCAGAATTTCATTACAATCTATTCATTGATAAAAAAAATCAAGATAAAATTTAAAATATATGTTTAATTTTATTTCATTATAATTTTTTTATCTGCCAACAGATTACGATGAAATTCTGATCACATATTATATCGGAACATCATAAATTCAATGGCGTAGTCAGAATTCGTAGTCAGAATTTTGATAAAAATCCTGAAATTGAAGTGGTATACCTATAGGTTGATTTGAAGGCATAGTTTTCAAATTTCATTCCTCTCAATAATTTTTTCAGGTTTTTCACTTCGAAAAATAGTTGGCACTGAAAATGAAGACTCATTCATGGAATTTAGTGTCGTAGTGGACTTTTTGAATGCCTACTTACTGAAAAAAAATTATTCAATTTGTTGAAAAATCTATGTTCTACAAGAGTGTTTCCATTCAAAATAGATCACACTGTGTACGTATGATGTTCTGAATGCAAGTGTATACTTGGCGAATGAAGATCTTTACATAAGTTTCAATGGTATGGCTTAGGAATGTGCAAAAAAAATTAATTGGAATAATAATTATTCCGGGATTTCAAGGTAGTTGAAGACGTTTCCAAGAGACTGCGTTGCTTGTGTATAATATGAAATTTATTACTTTTGTTTAAATCATGTATCACAAATTTAGATCGTGAACCTTCTTGAACCCATGAACCTTAAAAAAATCCCCCACAAAAAGCTCACTATTTCAAATGCAATATAATAATTTGATGTTTGTTGTTTTTTTCAAAATTGTTGAAGTACTCAGCATTTTTTCAAATGTATGACTATTTCTCAGTTATATTGTATTTTCAAACTATACATGATATTGATTATGAGGTGTGCCAAAGGAAAAAATTGTTGGCATATACTTTATGAAAGAATATTTAGTCAATATTTGGTTATTTCATCTGAACCATCAATAATACATTATTTTTGTACTGTCATTACATTTTTAATTCGTTGACATAACTGACGTTTTCACATAATCACTTTTAACACTAGTGTTAAAAGTAAAATGACAGATGAGATGATGGATACTCAGTAATATAAATCTCTCCAATGGAAACACTTCAAAATTGTTGAAGTACTCAGCATTTTTTCAAATGTATGACTATTTCTCAGTTATATTGTATTTTCAAACTATACATAATTTTGATTATGAGGTGTGCCAAAGGAAAAATTTGTTGGCATATACTTTATGAAAGAATATTCAGTCAATATTTGGTTATTTCATCTGAAGCATCAATAATATATTATTTTTGTACAACTGTCATTACATTTTTAATTCGCTGACATAACTGACGTTTTCACATAATCCCTTTTAACACTAGTGTTAAAAGTAAAATGACAGATGAGATGATGGATACTCAGTAATATAAATCTCTCCAATGGAAACACTTCAATCAGATATTATACACAGAACACCTACTCAAAAGGAATTATTTATAAGTTCACACATGGATTTGGCCGCTTGCGCAATTGGTAATACTAATTCCTTTTGAAGTTACAAACGAAGTAGTATTCAGTCCAACAGAATGTCCTTCATTACTGACAAATAATGACATTCATAAATGATGAAGTGCGTTGGGGTTTATTATAGTTGGAGCCTCTTTGTAATCCAGTTACTAGCAGTAACTGTTGTACAAAAAAAATCGTATGATACATTTGTTAAAAGTGATTTTATTTTGCTCGTGGGGTTGCTACACTCGCTAACGCTCGTTTCGCAATATTCCCCACTCACAAAATAAAATGCCACTTTTAACACTTGTATCATAAATAACTATGTTTTTATCAGAAACTTCAAACAGGATCAAACAAGGCCTTATACCAGCTGAATACCATATAACATATTTTTCAGTGTTATAATTCCTATTGAAAGCTAAATAAAATCAAATTTGTCGAGAAGAAAGCGTGTTTCATTTCAAGTTTGCCTTCCTTCGTTAAAAATTTGTCGTCGCGAGGTCTGAATCTTTTGAAAGGTTATTCCTTTTTTAAATTCTAGGCAATAATTTCCATTCAATCTATGAAATACAATGTTCACTTTCAGAAAACTTTAGGAAATGTAAATTTCCTTTTCCCGGAACTGCACCCGCAAAAAAAGTTGGAACAGTTGGAAAGTATTTCGCGAACGGTTGAACCTGCAATCAGAAAATCTCTCTCTCGAGACGATTTGTTCAGCAAGCGAAGATAACGGAGAAAACTTCGGATGAGTGCATCATTTGTTTTCCCAATGCGAACTCGCTAAAAGGGAGATAATTACAGAGTTTCCAATCGGATTTGCTGAGATTCTTGGTAGCTGATAATGAACAACATATGTCCCATGGCCTTTCTTGGACCAGTGCAATATACTGGATGACCCTTTCAAGGCGATCCATCTTCGATATTTATTCATTAATTCATTCCTTTTATCAATACCTTCAACACGTTTGCAAAAAACATATTAGATTAGTGCGGAAATATATCAAGTTCAGAAGATTGAAATTAACGTGAGTAGAATTCTTCTGGACTTTGAATAGAAACAAACAAAATTAATTCTCTGTGTGTGTTTAAGTACGTTTCAACAGTAAACATATACTGTCTTTATCAACTATGTGAATGCGACAAGACCTTTCTGATACTCGTGATACAGTGCGGCTTTTAATAGTCCCTCCCATGTTGACTTTTGAACAGTTCGACGTACAAACATTTGGAGAGTTTCACCGGTACTATTCTCTGGAATAAAAAATTGCGGGGGGCACATCAACTCAAATATTTTTAATGGCATGGGGGTCAAGTATCACATCGTTAAAAAGAGAATTTCATTCTCTTTACAATAATTACAACCATCTGAATTTTTTTGAATTTTGTTAATATTTTTTTTTCATATTCTCAATATTAAATATAAATGCTGATCTGAATACCATACTTCGATAAATTTGAACGGTTTGGTGTGGAACAATGAAACCAAAAATAATTTGAAAGGTATTACCGATACTTCTTTTTGAGAGAAGACAGATGGCGTTGGGGGCACATCTGCTGGAAAATTTCGAAAGGCATAAAAATCGAAATTAGAAAAAAAAATGTATAAAATTTTAGATAGATGTAAAGAGAATGGAATTCCCTTTTCAACTTGACCCCCATGCCATTAAACATATTTGAATTTATGTGCTCTCCCGCACCCCCTGTCGAGCAATCACCATAATATGTTTCATTTCAAAGTGTAGTATCGGTGAAATGGTGTTTTTTTATGTTTGTTCAAAATTTAACAGGGGGCGGGGACTATTAAAAGCCGCACTCTATATTCTATGGTGGTCGGTGGTCTGGCGGTCTAAGGCGCAGGCCGTTCAGAACTTCAGTATAGCGGTAGTCGGTTCGGACCCGATGTAGGTACGAGGGATTTTTTCTCAAGTACGCAATATCAGAATCGGTAGACGACCAAAGTCCTTGTTGAAAGCAAGTGTATTGTGTGTTGTCTAGATGCCAATCTCGTCTAGTGCTAGCTTGGAGTGCACGCCGGCCACCCGAGGTGGTGCTGTAGGTTTTCCGGGTTTTCCTGCAGCTGAAAAGTGAATACGCCGCCAAAAATCAGTAAGTCGCTCCGGAGCGTCACGGCAAATAATAATGATAGCCGTCCTCTACCCGCACAGGCTATGCCTTTGGGTACACTCTACGAGTGTTTATGGGGGAGTGTTATTATTATTATTATTATTATTATTATTAGCATGCAACTGATGTACTTGCTATAAGGGTAATTATAATCTGCGTGGGGTCTCTAAGTTCATCACTGAGTATTTTTCTTATATTTTCATAGACTCTCACATTTAGTGGCCTCTTAGCTTCTCCAACATAATCCATCCCACATTCACACGGAACACTGTAAATGCAGTTTTTGGAGTCACTATTCTTGTTGGGTGGTCTCGTTTTTGTTTGGCTACGAATGGTACTACCTGATCTGAATGTAATGGCAACCCCTCCTGGGTTTCCTTTTCCATTGCCAAAATTATGGAAGGTCTAATCTTGTTTAGCAGTCCCAGAAATGCCTCGAGTTCTTCGTCTCCCTGGTTCCATATGACAAAGGTATTATCAACATATCTCAGCCACATCCTAGGTTTCTTGTCGGCTTTGTCTATAGCAAAAGCCTCGAATCGTTCCATATATGTATTTGCTATGACAGGTGACAATAAAGATTCCATCATTGTCACCTGTGTGTATGATGTTCCGAATAAAATTATTTTTTCTACATTCATGTAAAAAGCAAAACTTTATTAACTATATTTAGTGAAAAAAGAAGTTATTTCTTGCACTATTGGACTAGTGCAATAAAGTTTTTATTGCACTAATCTGTCATTCAACTTCAACGTGCTGTCATTATGACAAACATAAATGTTCAAACCCAATGCATATTTTATTGTTAGCAGCCAGAGCTAAAAAAACAATGCCTTCTCGAGAAAAACTTCATAATCAAAACTGATCTGCTTTGTTCTAAACCGTCTACCTGCATATAGCAAACTGTCTGTACTATGACCACACCTCGTGATAACATACGCTCTCAAGGTTACTATGATTTTGATTTTTATAATGCAACTGTGGTTATAGAAACGTCAGTAAAAAATTATTTCTGACAATTACAGAATTGAAAGTTTTAAAATGAGAATTATTAATGGAAAATAGATGGTAGTGATCTGTTTCAATGCAAATCGATAGTAATAATCAATTATTTAAGTTGAGCTTTTCATTTTCCAACACCTAGTGCCGTACCTTGATAATTCATTTTTTGCTTTTTGCATGAACGTAGAAAAAATTTTGTATGGAACTCGTGCAAAAATTGTTTATTGCACTTACTTTTTGCACTTGTTGCATAAATAACTATTGAAATTTATCATAGATTCTGAAAGTGCAGCAAGGTCGTTTCTTGAATAATTAAATTCCAACATTTGATATTTTTACGACAAAAACATTGTCTCAACTTCACAAATAGTTTTTTCAAAATTAGGGCCAATTCTCAGTAACGGCTCATGTTCTTTTTCTACGCGCCGTCGTTGATTGCAACCCACTGTGTCATTTATCAAAAGTACAGTTTCTGTATTCTCCAATAAACTTTAATCGTGCTTGCATCATGGTGACACTAATAGTTTTTCACTATGTGCATTCCAAATGGGTTCTAAATCAATCGACATATATGCTGATTGATATCAGATACGACGGATATTAGTGATTTGTCTAATGAACGATGACCCGTTTTGATACTGAATAATTTTAAATATATCAATATGATCAAGTGTCCTCTGTTTATAACATAAATATTCACAAACAACGATTTCGGAAAATTTCACCAATGGTTTTCGACTGTCATTAATGGACGTTTTTACAAACTATGAGGGACCATTGCAATGTGTATACGCTGATATAACTTGGGTTTTTTTCCTGACTGTCAGTTTCCATGAATTGAAGACATTCAGAGCATAGGTTGTGTCTTTGAAAAGCTGTGAAAATCAATAGTTTCATTTGGATTGTGAAGGTCTACCAAAATACATCCTGGTTTTGTATGCAGTGCTTGATGTTATAATCATCCATTTGATGTTATTCAATTCAATATAACAAATTATGTGAATTGAATAAAATTGTAACCTTGTATCAAAAATTTACTTCATTAACAATTTACATGTCCCATATTTCATTTTATAAGTTCAGTAGTAACTATCTTGGAGGTAGTATTGGTAGACACATATTAACCAAAACACAGCATACCGTTATAATCCAGTACGATTGGGTTTTGAGACAAGGATCGATTTTAGAACCACCAAACTTGGTATGCTAGTAGTTGGAACCATGGTAAACACGAAAAAAAATTGTTTATTAAAATTCCAGTGGTGAAACATTTTTTTTTTTTCGTTTAAAAATTTAATTTATTAATAAAAGAGATGAACATTATATTTAATATATAAGTTGGAAATAAAAATAGAACTAAAAGTGATCTGAAAGGTGCGATTTGGTGTGTTCCTGCTCGTAGAAGAGGACAATAGGCTTCTCCGCTTACGAGGGATCCAGGTGAAATTGGTGTCACCCGAGAATCATCGTACTCATGCCAGGCGCCTGCATACGGGTGTCGACAGCAAGCCGTGTAGTGCCCGCTGCATGTAGTCCCGCTATGGTTAGATAAGACATACAGACTGTAGCGAAAAGGGCCTAGATTTTCTGCGGCATAGTTACTCATGTCTAACCCCTCTAGATGGAGGAAAATCGATGGTAACGTTTAATTTTCCCCTGAATCTTTCCGTTGGAGAAAAATTTTGTACAAATTCAGAAATACATTAGTATTGAAATGAACCATGGTCAGCCGATGAACATTACGTCCGAGATATTTTCAATTTTATTTACAATTTTTCTTCTTTCTACTCTTGTTTTTGTGACTGATACGATAGGGAGTTGAATGTTGAATGAATGAATGAATGAATGAAATGAAACTATTTCAAATAAAAACAAACATTAACATCAAATCTCGATATAACGTTTGTTCCGTATTGATAAATGAATAATCAAGATGTACGATCCCTACTGAAATATCATTAATATTAAAGTATTTTTTGGAGTCCGCCTCAGGGAGTACCTCCCAATGCAGCCTTGGGAAAGAGATGTTCGGCTTGTCTCCAAGTGATGGCACATGCATGTGAGGACTAAGTTCGATGGGTCAGTCGCGATGGGACCGCTAACGGTGGAACGATTGGTGATATTTCGGAAGAGCGTCGTTCATGAAAATATCTATAAAACAGACAGATCGCCAACCTTTCTGCGGTGTTCCAAAGAATTGAGCGAGCTTGTCAGCAAAGTATCATCGATGAGACGAATGGCTCTTTTTTGGACAATATAATAAATAAACAAAATAATAAGTGAACAAATTCTTTCAAAATATAGCCTGCCAAATAGATTAAATAGTACCTCTCTAAATCGTGTTCGTGCATCGATCTAGGTACAGAAATACAGGGTGTCCGGTAAACCTTGTACAATATTGAAACTGGTGATAGGCCAGGTCATGACTGTTCAGAATATCAGAATTTCACCTCAGTAAAAATATCACCCTTTTCGAGTTGATGTGCATTTTTAGAATTTCTTAAAAATCGCTACCTCACCTTGGATTGTTGAGTGCCATGTATACAAATTGAGACCAATTCAAATATCTTTGCTGTTGAAGATAACTGATGAGTGATGCTTTTAGACGTACAGAACATTTTTTCGGAAAGTGAACAAATTTTTCAAGAAATGAGGGTAAAATGACAGATTTGAGTTTCATCATTTTTTTTTTAAGTTTGACATTATTATCTGAAAGAAACGTAACCAATTGGAAATGGACATTCATTTCAAAAGAATGTTCATTTTGTCCAGACTCTATACCATGCTATAAAACAAACTATAATTATTTTTGGAGGCAGTGATATTTCCATTGAATTAGAGCGTGGTTTTATTCCAGGCTTCCATCAACTTTTATACTTACGCCCAAAAGTCATTTTATTTCGACTTTATCAAGATAAAATGTGAAAATGATTATTAATAATAAAGAATAGACTGCACAATGATGCTCAGAGAATCGCTGATTCGGAGGCTATAACCTATAACGCATTTGAAAAGGTTCTTCTTGAAAAGATGTTGTCTCTGCGTATGAGTGGATGGAAAACAATTCGAACATTTTTGTAATATTATTCAGTGCGATGTTAAATGATCGTTATTATGATTCATAGTCTATGTTGATTAAAAAAAACTTTACATAGTATTGAACGCTTCTAATCAATTGATTCGTTATTCCTCATAATTATTTAATCATTTCATCTTGATATGATAAAAATAAAAGACATCACTGACAAAGTCTAATGAGTTGATTTTATCTCAGAATAACATCACACTCTAATATAATCGAAATTCCACTCCTTCCAAAAATAATTATACTTATGTATGTTTTATACCGTGGTAGAGTCTGGACAAAATGGGCATTCTTTTGTAATGAATATCCATTGTCACTTGTTTATGTTTTTAATAATGTCAAACATTTGTTAAAAAAAATTGGTGAAAGCATCACTCATCACTAATCTTCAGCAGCGAAGATATTTGAATTGCTTTCAATTTGTAGACATGGCACTCAAAAATCAAAGGTAGTGATTTTCCAGAAATTTAAAAATTGCCCATTATCTCGAAAACGGTGAGATTTTTACTAAGATGAAATTCCGATATTCTGAACAGTCATGACCTGGTCAATCACCAGTTTCAATATTGTACAAGGTTTACCGGACACCCTGTATAAATATGTTCTGTTGTCAACCTACATTCATACCAAACACAATTGAATATAATAATTAGTTCAACACCGAAGTGTAATCGTCGGGCTGTAATTATTTTTTTTGTATTAATTTATTATCATTACTCGTTTAGTAGGCACGCACATGAGAGAATAACGTGACGTACCCGTATTAAGCTGTCATTATTTCATGAAATTATACGTTTATTAGAGTTTCATTATTTCATGTAATTCCTTCGCGCATCTGTGTGTTTCTAATTTGAAATTATTGGCGATATGAAGATGAAGTGCTAGAGAGTTCATGAGAATCATTGCTTGGAGCTGGAACAATGGATGCCGGCATTCTCCCACAATTGCATTTCATGGATGTACGCTGTTATTAAACCAATATTATTTCAGTTCATTCGTCTTACACTTAGTCCATTTTGAATATTACGAATGCAATTAGATGGATGTAGGAGTTGCTTTGAAAAAAGATATTCAGTATTGCATACTGTATTTACACTTTTTGGTTTGATGCTACTTAGCATATAATTTCAATAAGTGACTTAGTGCCTGGTTTATGAAAGAGTGTTCAGTTGAAGAGATACAAAATTCGTACCCAGAAGCACTATTTTCGAATAATGATGATTTTCTCTTTCACAAAACATACATTTCAGACGATGTCTGATTATATCATCTTTAAATATTATGATTTTTGCATAATATAATGATAGTTATAGAATTATCCAGTCGACCGTAAAGCTGAATAATAATTTTCCGTTATAATATAAAATATTATAATTACTTGGGAACAAAATTTCATGATACAATCTATAACGCTATATATATAGTTCAGAAAGTTAGTTGTCTTAGACGGCTTGAATTTAGTGTTGTAAAGGTGTGACGATTCAAATCGGCATTTGGCTGAATAACTGGATCCAGTAAGAATCACTATTATTTCTTGATATCAAAACTGCAAACACCCCTTTTCAAAAGTCATTAATTTTTATCCAATAGTGTTCCCAAAACATTTCAGAATTAGATGTAATTGTATTTTTTCGTCTTTTTTTCATTCTTCCTTTTATTGTCCTCTCTAAGCCTTCATTATTCATCTTTTTGTTTCTCTTTGTGCCTTCATTCTTCATATTATTGTTGCTCTTTGCGACTTCGTTTTTCATATTCTTTTTTCTCTTTACGCCTTCGTCTCAGCCTTCGTTCTTCCTCTGCTCATTTCTTTTTGTGCTTTCGTTCTTCCTGTTCTTATTTTTCTACTTCTTCGGTATTTCTCTTATTCTTCCTTTCCGCGCCTTTTTTCGTCATATTCTTTTTCTGATTGGATCCGTCAGGCTTAAAACATTCTTTCTCCTTTCGAATTATTGGAAAAGCTTACGTAACGTCACTATTTTTCCAGCTCTCTCTACTAGTGGTAAACGGATATCTGTCCCGTCCCGGCCTGGTTACCAGCGTATTTACCGGAGACTTCGTCCGTTGGATGAAGGGGGAAAAAATGTTTTCTATTATTTTCACGACACTTTTCACAAAAGTTATTATGATTTCAAAACATATTAGGCATTAACCTGTCATCCGACCTGCACGGCAGTAGAACGGCGAATCCAACCGGCTTAAAACTTCAGTTATCCTACTGTGATTTTCGTCTTTGCTTTCAGTTTGCCGTAATCCTGTATTCGCCATAACTTTTCTCTATGAACAGCCAATTCTGACAATTGTTCTGAATGGGTCCTCGTCAAACTTACTTGGAACTGCTTATGTCCACTGACTAGGTACTGCTTCCGAAATGAATTGTCACAAATCCATTGGGTCTTCCCGAAACTTCCTTTTTCCAATTATCGAAATCTCCGTAGGTCCACCCAAAAAATTATCACTACTTTCAACAACAATTATAAAAAATCTACTTCAGTCCACCCACCCAACAATTCCTGGTAAACTTTATATAGCCAATAATCCTATTTGTAACTCCAACTGTTACAAAATTAGGTTTCATGGCTACAGAAAATACTGAACAGTTATGACGGCTTTATTTACAACTCCAAAATCAACATTGAATTCCAATAAACCAATTATACAACTCAAATACTCTCATAAAATAATCTGTCTGTTTCACTGGATACTACTTGTACTTCAAAACTTGTCTGTCTTAATCTCTCTGGGACTTAGTTCTCCGTCCGCACGAATTGTATTTTTTATATAGTCCAATGGAAGCATCGAGAACTTTTGCGGCAACTAAAACGCATAGAATCGTCCATTTCAGAATGCATTGTCGAATCTAGAAAATTTGTCAGTGTTCCTAGCTTCGATAACGCACCGATAGGGACGTAATCCAACTCGCACTAGCCCTTACTGGTTTGGTGAAATTAATAATTGAATTCTCGGAACTGCTATGGTTGCTATGCATCTGTTCGCCATGCGGTGGCACAGGGTTTTTCGGAACAATATATGTGCATATTTGTATGAGTATATCTTTTAAAAATAATTTACTCTTTTTTATTGTGACAGGTTTTTAATCACATTATTATATGTATAGTTACTGTGTATTATATAAAAAAATATTGACTATTGCATAAACCTACCTATACATTTACTTTTTGATTTTAATTAATTTTTTCAACTTTTAGCAATGAAAACATTTTTTCTTTGACAAAAATATGTTTTCTTTTCAGTCTCTCCCCCCCCCTCTCTCTCTCTCTCTCTCTTTCTATCTCTCTCTATCTCAAGTGAAACAAAGAAAATTAGTAACGAATATGGATTCAATATAAACTGATATTCCTCATATCATTAGGTTAATCCCAACTTAACTTCTTCTGTAGCTGATTATATAATTAATTTCAATAGAGCTTTCTGATGGCTCCGTAGCCCCCGATGAAAAGAGACAAAAGTTGTTAATTTTTCCATCCTTGGTGCTGGAGGACGCTCTCTGTGATTGGTCACTCAAATGGCGAGGAGTTTGAATGACAACTGATTTTGCATGCTGTCTTGTTGTTAAACTCCCCGCCATTATAGTGACCAATCACAGAGTACGTTCACTGGCACCAAGGATGGAAAAATTAAGAACTTTGGTCTCTTATTCAACCTAGTCCACCTAGCCAATGGAAATCTCAATTTGTTCATTTATATTTCTGATATAAACATGTATACAACAACTACTACTTCCCCGGCTAAAGCCACGCTGGACATTGAACTACATCTGATAGATATTGTGAAAAGACTCTGAAAAAATCTGAAAATGAATGTTCCCCTTTTCAACATGAATACTTCCCAAGAGGTTATTTTGAACGATGGAAAATAGCGACTAAAGTTTGTCTTTCAGTCGCAGATGATTCAACAACAGATTTTATGAATATCCTATTCATATTTTCGAACAAAAATCAAAATCGTTGATGTTTGTCCTATTTCATAAGTAAATATGTACTTCATAATATTTCAGACTTATTCTTTTACGGTTTTAGACATCCCTGCAGGAATGCCTTTCAGTCTATCCAACAATATATTAAAATTGGATTGCCAGATTCCCATATAATTCCTTTTCCGCAAATCGCTAGGAAATTTTGACATTCCTGTCAAAATTTCTTGAAGAAAAAGTAAGGACTTCCTTACTGTAAGGAAATGTCATTTCCTTACTGTAAGGAAATGATATTTCCGTACAGTTGTTAGTGTTCTACATAAATGATTGAAAACACATTGCTTATAAGGAATTAATTTATATTTTGAAAACATCAAGTCATTGCTGAATATATTTTTAAGATCAATTTGTTATATTTACAGTAATTTGACAGTTAGTACAATTATTGAACATTGGAGGAACACTGTTAGAACTATGAGAAACATTTTGGACAACATGCGGGGTGGTAGGGTTATTTTGTTGAATATTTTGTACTGTGAAAATTTTATTTGCCACCTCAACCTTATTGTTAAGCGATTCTTCGATATATCCTTCAGCAACGTTTGATGACTTCTATCCACCATGCCTCTTTAAACTAGTTATGTCGGCACCAGAGTCAACCAATATTGTTGCAGAAGACCGACGAAAGCAGTGACCAGTATATTCTGTCGGATTTACCAAGTTCAAATAAGTAGCAACTATTTTGGGCATTTTTCTAAATTGATGAATTCCTACCACTTGTCTACAACCCTTTCCGCTTTGATATTTAAAGAAAAATCGGTCACTGTTCATATTTTCTGGTCTTAACGAAACATACTTTCGATAAATATTCAAGTAGATCTGATTAATTACAAATGATCTTGGTTTGTTGGTTTTCGAATCAGGTATGCTGATTAAAAGTTTAGATTCTAGGTCTTCTATATCGTGTACAGTCATTCGGACTAACTCATCCATTCTGCAGGCCCCAGAAATACCAAATATTACAGCCACCTAAAAAATAAATAAAGGTATAATCTAAATAGAAATGAAAACCTTGTAAATTACCTTAATCATTAAATTTTCTTTATCTGGAGCTTCCTGGATAAATTTTTCAATTTCTTCCTTTGTTAAAATCTTAGATTTCTTTGCCCTATAACATTGAGCTTGCCGTTTCAATAAAGAACGAAGTTTTGAGTATGTAGATATATCTACATTGTGTTTAATTGCAAGGGTTGACTTCAGCATTGAATAATTGGCCCATAATGTTGAAGATTTCATCTTTAAACACAGGTCTAGGAAGTATGCCATTACAACATTTTCTGAGAAAGAACTCGTATTTTTACTCATGCGATAATCCATAAAACGTCTGTATGCATTTTCGTACTTTTCTCTTGATTTCTTTGGCAATAATTCTAATGAAGCAGTATTCACTGCCTCAACCAGCTCTGGAGGAGTCCCAGGAATGGAAATTTCATCATCACTTATCATTTTACTTTCGAGAACACCAGCAATTAAATTTATAAACGTCAAGTTTGACAATTCAACCTCAATACGTTTCCATAGTAGCCCAAGTAATTTTATTAGGAATTTCAGAGCACCATTTATTTGGGAATAAAATTATCGCGTTTTTTTTTAAATCAATCAATATCTGTCGAATTTTAAACGATTTGCGGAAAAATAGTATGTTTACCTCGTAGGAAAAGCCACATTCCTGGGCGACTGTGAAGATTGCTAAGTCGAGGCGCAAGCCGAGACTTAGCAACACAGAGCTTTTCCTACCCGGTAAACAATGTACTATTATTGGGTTTTTATGAAAGCAGATATGATTTTGGCGTATCGAATGATGTGGAACAGTCACTCAACGAATTTCCATTTTTTTTTTTTTTAACATGTGATGGCAACTTGAAATTATGGAAATCTGCATATATTTAGACTTTGTGACGGTATCTAGCTTGATTTTTTTTTCACCTGAAGTAGTGGAATACATATCAAATGAAAACATTTCCAGCATCTTAAAATATGCACTTTTTCACATAGTCATGGAAGGCATTTTATAAAATAGTCCTGACCATTTATCCACCCTGAATTTCGAAAAATTGATTTATTATTCAATATTGAATTGAATCTGACTGTAATATGATTGGCTGAAGTTTGGGATGGTGCGAACATGGCCGAAATCACTCGCGCACTGACGTCACACGGTTTCTCGCCTCTTCTTCTGCGTCTGATCGTTTGAGTTCGGTAGTTTGGTTTGGCGTTTTCAATAATTTCAATAATAATCTTGATAAATTGATGATCTAAAAAACCGAAAACTGGGAACGAGTTACGTGCGAATGCAATATATTTTTTCCGAAAATGACTGGAAAGGATCATTGTTAAAAAAAAAAATACGGATTGTCAGGTGTTTTGCTACGTAGGTAATCAATTTATCAACTAACTTTAGTTTGAGTTTTAGCCACTCTGCCCTTAAACAGCTGTACAGCGCAGCGATTTCCATGAACCCCTCCATCGCCTACCATGCGTTACCGTCTGCCGGCTGCTAGCGGCCGAGGAGTCGCGTCTTTTTTGTTCTTTTTCTTCTTCGGGCCCAAGAAGGAAAAGTTACGAGACCGAGAACAAAACACAGAATGCTATTAATAGAATAAATCTTACATCTTCCCACGTAATGCGTATACCATAATGTTATCTGGGTGGGAATCTTTGCCAAGCCCTTCGCCACAGTCGATGGTGGAGTTCACTATCGGTCAAGGGCGGCGAGTGAGAGGATCGATAACCGAACGAAATGATAGATTGGTCAATGGAAATATTAATGGAAAAGAAATAGTTAAATGTACGACCGTCTTCCGGGTTTTCACTAAATTTAACACTGGTCGCCATATCGGTATCTGAAGAACAAATTGTCCAGAAGGTGCAACAAAAGTACTGTACTGTACTGTGGTTGGATATAGGTATAGTATATTGTGCAACTAGTGCGGAAAATAGAATATGATGAACCACTCGCCTACGGCTCGTTGTTCATAATCTTGTCAAACTCGTATGAAATAACCAGTTTCCGCACGAGTTGTACACTATACTTTTCCGACGACATACATCAAAAACATAGGAATGTCGGATTTCGCATGACTGTATTATACCTACTTACAAATCATTTACAAATTCAATTATCTGAAGAAGCATATAAGAAAAATGTATTACACAAAGAGAACAAATTTTATTGAACATTTAACAAAAATATTTGGGTACATTTTGGTCCGTATTTATGAAATATTAGAAAAATAATTATTGATGGTAATATTTGGACAATTGTTCAGTACTAAATATTATTATTTTCTTTTATTGAATTATTCATTGAATGGCATGATTATTAATTCCTGTCATATTATTATTAGTTTCCAAAACTGTAGTGAAGGTTGATGGTCTCGCAGTAGGGACTGATTGTGATTCCGAGCATACTTCTGCTTTGATTTTTCTGGCAGGAATTCCTTCGTTGTTTCGTTTGCTAAATTGCAAACTTCTGGGGGAGTCAAATCTAACATTTCATCGTCAGATGACATTGTACCAAAAAAACTGAACAAATTATACGATTCTGTAGGTATCTATCTACTTAGTAAATCACATTGACACTATAATCTAATAAATTCGTTTGTAGATATGTCATTGTCACAGGTATCTATGATTAAAAATTAGAGTATAGTTAACTATATTAGGTAATCGCACCAATCGCAGAGCGAGAAGACCGCTCATTTCATTTCGCACTAGTGCGAAATATCTAATTTTGTGTACTAGTTTACAGTGCGAAATGATGCGTATTTCAAGTAGGTCGTCAGAAAAAATAATTATGAACGATAACGCTATCGGAAATAATGGGAGTTTTTCAAGAATTTGTCTTTGCCCAGCCTTTTATGTTATTAAAATAACAGTAGAAATAGTCCGTGTTTGTCGGTTACTTGAAGAAATCAGGAGAGAAAAACCCTAAGTCGATATATATGTGTTAATTTTTCTAACCGTGGATGCATTTCAGGGGTATAAACCTTCATCTTTAGTATGTACGTTATACAGGAAATCTCCGAAAAAGTTAAGATAACAAGTCTTCAGTTGAAGAGGTATAAAAGACACTTTCATAACAAGTGGTAACATCAGTAAAAATAAAAAAGTTTTGGTCTCCTTTTTTGAAACCTTGAGAGGATAATTTCAACAACCTATCTAACAAAAATATTATAATTTTTTGGTACCGCCACGTGGATGACTGCGTTGTGCTCTTCCAAGGCTCAGAAAGCAAATTAAGAGGTTTTCTGAATAGTTTACACAGATCCATTGAGTTTACCCACAAAAATAAGTCCTTACCATTTTTTTAAATTCTGGAGATTCATCAAGAAAAACGCCCTACCTATAAATTCTAGTATTGTGCAGGAATCCATTCTAGCAACAACACTATTGTTTCTTCTTCACATCAATGATTTGTTGATAACTTACCTCATGGGGCACATATTCACTCTTCATTTCGTTTTCTCTTCCAAAACCAGTAACACCAGAATTGAACGGAAACGGATCGTTAATTATTTAAATATGTCTCTGTTTTATTGATATTTTCTGAAATATCATCAATCGATCCACCGTTAGCGGTCCCATCGAGACTGGCCCTTCCAGCTCAGTCCTTACACCCATTTATCGTCACTTTGAAGACATGCATCTTTCTCAGGCCTCCTTCTTCGCCAATGCCTATGGAGGTGTTCAATGAGGCATACAACAATTATTAAGAAACAGAAGGTGGCTAGAGTCCTGTTTCTTGTTTTACATAAATATCTTAGAATTGTATGTGAAATTAACTCTGTAAACGATGACTAAAATAAACTAACTAAAATTCTATATAAAAGTCCCAATTTTATTTGAAGTACTAAGAAGTACAATCAATTATAGAGGCTACCAAATTAGCAAACACCCTCATTGCATTCTGAATTGTAAATAAACGAACTAAATAATGAACTCATATAGCTCTTGAGGTTTCAAACTTGCTTCACATTTTCTTATTTTGTCTCAGTATAGTGAATCTATTGTTTGCATTCTAAGTATAGATAACATTACTTTGATAACTACTTCATCGAATGCGTTCATTACAAACTGCTACTCATTCATCGCTTAAAAAAATAAATCGCCAGAGACCCGACCTTGTACCATAAAATAGAAGCATGCGATATCATAACGTATTTACGATAAAATGCAAAAACAATAACAAAAACGTTACTTTAATCAAGTTAATTGCAACCATTTCAGTAAATTATTATGTAACCTCGATCACGGTCTTTATAATTATCACAAATTGTGCGCTGGAAGGTGGGACATTTTTACGCTCTGGTACCGAAAAAAGTAAGCACTGATTAAGCGTTATTAGAACTGAATAATTTTCACAGAAAAAAACAGTATGTCAAAGACTTCTACTGTGAAGAAAGATTGTACATTAGCACGATAATCTATCGCTTATTTTTCCCAGTAACGTCTTGTAGTTCCTAAAAAAATGTACGAGGATGTATTGATATCTAGTTAGCCTAGACCGGTTCTATGGATTAAAAAAAATATTGCGTTACCATAGCAACGGATGATAACCTATTAGAAATGGCATTGTAAAGTTTCACGTCAAAAAGAAATAGAAAAATTTGAGTATCGAACAATCATCAAGTACCTGCATTTAAAGGGGTTGAGAGGTAAGCAGATTTACGAAGATGTGCTTAGTAGATTAAAAAAATGTTTCCTTACAGTTGAAGTGGTTGCAAACTTGATTCGTGATATGAAATAATATATTCAATACTACTCAGTTTGCAGAACTTTTGCCATCAGTGCCAGGTTAGGTTACTTCAGAAAACACTGATACGGATTAAAATTTATTTGGAAACTATTGGAATTTACAGTACTTGGTGATGTTTTTTAGCTCCAAAAAAAGGCAAAATTGAATAAGAAATGTAATGTTATAAATATCGCTAAAGATATAAAAAATTAACAAGCGCCAAGTTATGGCCGCCACTGGTAATATCAGAACACTAAGATCACACGAAAAACTTATTACAAGGCAATTCTTCATGGTGTTGGCGCAATGGGCTCGGTACCATCTATTTCCTGAATAGTAATTATTTGTGTGAATAATGATGCCGACGGACAGAAAACTTGCTGGAAAGACGAACGGTTTTAGGTAAATGTTCTGGTGAGTTCGAAATATTATTTCTTCGTTTAGAGTTCAACTAATATCGATCTATGTAAAGTTCATAGATAAAATCTGTGTTAACGGGGTGTTGCAGATATTACAGAAGTATTTCTACTGATGATTTCAATCAAGAAGTATGGAATTATACAATGAGTACTAAACCATTTCGTTTAAAAAATATATCGAAGTATGAAATCCCCAGCAATACCGGTTTTACTAATAACTAGCTTAGGTGTTCCCCAAGGATCAGTTTTTGGGCCAGTCAGCTTTGTTATTTATATTAATGAGTTACCATATATGTTGGGCCAAAATCATTGACTGGTCTGTATTCTGATGATTTTTTCCTGTTATTCAAATCAGAAGATTTGAGTAAATTGCACTATGATATCTACTATGATCTTGATAGCTTGCAAAACTGGTTCAGTGACAATTCATTGTATTTAAAAGCTTTTGAGATGAAAGCAGTATCTTTTCATACTGCTTGAAATAAAAACATTGCAGACATAAAAATGAAAATCTCCAGTGTTCAGGTAGAAAGAAGTGATGACGTAACATTTCTCGATTATTACTAAATAGTAGACTTAATTTCCGCTAGGAACCTGAAGAGTTCTAGACAACCTTGGCATGCTTTCATATTACAAATACAAAAATTCAATCAAGACTCAGTTATAGGATTATTGTTTTGGGTAAATCTTCACCTGCTCAAAATGATTTCATTACGCAAAAAAAATTATCAGAACTGTTGCAAACGCATTCCCAACATTATCTAGTAGAATGTTATTAGAAAAAATAATATTTCAGCTATCTCAGGTCTATACATTCGGGAAGTTTTGTTATACATTAACAAAAATAAAAAAAAATTTAAGCAGAATCAATGCTTTCATGATTATAAAACCCGCACCAAACATGATTTTCAAATACGAAAAACAAGCTTATCCCTATGACTCATATTGTTCGAGTTGTTGGCGTTGAAGTAATATAAATGCCCTTTGGAAAATCTCAAAAATAAATATATCCAAGGAACATGAATTCAAAAATAAAATAAAACGACCAGTTTTTGAAATCACCCCCTAAACAAATGATGAGTTCTTTTTATATTTACAAAAGTGTAATGTCCTAGTGTCTTACCATTCTGTTCTAGTGTTCATCAATCATAGGTAAATAATATTAGGTTGGACATTAAAAATGCAAGTTGTTGTGTTATAGTGATGATTTCTATTTTTGTGAAATTACATGAGATGAGAAAAAAAAATAGATGTCGAAACAATTATCAATACTTTCTTTGAATTCTGAGATTTGATAAATTGATAGATTTTCAGTAGTTTATCCAACTGGAATCGATCAATTTATTGAAATAAATAACTCAGAGCGTGGATGTATCAGGAATTATCAAAAATATTTCTAATCCAGTACGATTGGGTTTTGAGACAAGAATCGATTGTAGCACCACCAAACTTGGTATGCTAGTTGTTGGAACCATGATAAACACGAAAAAAATTTGTTTTCCAAGATTCCAGAGGTGGAACATATTTTTTTTTACTGAAAATCATTCTTGTGGAGAATTGAATTATCTCTAAACCTATCGATATCGTTTTTTGATAAATCTTATATTTGCTGAAATAACAACAAAAAAAATTATATTTTTTTTAATGAAAAATGTTTTGAGTTCCACCCGTGATCTTTTGGTAAACAATTTTTTTTCTAATTATACGTGATGTCGAGTTTCAGACTGCTACAATTCATTCTTCACTTTTTGCTCGAGTTTGTCTGTCGTTACTGGATTATTCGTACAATATAAAATATAAGGAGCTGGAACGTTGAGAAATTCTCAAAACCACCAATTCTTCAAGTTTTTTTTCTTCCATAAGCTGGTTTGGAAATCCGCTTAGACAGCGAAATTGCCGGATCTAGATAGCTATTTTATTACGTACAGCACAATGTCCATTTTGATGTCGTTCATGAGTGGTTAGATTATAATCCGACTCGTTATCCTATTAGGTAGGCACTGACAGAATTCAGCGTAATTTCTCATTGAATTTTGCAGCAGATTCTTGAGATGAAAGGAAGATGTTATCATCTTATATAACGAGACACTGAGAAAAATGGAAACAAGATAGATACTTGCATATAATATATTAGATACTTGTAGTAAACCCAGCGGAACTAAAACTAGTAGTGGGGTAATTGTTTTTATCGATATGTATCAAAAGACCATCTACCGAGGCCCTTCAGCCAGAGTGTTCTTGTAGGCTTTGTTAGTAACTCCGTACGCCACCTGAGGAGCAGCACTGTTAATTTGAACGCAACAGTAAATGGCGGATGACTCTTCCTGGTCATTATTCAGAATATTAAATTCAGTCTACCATCATAATTAAATGAAAATGTTTTGCCCCAGCCAGGAATCGATCCATAGACTCTCGGCTTATGAGTCGTTGCTTAACCACTGCATCACGCCGCCACATAGGAACTGAAAATTTTACTCAAATAATAGAATTCTCGATAAGTACAGGAGTTGAGGAAAGAATAAATTGTCATTGTAGTGAAAGTCAACCGTTTTTATTACTTTTATGATGTTTGAATAAGACACTGTTGAGATTCTTGGGTACTTACAACGTCTCTTTTGTATGCTTTATGCTGAACACTGGTTTCTTGGTTGTAACGAAAGTAAATAAATCTCAAATAATCCAAGTTGTTTTTTGTATGTTATTTTTGTTCATTTGTGTTACTGTAATTTTCAGAAAGAAGGTAATAATTTGTGGTCAATTTGACTTAAACTTAAAATTCAATATATACACCAAAACTGTACGATATTAGGTAAAAGATTTTTAGGACTGTTTGCATGAGAAATGAGACACACTGTGTACCTCAATAAATCGACATCGGATTTGAAGTAACCTCAAGATATTACTCTTAACATTGGCTATTTTAAAACTAATTTGCCATTATTAAGAATTAAATAGCAAGTTGGTTTTAAAACAATCCGTTCTGGTTCTGGGAAAAATTGTTTTAGTGCAGTTTTATGGAGTACCCTTGATGTATTCTTTAAAACCCATTAGGAAAACTATTTTATCCTAAGACTATATATTCAATATAATACCACATTAAATCCAAAAACATATTCTTTACCTTTTAATGAGTACATTAGGAGTATTATAAAGTTTGAAGGTTTCAATTTAGTCAATGTCGTTAAAAGAAATACCTTTTTATCTTTGGACGACTTCATTAAAACTAATTATATCCCCCCCACATTCAGATTGAGCGCCATCTTGTTAAGAAGCTAGTTTAGTGAACTAGTGCAGTCCGCATTTTTACATGTGAAATAAAATTTTAATTCAAAAGGTCAAATGGAAAGTATTAGCGACAATGTATCGGAATAACAGTAATATGTAAAACTTACTTTGTTTTTTTTTTATTGAAATTCGTCAAATAAAGATGAAAATGCACTAGACGCTTCAATCACAAAACTGGCAAAATTTGTGAGGTTAGAGTTCCATTCCAGAGCAAGACCACTTTGAATCAATAAGGTCACGAGTGTGAACATATTGAAGCATATTGGTTTTAAAAGGAAACGTTAACAGGCTCCTGCGAGAGTCATTGCATTTAAAGTGGTAAATAAAACGCTGTTTTAAATCTTCTGAGATTTAAGACATTTAATAAATGAAGAATTAGTTTTAATCTAGATCACGCCATGTTTTACTTCAATAAAGACTCCGCCATTTTGGATATTTCAATAGTAAAGGAAAAGAATATTATTATTCAAATAATTGCGTCTTGGATCTTCTTAAAAAACTGAAGAATGGTGTGTCGAAATATGCTATTTAATTAAAAAAAATGCATTTAGAGTCTTAGATGCAAAATTAAATTTGATATTTTTTTAATATATTTTTAAATTAGTGGCGCTCGAGTTATGTTGGAGTATTTTTTATATTTTATCAGAAAAGTACCATTCGTTGGTGAATTTTTCACCAGAATAGTTTGCTTTCGAAGATTATTTTATGATAAGCTTAGTATACGTATGCGGTTTAAAATATTACCACTCTACCGGCCATTATACAGACTCAAAAGTTGTCGAGTGTTAGTAAACAAAATAAAACTCTTTTGGGATTAATTAATTATTTTTAAGTTTATTTAGTCCGCTGTGAATACATTTTAAGAGCAAAACGTCAGATAATAAGTTTTAATTTATGAATTTAAAGTTGCCTTGAAGAACTTTTTAACCTTCCGGTAGTCGCGCGTCTCTTTAGCGAGTTGTTTGTGAATCTGTTGATCAGTGGGGTTGTTCTGCCGTCTACCTTCCTGTCTTACAAGCTCTAAAATGTAGTATTTATAAGAACTCGTTGCAGTGAACTGGTCAACCGAAAAGTGCTACTTGTATGTGACAGATAAGCCGCGATCAATAATTGAGTTTTATTAACCTGCGCATATATATTTATTTTATTAACGTAAATGCGATACTTTTGCTTTTATCTAGAATCCCTCTGAATATTGTTCTCGTGGATTTTTATATATCATATAAAATGTATTGGGCATTCAATGGTTGTTAACTATCATCCTCAAGTTTAATGGATTAATAGTTTAAAAAATTGGAAAGTTATTTCATCAATTTTAGTCGAGTATCTGAGAGATACACCCGCGATCATTTTTGTCGCGCCAAGAACCGCGACTACCGGAAGGTTAAGAATATAGAATTAAAACTCAATGATTCAACTCAATGTTTCAAAATTCAGTCTTGAAGACCTTTTCAGAATGGGCCCTTTTTGCTAGAAGCTGCTTATGATGGTCTCAGGGCTGTCTTGAAGATCACTTGATTTTATTCGAAATTTTATAATGTAGTCTTAAAGCGATCTTGAAGATCGGAATGAGAGCGTTAATGTTACTTGGGCATGATGTATAGTTGAGGCAATAAAAGCATTGATAAAAGCAGCAGTCAGTTTAATGCAAATTTTGACAGCCTCGAAGCGTTCAAGGTTAAACTTACTATGAGTAATTTATATTTTACACCGAAATGAGTTGGAGTGGAACACTATTAGATTTCTTTTATTTGGAGGCTCCGCCTCCATCACTTGGAATTCTTACCTCGCCCTTTATTCCGCAGATTGTTTGAACTTTTTCAGAAGGTGAACCCCTTCTTAAGTCGTCAATCCAACAGTAAGAAGAGTCACTACTCTCGCTACACCACTGCCTTCCGTCATTTAAAACATAAAATGATCCTGGTAATTGTGGAAGCTATTATTTATATAAAGCTGTATCGGAAAGGAATCAATTATCGCAAATTGAAATGCCGTTATCAGATTACGTTTTTCCCATCATTTACTTTAATCTCCTGCTCTTCGGAGACATGGAATGAATGCAAAGTAGACGTACACATCGATTTAAACGCGGATAGGAAATGGCACACGGTAAATAAGACGACAAGAATCATTTAAGGCGTATCGGATAATTTTGTGAGATATTAAAACCCTGAAACGACGGATGAATTATTCATGGAAAAATCGCATTCGTCGAAGATACAAGTACTCCCAATCCCTGGAAACGATATGCACTTTTTCATACTGTAATAGCGAAACTTCACCAGTCCAGTCTATCTAATTTATTCCTTCGGTAAATAACTGATTTATTTTAACAAGTTTCACAATGATATCACTCTGTGAAACTATTAGGTATACAATTATAAAATTAGAAATTTGAATAAACATATTATTATTATTATTATTATTATTATTATTATTATCATTATTATTATTATTATTAATTTTTTTGTATCCACTCCCCACGTCCGTGGCGTGAGCAACTATTATGGGTCCGCGAATCATGTGCCCTGAGCAGACTGAGTGAACCAAGGATGACGGCCTTCTGCATTCGTACGGCTAAGATTTCTGCCATGTTATGGCAAGCCGGTATGATTTTTAAGTTCGAGAGCAGTGTGTCCATCATACCACCAAGGACCCCTATAATCAGAACCACCATTTTAACAGAATGGTTGGGTTAGAGCCTGCGGAGTTCAAAGAGTAAATCTCGATATTTAGTCCGTTACTCCCCCTCTTTCCGGACAATGTTCATTTCGACAGGAGCCGAAAAATCGTCTTACTTTGATGGTCGAGGAGGACTACATCAGGCTTATTGGCTTGTATTTGCCTGAGGGTGGGAATGAGTAGTTCCAATATATTCGGCACTTCTCATTCTCCACACAACGGACTCAATATCCCCGGGATGAGACCGCATATGCTGGACATGCTGACAGCAAATGCATAAGGTCTCAGGCGCCCCACGACACGCTCTGCATCTAGTGTCGGGAATCTCTATACCCACCACGCGGCTACGGTAGACTAGGGTGTTGAAGACACCATCCTGGCAAGCCATTATGAATCTCTCGGTCTCCGACTTCAGCTCACTTGACCTGAGGAAAGCAAAGGTCAGGTTTTTGGATAAGCCAAGGTCTTCAATGTTCTTGAAGAAGACCCCATGCATTGGCTCATCCTTGTGCAGCTGAGGGAGGATCTCAGTCTCCGCAGCTTCGATGTGAGCTTTTTGCTGAACGGGTTTCCAGCTCGGTGACAAGAGTTTGGGGTATTATTATTATTATTGTTAACTTAAATTGTCTAATTGTCTTGAAAACTTGACCTGTAAAGTGGGTGCGACAATTATCTTTGGTTCTACTTCAAACGGCTGTATACATTGGAGAGACCAAGAGGCCCTTGAGTAAGAATATCCGAACACAAAAACTGGACTCAACCTGCTGACCACGCCTGGACGAGGGTAGTGTTCTTCATAAAGAGGAACGTTGGTTCAAACGCAAATTTATAGAAACCGCCTATATCGAAACCAATGTTGTCTTCAGTCAACCGAGCTTTGAAATCGAAAACGTATAGAGATCGCTCATGGGCAGTTTTGGAGGGAGACAATCGCAAAACCACGCACGCTACTATAGACTGCGCGTAATTACACCACACCGAAAGACTTATGAAAACATCGCTTAGCATCTGAATGTGTCAGTATTCACCTGAAGACGATTGAGGATTCAAGCAATTGAAACGTGAAAAATTGAAAGAGTAGAAATCTTTCAACCATTAAGACGATGGGCGTTTTAACTTTTGTGGTAGCCATGAGCGAAATGATTTAAAATAATCAACGATTTTCTTCGAAATTACACAGATCCTGAATCGTCTCAGATCTACCACTTTCCTAATGCCTCCTTCCTCTTTTCAAAAGTAGTAACCAATCGCTACGTGGATAAACGTGCACCATGACTCGCACGTACTTGTGGCGTACATAATATCATCGAATTAAATGCATTACTGCAGCTCACAACAATGAATGAAAAACGAAAAGGACACAGCTTCAATCTCGAAAAATGAAATTGATTTCTGTCGTCTCGCACGATTTCACTTCGAATGTCTCGAAGCCGTGCATGCTTTGAAAGATAAGATGTGTACGGAGTTTGTACAACGACTCTTGCGTACAAGGAGATGGTTATTTTATTGTGATTCTTTCTCGCCTTATCTCGATCTATGAAGAAACATCGGTATTGGAAAAAGTATCGATACGATCGATTTAATAGTTGTTCATAACTATAATCTTTTATATGGTTCGTTTTTGACAAATTACCCATCAGGTTTGATCATGCGTATCACGGCAAGATTGCGAGCATAATAGGTGTTTTTTCTCCGTCAACAATCCGAACTAATCAATTTGATTATAGTAATCCGTCAACATAGAAGAAAACAGTGTTGCATACCCAACAATACCAGTGTGAGACTGAAACAGTGGGCACTGTTATGTTATGACTGAGGAATCGCAATGCAGTTTTTGCTAGATTCTGTTTGTTGTGTTTTATGGTTTCGTCTTGGTGAGGGAGCTTCGTAAGGTACAGCCGGCTTGAAAGCAACTCGTGATATTGTATATTTTGTTCCGGATATTTCTGATCTTCTCGGAGATACCTCTGATGTGGGGAAGGAGGAGAAAGGAGTTTTGTGCTCGATAGAATTTGTCCTTCCAAGTTGTTTTTGTAATTCTCCTATGAGTGTTTCGGCGTAGGTCCCTCTTGATGTAGTTGATTATCGCTTCTGGTTACTCCTGGTTGTTCTGAAAAATTGACCAACGAATGGCACTTTTCTGATAAAATGTAATAAAATACTTCAACATAACTCGAGCGCCACTAATTTAATGTATTTTTCTCTCATTTAAAAAATATTAAAAAAACATCATCAAATTTTATTTTTTATCTAAGCATCTAAATGCATTTTTTTAATTTAATGGCATATTTCCACACACCGTTGTTCAGTTTTCTAAGAAGATCCAAGACGCAATTATTTGAATAATAATATTCTTTTCGTTTACCATTGAAAATGTCCAAAAGGGCGGAGTCTTTATTGCCGTAAAACATTTTTAAATCTCACAAGATTCAAAACTGCGTTTTATTTACCACTTTAAATCCAATGACTCTCGCAGGACTCTGTTTACGTTTCCTTTTAAAATCAATATGCTTCAATATGTTCAAACTCGTGACCTTATTGATTGAAAGTGGGCTTGCTCTCAAATGGAATCCTAACCTCATAATTTTTGCCGGTTTTGTGGTGCATTTTCATCTTTGACGAATTTCATTAAAAAAAACAAGGTAAGTTTTGCATATTACTATTATTCCGTTACATTGTGTTTTATTTCATATGCTAACCTGCGGACAGCACTGGTCCACTAAATAGCTTCTTGACAAGATGGCGTTCAATTCGTATGTCGAGGGGATATAATTAGTTTTAATGAAGTCGTCCAAAGACCAAAAGGTATTTCTTTAAACCAAATTGACTAAATTAAAACCTTCAAACTTTATAATACTCTTAATGTTCTCATTAAAAGGTAAAAATTGTGTTTTTTGGATTTAATGTGGTATTATATTGAATGTATAGTCTTAGGATAAAATCGTTTTCCTAATGGGTTTTAAAGAATACATCACGGGTACTCCATAAAATTGCATTAAAACTATTTTTCCCTGAACGGATTGTTTTAAAACCAACTTGCTATTTTATTCTTAATAATACCAAATTAGTTTTAAAATAGCTAATGTTAAGAGTAACATAAAACCAGTATAAGATCAATAGGACATTAAGAGCAAATAGCATTTTTATTTTGATTTAAAGAGTGCATTGAATTCTTCGTTTGAGAATAAGTGGTCTTTAAGAACTTTTAGTTTATCTTAAGGTTTCTTTAAATCCTATGTCGATTTATTGAACATATTATAAATAAATAAATAAATAAAAACTGTCTTAAAATTGTTACTTGGGTTGAGGAACACATTATCCTCACATGTCTGATTCAAAAGTGACACCTTTTAGAGTGAAAACGTGAGTTAAGTCCTTATGTACCTATAATAATTGTACTCGATCAATTACACGGAATAATCTAAGCGTAGATTTTCAGCCGTTAAAAGTTTCGGAAAAGTCTTCGAACCCAGAAATGTTAATGATCTCTCATGACGTAAACGTTATTCAACTGTTCAGTTCCATTAAAGGCTATGAAATTGGAGTTCTCAGTATGTAGGTCGGGTATTTCGACGAATCGTTTAGTGCGTTATTCTTACGTTATATGCTAATAAATATTTTCGAATTAATGCGAAACTAGAGAAAGATTGCATCTCGCGCAATGACCGTGATTAACGGGGGTATCGTTAGTATTGTTCTCGCCTCTTCTGTGGGAAATTTCTCATTCTCATGGAAACAATGGGGCGTTGTGGTTTTGACACTTTTCAACATCGTTAAAGAAATAACTCGAGCGGATGTGAAATATTCTTTGGTACACAGACGTTTCAGGTGTTTCTTTTTTAGAATTCAGGCGCGTTCTTTATATGGCTCGAGTGCGGTAAATTGGATACAAGTCATTAAATTCGATGATCATTTCCCGTTGTCTTCATTCCCCGTAACCGCTTTGTTTTAACAAAAAACTGATCAATTTGTGGATGAATAAGTTATACAGTGCGGCTTTTAATAGTCCTCCCTCCTGTTTACTTGTGAATGGTTCTACGTAGAAACATGAATAAAAAACCTTTTCGAGGGTTTCACCAACACTACTTTTTGAAATAAAAAATATGGCGATTGCTAAACAGGGTGTGCGGGGGAGCCCATCAACTCAACATTTTTAAATGGCATGGGCGTCATGACACATTGTCGAAAAATAAATTCCATTCTCTTTACAACCATCTAATTTGTTTTGAATTTCGTTAATATTTTGTTTGCAATTCAAATTAGAAATATCAAATATAAATGCGGATCTGAATACTACTCAAATTACTCGACAGATGGCGCTGGGGGCCCATTTACTTGAAAATTTCGAAAGGCATAAAAATCGAAATTAGAAAAAAATTATAAACAAAATTCAAAAATATTTAGATGATTATAAAGAGAATTGAATTCTGTTTTCAACGATGTGCCACTTGACCCATATGCAATTTAGCTATTTAAAAATTTTGAGTTGATGGGCCTAGCCGCACCCGTTGTTGGGCAATCGCCATATTTTTCACAGACAAAAAATAAAGTTAATTTATCACAAATTGGGGATATTTCTGGTTTATTCTCGTGATTTGTATAAAATATATCATGCCTTTGAAAACGCACAATTTTTATAATACAAAATAATATTTAATTTACCGGGGTCGTCACAAACGTTCTCAAAGATATCCCGTTTCGACGTTGTTTGTCGTACTTATTAGAATTGAGACATTTTCTAGTTTAATTTCGACATTTTCCTGAGTAATAATGATAGTTATTTTCATTCTCATTCTCTCAATAGAAACTTGAAAGAACCCTTTCAATATTTAACGTTAATATGTGAAAACCCTCAAGCTATAATATGTGAAAAATCTTGAGCCGAACCTACATTTTTTAAATACGAGGGTACTACAAAAAATATTTGTCGGCGATACTATATCTTTAAACTTTCTTTAAAAATTCGCACGTGGCGCAATTTTAATAGGTTTATTATATTACTACGTAATAGGTATATTTGAAGATAGGTTAGATAGAAAAAATAAATAAATTGAGAGAGATGTTTATCCAAAACGTGTGAGCTTTTGTGACATATCTCGTAAATAAATATCGGGAAAAAATAGTGTCGATGGCAAACATTGTGGAAACCCTGCAACGGTCGAATTTTTAGCAAAACTCCAAAAATATATAAGGAGCTCTGAGGGTCATTACTAGTAATTGAAGAAAAAATTTATCAGGATTCTCCAGAAGAGGGGTTCCAAGAGAGGGAGTAATTAGTAATTACCCCCGGAGCTCCTTATATATCTTTGAAGTTTTGCTAAAAATTCGCCTGTGTCAGAGTTTTTATGTTTTCTATCACTTTTTTCACAATGTTCGCCTGTGAAGCTATTTTTCCCGATATTTATTAACGAAAAATGTGACAAAAGCACACACATTTTGAGCAAACGCCTATCTCCAGTTTTATTTTGTTTTATCCAACCTATCTTCAAATATACCTATTACCTATAGTAACATAATAAACCCATTAAAATTGCACCACATGCGAATTTTTAGAGAAAATCCAAAGTCCGATAAACATTTTTTGTAGTACCCTCGTATTTCAAAAATGTAAGTTTGGCTCCGTATTTTACACGTATTATAGCTTGAGGGTTTCGTTAAACGTTGAAAACATAGAGTTCTTTAAAGTTCCTATCGAAAGAATGAAGTAAGTAAATAACTTCGAAATAGGATATTTTTAAGTACTTTACGGATGACCCCGACATAGTAAAAATACCATGTTTGTAATAATGTAGTATTGCTTTTTCAAACTATCATTATCACTCAGGAAAATCTCGAAATTAAACTAGAAAATATCTGAATTATAATAAGTAAGGTACACAACGTCGAAATGGGATATTTTTGAGAACGTTTGTGATGACCCCGGTAAATTAAATACCATTTTGAATTATAAAAGTGGTGCATTTTCAAAGGCATGACACATTTTATCCCAATAACGAGAATAAACCAGAAATATTCTTAATTTGTGATAAATTAACTTTATTTTCAGTTTGTGGAACTACTTTTAAAATCACCCTGTTTCTCAGAAACTAATCATACGATTTGATTGTGGTCTATTTCTAGTGTTACCTACAGATCGTGATGTACAACATACCAGAGTTTCATTGAATTCCGCAATAAACTAAAATCACATGTATTCCGTGCGGGGTCCTTTGACTGATAGCAAATAGTAAGGTACAAGTTTTAACCGCTTGAATTTGCTAGATTGAACTGTAATTTGATAATATTTTTAGTTGAAAAAATAGTATACTATGATACAAGTGTACACGGACCCTTTAACGAGTTTGTGAGCACGACGCAATGCGAAGTGCCCTGAAAAGATGTAAGTGCCTAAAAGGCACTTATACACGCATACGCTGATTTTTAGTATAACTGACCATGACTTCAAAAACAAAGCTGGAAATGATTTTTAGATCAGGATAATGTCAGACACGGAGGCTTAGTTGACAATAATAAACTCAGATAAACAGAGACTCTTGTATACAGATGAATTGAATTAAATTAGCAAAAATTGTTTAAATTCTTGAGAAGATTTTTCATCAATACGATTGTGGAGATGAATCTTCAATAAAATAATTATCTGTTGCTTCAATGTGATATCGTTATTCTTTCTGTGTGATATCATCGTTTTGGATATACTTTTCACTTTGCAATTCATTTCACAAAAAGCAATAAAAATTAGAGTCTGATGTGTATGTTATCGGTGACGAATCCATTCTCACGTCATAACAAACTTATCGATTCCTATGTACCTACGACATCAATTTAATGATCCATTGTTTTCACTCTCTGCGGCATGTCATGTTTAAAAAAACGCGTTTTCTTTCAGAACATGCCTAGCATCCGGTTATAAAAATATTTTTTTCAGAACGAAACACATGTCTTTGAGGCGTTCAGCTATGTATTACAATAAAATAAAAATATTGAGAAGTCAATGGCTCTTTCAAGTTTGGATAAGAATAGGTTCAGATCACATGCCAAACCATTTTTTTATGGAAATAAATACTGGAAACCACTCGAAGTGGATTTTAGTTTCAATTCACTAAGAGTGACCTCAGAGTTCATTACTTGATATATTTCTAAGGGTTTTTATTGTGTTCCAACACAAATATCTCGATAAGATATTTATAAAAGCTGGACATTTTTTAAGAATTACAATAAAATACTTATTCACCAAGAAAACATTTTTGGACGGTTTTGATTAATTTATCTCAAACGCTACCAATATATTCATTTATTTTTTTTTATCTTCAATTCATGTTGGAAAATATACTTTTGAAAACTAGATCGATTTGGATAATAGTACCTAATCATCAAACATTTTTCTAGCGAACTTCATTTCACCCATTAAAATGTTCTGAGACTGAAAACTAACTTTTTCACAGTTTCAACAGTCTTATATAGTATTAAAATGATCTCGGTTAATATTTCATAAAAGATTCCAAACTTCTTGGAAAACAAGGGTTTTATGACAAGACACTTCCTGAATGTAGTCAATTCCAAGAAGTCGGAATTGATAACATTTTGACATATGTATTGTTTTTTTTTTATGTCAATAAAGATATCGAACTTGAAGGAATAGCACGTAGTGTGGATTTAAAACTGTTTCCAAAGGCAACACCTGGCTTTATTATATTTACTACATTATTTTCTTTCTCACCTCTGTTGCTCACAGTGTTCTGTAAACTATCTAAGATTTTTTTCCATATCATGAAATAGACCAGTTAGAGACAACCATTTTTGAAAAAAAATCTGTTTGGATAAGTTTATAAATCACAAGACCTGTTCAATCACGGTTAAATTTTTGTCTTTTGTATTGGTTTTCGTTTTGTTGTTAACTACTTATTCCTAGAATTATTCGCAACATTTTATAAAAAAATATTAATTTCTTTATCGTAGTATCACAAGACCATGACAAATAGCCGACTATTATTAATTGCTTCCTAATTTTATCGAGAGTAAGTACTTTGTATTTTGATAATTGAATTGAAAAAAGTAACACACAGCTTACAGAATTACCCCTATTCTTTGTCACAAATAAGGCTACTTGGATAAAATAATAAAAAAATTGTTTTATGTTTTATTATCGATAAATTCATTGTTGTTGCTTTGGTCGTTATTCAGGAAATAATCTAGCCGTATACCACTCGACCTATAAATTAAACTCTCAAAATATTATTTGTATGATTTTGCTTTTTGGTAAATAGTTTCATGCACAATAATTTTAAAATAAAAATTTTATAAATTATTGTACATTCAGTTATTTGCCAAGCGAAATCATGCTCAGAATATATAGGTCATTGGTATTATAATATAATATATGATTAAATTTTTCTACAGAACCAGAAAGAATGACGATTTTTGTATGTGACAGTAACGAATGTTCATAGTTGGATACCTTTTATTTTATTTTTTAAACGTCTGTCTGATATTTGATACAATTTTACATACGTATACGTTGGAGGAACTTTTTATAGCACTCTTATTATATCAAAATAACAGCAAAAACATGGGTCTTCAAAAATTGTAATTCTCTCTCTCTTTTTCTTTACGTGTGCAAAAAAAAATCGTGGGGTGTCAAATCAGGGGTGTAGGGTGGATGGCCTCTCAATTCGATGTTTTGAATTCTCAAAAACCCCAAGAGGCAGTTGTTTTTAACAAACATTAACAAAAACAAAATTAATGGAATGACAAGACGTCAGATGCCAGTAACTTCATCGATAATGATGATAACTTTTTTGTTTGAGTTGGAAGTATAACTAACTAACTGTGGAAAAAATTCGTTCCACAAATGTGGGTAGTACTGACTTAATATTGAACCACCATAACCAAGCTCAGTCCCTATAGATGTGTACAGTTATTTCCTCAGACGAGCCCAGTTTCTCGCCTGTTATCGTGTTATATGGTGATTTATTGAAATCATCTCCGAAGTGAATTCCCACCCAACCACCAACCACAGTTTGAACCAACAATTTCCTAGAGTATAATCAACGCATCATTAGCATACGGGGGCACGGCTCTCGATATTGAAATGCGTTTGATCAATCGGCGTTCGATATGAACCCCAATTATCCTCCGTTGAATATACAATTTTGTCACTAGACAACTGGCACCTGCGATTCATGCCACTGCGAACAAGATTGATAAGAATGGTGTACACCTAATTGCTCAAAAACTCAACTACCCAATTTATAAATTGGCTGTTTACACACAAGAGTGATGAAACAATAAATTGGTTACATACGTAAAATAATAATGCATAATCATAACAGGGATTGCAGCATATCCAGAATTGATCGAATCGTCTCGTCATTTAGTAATGCCTCGCTCACTATTTTTTATACACTTTTCAAAAAAAAATCCGTCCTCTTTGAGGACAAAAGTGCTCGCTGGTAAGAATTACCACATAAAAATAATAATTATCAATAATACGAACCATTTGAATATTTATATGACTCTGTATGGAATGTTAAAAAACTCTCTCTGACACCAAAGGTTAATGTTGCATTTCTGTATATAGTTCTATACATTTTTTTCGGTATTTATCATAGGTTCCTCGTCTTCATTTTCTGTTATTTTCCTTTTCATTATATTCGCTTTCCTTCTCTGTTTTGTACAATACTTTGAATCGTCGCCAAATCCTCATCAGATACACTTTCGTCGTCGCTTGCAATATGTTTCAAACCGATAGTCCTTTTTGAAGTTCTATCAACTAAATATGAAAGGGTTAGAGTGGGCGTTACAGGACCAAATTTCAGGCTCTCAAAACCCCTTGGTAACACCCCAACCATCTTCCAAGCAGAAGTACATGCTATAGAATTATGTGTCCATGAATGCCTTGAATGAGGCACTCGAAGGGCAGAAATCTATATACTATCAGATAGTCAAGCAGCACTAAAAGCTCTGAGGTCATACACCTGTGAGTCTAAGCTAAGACAACTGGCAGCAAACAATCAGGTCACCCTGATGTGGGTGCCAGGTCACAGAGGAATTAAAGGTAACGAAGAAGCAAATTGCCTTGACAAAGAAGGGACAATCACACAATTTCCCGGCCCAGAACCCTTCTGTGGACTCTCCAAAGCCCACTTGAAAGAGGAGTTCCGACGCTGAGAAACCGATTAAATGAAATCTCACTGGAATAAAGTTCCAGGACAAAGTTCCAGACAAAGACAAGCGAAAAGACTAGTGTGCCTATCGCCAAAGAAAGCTAAAAAGCTTCTCGAGTTGGACAAGAAAGACTTGAAGATGGTAACGGGACTCCTCTCTGGACACTGCCCTCTGGGGTACCAGCTCAAAAAGATGGGTAAATAAGCGAGTGATAGTTGCCGCTACTGCGAGAACTTCGCGGAAACTGCAGAACATTATCTTTGCGAATGCCCAGCGCTTTTCTGCAAGAGGCTTAAGTTCCTGGAAGGGGCCTTCTTAACGCCCTCCGACATCAGGAACTTAGCTCTCAGGAAACTGATAAAGTTCACAAGAAGTCTCGGAGTCCCTTGCCTCGATTAGACCAAGGGTCACGCACAAAAGAAGTTATAGGTCGAAGTGCTTGGGAGGCTACACAGCCTGTGAGATCCCCCTACAATCTACAATCCCATACCCCACTCAAATTTGATCAAGAATTTCATATTTTATAATGGTGGTGAATTATTCTATCACTTACCAATAGATATATAAAGTCTACAAATTTGGCAAACGTGCAATTCAAGAAAACAGTAAGGTTTTTGCTAGCTGATAGACCCTATTATAGCTTGCTAGAGTACCTATTTTAACGAATCATTTTAATAATACGTGGATCTCATTTTGTTTCATTTAAGCCTTTGTCAATAGGATGCAAATCTTCTTATAATAAAGCATATTCTGATTCTTTTTCTGAACGAATACCGTAAAATTTCAATTGATTATGAGAAACCTCGTAGACTCAAGGACGACTTCATGAATGAAGTTTACTTTTTTCCATGTTGAATACAAGTGTTGCCCTCCGCTTTCGCACTGACCTCTGCTAAACGTGCCATTAAAATGCAATGAAGAACCGCGTGTGACACATGCCAAACTACTTCCACGACATAAAATACACGAACGAACGTGTTCGAAACCCTAAAATGCATATTTTATGGCGGACACACACAATAGGCTGGGCCCGAGTACAATGCGCGTTTTTCCTAAACTTTCTTTTCGCCCACGCCCCTCCCTGTCCCCGTTCCTATTTTCGAATTGTTATTATATTCTTCTCTTGTTCATTGTTGTTAGAACATAATAGGCCGAAGGAGGTCACCGCATGTTTGCACTACGAAGGCTCTTTGCCTCGTTCACTATTCAATTTCGTTTGATCTCCTCCTTCTCGAGGGATTTTTTTTATTCACGTCACGATGCGCACTCACATACGGGGTGAGTTTGATATGCATCTACGATTTGAATTGCATGGAATACACGAAAAGTTCGAAGTTATAGGTACATTTTGGTTAATGGCAATCCGTGATCTTCTTCACACAAAATAAAATTAAAACAAACAATATATAACGCGTGGGGTTAGAAAATTTTGAAAGATTATTTATTCTTTTACTTTTCATTCCATATTACTATAAAAGCGTCTGTCTTTGGTTTTGTAAAACTATAGATTATATTTCTCTTTAGTTTTTCAGAGTACAATTTTTTTTTTATTATTTTTTTTTCATTGTTATTATTGTATATTACCACATTATTATTATGCTGTGATTATTGCCTTGTCATCTAGTTCTAAGCTATGTTTAAAATCGATGACAAAGTAAATTTTTACGCGCTGATCATACATTTATGCATTTTTGAAAATACGGTATTCATTCTACAATTCATATCATAAAACATTAAAATTAATGATATAATTGCTAAATTGGCATTATAATAACTGTTGAAGAAAAAACTTTGTATGATAGATACACTTTCGTAAAGGGCCTTTTTGTACTCGCTTTATGATTTATTTGTTAATTGGGACTTCACAGTTTATGAAGAAAAATTTTCAGCATGATTTACTGTGTAGATCTAATGCATATTTCACTCAACGAATGTTCTAATTGGCAAGCATTTTTCAAGTATTAATGAAGTTTCGAAAAATGATATACGATATAGCAATATTCGGACATCATTGGAGCAACTATATAGACTTTCCCTTCAAACATGTCATAAAAAGCAGTGTGCTATAAGTAAAATAGCCTTGTTTTTAAAAATACTCATATTGCATCATTAAAATTACAATTACAATTACAACTAAAATTACAATTACAATTACCATACAATCACAATCACAATCACAATCACTATCACTATCACTATCACTATCACTATCACTATCACTATCACTATCACTATCACTATCACTATCACTATCACTATCACTATCACTATCACTATCACTATCACTATCACTATCACTATCACTATCACTATCACTATCACTATCACTATCACTATCACTATCACTATCACTATCACTATCACTATCACTATCACTATCACTATCACTATCACTATCACTATCACTATCACTATCACTATCACTATCACTATCACTATCACAATCACAATCACAATCACAATCACAATCACAATCACAATCACAATCACAATCACAATCACAATCACAATCACAATCACAATTACAATCACAAATACGAATATAAATATTTTATATTAAATATAATATTTTTAATTTAATTCAAATAAATTGTTGATTCTGTTATTATTTTCCAAAATCCAGTTGTGTAACTTTTTTTTGAAGATCTTTAAGTTGTATCTTTTTGAATTTGGTGGTAATATATATATATATACAATGCTGCTGCATTAATTTCAAAGAATATCTGTTTGTTGGAAGGTAATTAATTTCTTGATTTAATTCTAGTGTTATATTCATACTGTAGCATCCCGAATTTCATAGAATGTTTTTTAATATAAGTTGTAGAAATTTTATGATTGATTTGTTGGGGATTCAGTATTTTATATTTTTCAAATAATAGTTCAGAAGGAAATCGAAAATGTTTATGTTTATTTAAGTGATTAAAGTGATATAAACAAAATCTGAATTCAAAACTTAAGCATAGGTAAGTACTTAATTTTTCTCAATGAGTGTTGAAGTATTGAAAACAATCAAAGTGATATAATTGTTCCAAAAGAATAAAGGTTAACGTAAAAATTACATTTTTGGAAAAAATAATCAGGTCATATTGAGTTAAATATTCTTACTTTTTCTTCATATAGCCCTTGACTCCAAAATATATACAGGGTGTTTCTTAACTACGGTATGAAACTACAGAGAGTGGTTCGTTGGCTCGTTTTATGAAAGAAGAAAGTTCCAATGAACATATGTCCGGAGTTGCTTCGTTTCTGAGATACAGGGCGTTAAAAGTGGAAAAACAAAAACGAACGAATATCACGAATATTCTCAAACCGATTTGGTTAAAATTTGGTAGAGTTATTTTAACTACTGAGGCGCTTATTTAGCTCTTACAAAATTGAAATTATTAGGGCCAGTGACGCCTCAGTTGGCACTACAGCCAACAATATTGTATAAAAAGTACGCTACTGACTTTTTTCACTTCAACCCAAAAACTAATAAAGCACAGCAGGACCACAAGAGTTTTTTTTTTTTTCATCATTTCGACTTTCTTCGAAGTCGAAATCATTAGATTTCAGCAATAGAGTCGAAATTATAAGAAAAGAGTCGAAATTTCGAGAAAAAAGTCGTAATTCTTATTTTTTCTCGAAATTTCGAATTTTTTCTCGAAATGCCGACAATGAAGTCGAAATCATTAGATTTAGACATGAATGTGTCCACTGAGACGCCACTGTCTCTCATAATTTCAATCCAGTTAGGGCCAAATAAGCGCCTCATTAGGTCAAACAACTATCAAATTTTAACCAAATCGGTTTTAGGATATTCAAGACATTTTATAAATACCATTTTTTTGAAACTCCAACGCTCTGTATCTCAGAAACGAAGCAACTCCGGACATTGGGGTTAAGTGGAAGAATATTTTCTGTTATGCTTAGCAGTGCAGAAAATGAACTTCGTCCTCTATTTCTTGATTTCTTTGTTACAAAATGAAAAAGAACTATGTATCTGTTTTTTTTTCTCAAGAAATAATAAAGTGGATATTATTATTATTGTATGTGTATTGGAACTTTTTGTCTAACGAATCACCCTCTGCAGTTTCGTGCCGTAGTTAGGAAACAACCTGTATATGACTCTATTCCTACTTTCTTAGTAGGTACTAAATGGAGGTACCGTAGGATCATGTAATAAAAGAGAATGGAACGGGTACGAGTATCAGCTCTCCATCCTGACTGGGCCTGGACTGATAATTAACAGAACCATGAAACCATTTTGACTAACTATATTTGAATAAAACTCAATGAAGCATGATATCAATGAAAAATTATTTATTGAAAGTAATGTGGCATATCGTTAATATACAATTATTTACTTTATTTGAAACATCCATTGAAATTCAGTGGATCGTTATATTCAAATAACAGGTATAATACAATTGCTTACCAAAAAACCTTCTTATTCAACGAAGTATAACTCTACTCGTGAAATATGGAATGGAGAATATCAATGAATAAATCATAGACTTATAAGAGATATGAATGGTTCTCGATTGGTTTTGCAACTATTTTTGGAGACTACCAAACGGCATTCGGGATCTTAATCACAGTCGTGATTATAGACATTTTCCCATAATTATTCCATCCTCTGTCCTCAATTGTCTCTTTCTCAGGCCCAGTCTATACAGTTATAATGTCTGTGGAATGAATGGGCATCTCTCCTTCACCCTCTAATGGTGTTTTCTCTGTAGTATCGATTCAAGCTATCCTTTTCATTCCTTTTCGTTCCATAGAACTTTCTAACCTACACAAAAAAATCCCATGTGAGCCTTTAAAAGAAATGAGTTTATTGATGTTGAAAAATAAAGAAAAACAAAAATTGGGAAAATAGTTACATACGTCTGTGTACAATTCATAGTACGAAAACTTTGACATCGAATTATTGTTACTCACATGCTATTGTTTCATCTTCCATAACACATTTTCATGAAAATGTTCTGTTACGAGGGGAATACAAAAAATATTTTTTTTATAAAATTTATGATGGTGTTTTCTCTGTAGTATCGATTCAAGCTATCGTTTTCATTCCAGGAACACTCCACCCTCATCGGCCAAGATGAAACACTTGGTCCCGTGCTGCTCTCCATCAAAACCGAGAACGTCGCCAACCAAGAACACACCCGCATCCTGCTCCGGTTATGCACGGGCACCATGCACGAGATCGTACCCTCCTCGTGCCTGGATCCGAGCCCTTCTCCCGCCAAGATGGCGTGCATCCTCAACGAACAACTCAACGTCAAAAACTTCGTACCTGTTCTCCACCCCCAAGCCTCCCAGCTCATAGCCGACTACGACGAGCACGTACTGGTGAAAGATTTCAAATTCGGCGTGCTGTATCAACGTTTCGGCCAGATGGACGAGGAGGAGTTGTTCTGCAATAACGTTACCACGCCGGCGTTCGACGATTTTTTGTCGATGCTCGGGCAGAGGATACAGCTCAAGGATCACAAAGGGTGAGTTGGTTCTATTTCTGATTTTGTGATTAGGTCGGAAATCATATAATATTTGTAAGAAACTAGAGTGACTGTTTTCACATAGTCCATGCAGTAGTTTTACCTGGACACAATACAATAGTTCTAAAAATCGATAGTTTTACTTAGTTTGGTATCGTGAGCAACATACTATATTTGCTACATCAGAGGGTTGCCGGTTGCTCCACGATATAAGGTATAACGATCAAAATCCTTTTTTTAGACTGTACTAGACAAAAAATCCCAGCATCATTACTGTAGAGGGAGAATTCACAATTATCCTCTAACAGTTTCGACCAACCAATATAAATTTACTGTGGAAATTAATTTTAATAGTAAGCGACTTGCGCCATGACTTCGGGGATACTTTATAAATAACTTAAATCCAAATTGCAACTCAAAATTTTTTTTGTGCAATTGTTTAAACAATGATTATTAAAAAAAAGGGTCCTTTTTTTGGTTTTTTGTAAATATCTCAAAAGGTACTGGACGAATGGCTTTACTCATAAAAGACCGTTTGTAGAGAATGAAAAAACCTACAAAATGGTTTTTGGAAAATCCCGATACGACCATTTTTCGCCGAGAAATGCCGGAAAAACTCTTGAAAAAAGGCCTTTTTTCAAAAATTCGTATCTCCCTCAATTTGCAATATTAAGAAATAATTTTTCGGGAAATGGTAGCTAATATCATGTACGTTGAGCTCCCGACAGGTGGAAATTGTGGCTTCAATAGTTTTCCTACAATCGGGTTTTAAAAAAATTACAGCCATATTTTGCATGATGCGTCATATTACGGGAAATGGTTCGATTTGAATTTTTAAAGCGGCATTTTGAAGTTGAGGTTAAAAACTACAATTTGTCTATCTCACATTTTCCAATAAGTTTGGAGAACATTGTTAAAAATGCTTCTGAACACAGCGCTTCGAGTGAAAATTCGTCGCCGAGTCGTGCTAAGGTAGTAGTGGAGGGGGCGCCGAGAAGCGGAGGAGAAGTGAGAGACCGCTTGCGCGCACAAGGCGCTTTTTTCTATACAGCGAAGACGTCGCTTCTCGGCGCCCCATCCACTACTACCTTAGCACGACTCGGCGACGAATTTTCACTCGAAGCGCTGTGTTCAGAAGCATTTTTAACAATGTTCTCCAAACTTATGGGAAAATGTGAGATGGACAAATTGTAGTTTTTAACCTCAACTTCAAAATGCCGCTTTAAAAATTCAAATCGGACCATTTCCCGTAATATGACGCATCATGCAAAATATAGCTGTAATTTTTTTAAAACCCGATTGTAGGAAAACTATTGAAGCGACAATTTCCACCTTTCGGGAGCTCAACGTACATGATATTAGCTACCATTTCCCGAAAAATTATTTCTTAATATTGAAAATTGAGGGAGATACGAATTTTTGAAAAAAGGCCTTTTTTCAAGAGATTTTCCGGCTTTTCTCGGCGAAAAATGGTCGTATCGGGATTTTCCAAAAAGCATTTTGTAGGTTTTTTCATTCTCTACAAACGGTCTTTTATGAGTAAAGCCATTTGTCCAGTACCTTTTGAGATATTTACAAAAAAACAAAAAAAGGACCCGTTTTTTTTTAATCATTGCACAAAAAAAATTTTGAGTTGCAATTTGGATTTAAGTTATTTATAAAGTATCCCCGAAGTCATGGCGCAAGTCGCTTACTATTAGAATTAATTTGCAAAACAGGCTTTATTTTTGTTAGAAGTAGGATTTTTGAAATAAATAAGTGCTTGCGAAATGGACAGTCTTCGGATTGTGGAAAACTAAACTGGTGGGCCTTTTTTCGCGCGAATTATACAGTGACCTGGTAAACAAAGAAATGTTCGCGAATTGGACATTTGTGCGTATCACTGGAATATAAACTGATACACTTTTCGTGTGAAACAGACAATAGACTGTTAGCCTGTGACACAAGCATTCTCGAAAGGAATTCAACAAACTGATTAACTTTTTGTGTAAAATAGGCTGATACCTGTACGCCTGGTGAATTTGTAGGTCGCGGAATTGAAAGAGGAATCAGAGGAGAGAGATTCAAGCAGGAGAAGACCCCGAAAACATTTTATTCGAAGTTTCTGGAAATGACTTATTAACTGGCACGCTCTTTGGAATTCGAGGCTATGAAACAGGCCTGTAAAAGTCCGGGTAAAATCTGAATGATTGAATGAGGTTCTACTACTGAAGCTGTCGTAAGGAAGGTTATGAGGGAAGTGTTACCTGAGAAGGTACTGAAAGATGCAGGAATTTTAGGAATCTCGGGCACGTGCGTGTCCAACACTCGAACAATCAACACCGTCGAAGGATGATGAGAAGGGGCAATTATCGACGTTTATCCAGCAAACCCCGGTTGACATTACATATGTCGCTATCCTTCAACGATGAAACAATGAGTCTTCGTAGACGGTCTTATCAACAGCAAACCTTGCACTATGCTGCTAGATACCAGAGCGACTAGGACGATCCATGGACCTGCCTTTACCAAAACACCAAAAAGGAGTAATAGAACCATTTGACAGTCCCTGGTCCTCTCCAGTCGTGCCCTTATTGCTCTTGGTATGCCTACCTAAAGTGATATTTGTCTTTTAGGCAATATTATAATACCTATAATAATATAGAAGAATCCTTTCAATTCGGGTATGCAGTCAACAAGGGTATGGGTAAGGGTAAGGGCATACCCGAATTGAAAGGATTCTTCTTTAACTTAGACAGTCGTCTAACCTTCACAACTTATAATAATATATATATGACGTTGCTTTTTCGAAAAATTCCTTCAAAACTGAAAACGAAAAGAGTGAACTTTATAAATTAATTTGGGATTCTTCTACAATATTTTTGGACATCTGTCTGGTAGAACCTTCAAAAAACTCATGAAGGAAGATAGGATTTGTTATGTGAACTCGAATTCAATTTTGCTTTCGTCCCTTTTGTTCAGTAGTAACAAAACTCTCTAGAAAAAGTTTGTGTGACCCATTTAAGATGGAACAACCCTTATAAAACATACAATTATCAACCCATTGATACACCAAATTTCATTAATAGTTATCCATTTCCAGGGCCAACTAATTTGATTTTTCACCACTGTATTCGCGACATTTTCGAATGGTTTATATTTGAGTTATGGTGATATACGCCAATCAATAAAAAAGTTACCAAGGGTATGAAATTTGAAAAATATGCCGTTTAAAAAAACCCACCAATTCAATTTCAAAAACTTTTATCAGAACTGTGATTACACCACTGGATTCAAGAAGTCTCGAAATATCACTGACTAGAATTTCATATATATAAATATTGAAAATTAAAAATTATTATGAGATATAATGGCATTTTCTTGAAATTTGCATTAACATATTTTTCAAATGTTATTATCTTATGATTTTCTTATTTATGAACAGATTTTGATGAAATTTTGGCCGGTGATATAATGGAGACCTCCTGAATACAGTGGTGAATTCCGAATTTTGATAAAATTTCTGAAATAGAATTGGTGGGTTGATTAAGCGGAATATTGTTCAAATTTCATTCCCTTATAACTTTGTTTATCGATTGGAGCATTCCAAAGTTATTTACATGAACTATTCGAAAATGTCGCGAACCCAGTGGTGTAGTCAGATTTTTTTCTAAAAAAAATCGCTAGTAATTTTTTTAGATTTGTTACCTTGAAAAACCAAAGTTGGCCCTGGATATGGAGATTTATTTATGATATCTGGTGTCATAGTGGACTTTTTGAATGTCTACCTAACGAAAAAAAAATCATACCATTGGGTTGAAAAATGTAAGTTTCATAAGGGTGCTTCCATCTTAAATGGGTCACACTGTATAAAATATTTTCTTCTGTTTGACGTCATCTGCCCAGAAATTGTAGCTGTATCACCTTCTGGATAAAATAAAATTCCAAAATATTGGAAAAATTGCTCATGATTCGTAGTATATTATGACAGAACTTCCACTGGTGATTACTTTTTGTGCTATGCTTATCCTGAAAACTACCAGAGTATAAAATTGGAATTCATTACATTCACAAATTTCACCGGACCTGGACAACTTAGGTCCTTCAACTGTGTGAATCTGAAGAATATTCTTTGATATATGGTGTCCCACAGGGTTTTGAATTGGGACCTTGCTTTTATTATTATACCAAATACTTTGATGAAATAGATATCACGGAGATGAACGATCACACAAGCCCGTGTAATACGAGTAGTGGAAGTGGGTGTAAGGCAAATTCCTTGTTCTTCAACACAACTGAAATAAAATTAACACTGTTTCTTCAAGATTTGATAGGTATTAATGTCCCTACATTTGGCAGATATCAAGCAAGCAATAAATCGCGACCCCTATAATGAAAACCTTTATTTCGAAAAACATAATCTCCGTGACAAAAAACGGACCCAATATGGCGGTCATGGAGGATCACTGGCTCAATTGGCTTGTATTTGCCCAGAGGTAATGAGAACTGCTCTGTATAAATTGTACTAACTTTTTTCTTGATTGTGATAAGTAACAATTGTCAACTAAAGATCCCTAGTAGAAACATTGGGCAAGCCCATCCCCATTGAAAACGAATTTCTTTTCATTGATTACTTCCCTTAAGAAAACAACGCTCACTCAATTGAATTTCAGAGTGATCAGATATCAACATATTTTCAACAAATTTTCACATTTGATTTTTTTTTTGTTTAGATATAGAGGAGGCCTTGACATCCAGAACGGCCACACGGGCGACACAGCCGTCTACGAAATATTCAAGGAGAGGGAAATCATGTTCCACGTTTCGACCCTTCTTCCCTACACGGAAAACGATCCGCAACAGCTACAGAGGAAGAGGCACATCGGCAACGACATTGTGGCGATTGTTTTCCAAGAGGAAAACACAACGTTCACACCAGACATGATTGCGTCGCATTTTTTGCACACCTTCATTGCGGTACAAGTCATCGATCCTAATACTCCGAACACGAGGTGAGTATCAATTTCCGGTTATTTGGTGAATATACCGAGTGACCCGGAACAGATTTACCCCCCTGTATCTTCGTTGTTATTATGTATAGATGTTTTAAATTTAGTACATCTATTCGATGTCATGAATTTACAATTTAGCAAGTATCAGACCAAATATGACCCTTCCGGTTTGAACGGAAACGCATCCAATTTTTTTTATTTCAAATGGAAAACACTTTTTTATTAAAATTACTATTCGGTACAAAATTACCTTTTCAACGATATATCACAATCATACTTCTGATCCACAAACAACTGATATATTTGAGATTTTATAAATAATTACTTTTTGTATTCCCCTCGTAACGGAACATTTTCATGAAAGTGTGCTGTGGTAGTTGAAACAATACCATGTGAGTAACACCAACTCGATGTCAAAGTTTCGACACAATGATTTGTATACAGACGTAACTATTTTCCCAATTTTTGTTTTTCTTTATGTCACAACATCAATAAACTCATTTCTTTCAAATGCTAACATAGGATTTTTTTTTTGTAAGTTAGAAAGTCCTATCTATATTGAAATACAAAACATGAAAAGAACTGCTCATTTGTGTTTCCTATTTATTTTTTCAACGAGATAATCTTCATCCTATACCTACATTTGTATTGAATCTTTCAACTTATCTCTATAACAAAATAAATAGTAAACAAAAATAAGTAGTTCTTTTGATGTTTTGTATTTTAACATAGATAGAACTTTCTAACCTTCACAAAAAATCCTGTGTTAGCCTTTAAAAGAAATGAGTTTATTGACATCGAATTATTGTTACTCACATGCTATTGTTTCATCTTCCATAACACACTTTCATGAAAATGTTCTGTTACGAGGGGAATACAAAAAGTATTTTTTTTTATAAAATCTCAAATACACCAGTAGTTTGTGAATTGATATATCGTTGGAAAGGTAATAATGTACCGAATCGTAATTTTCAAAAAATATTGGTATTCGAACTAAAAAAATTGTCATATTTGGTCTGATACTTGCTAAACTGTACATTCATGACATCAAATAGATGTACCAAATTTGTAACATTTATACAAAATAACAACGAAGATACAAGGGGGTAAATTGGTTCCGGGTCACTCGGTATTAAAAAAATCGAATAATAACAATAACTACTGTCAAAAATTATTTAAACTTGGCGTATCTGTAGCCATTTCACTTTTCAAAGGTCAGATTCATGAAAAAATATCAATTGCTATTACTATTTCAAATATATTTTTTCGTAGGCGTTCAGTCAAATTCAGTACATGTATTCTGAGCAATAATAGGTAAAAATCAGTTGATGTTTTAAGAATGGTTTTGAAAGAAGGTAATAAAATGGTAAGCACAGAAACTACTGTGAAAACAAGATGAATTAGGTACGGGAGCGTAGAAGGCCAACTGTTTTAAAAATAATTTTTTTTATAATTCCGACTTTAATCTCGGAATTTCGACTTATATCTCGGTATTCCGACTTGAATATTGTATTTCAACTTCAATTTCGAAACTGTCTGCAATGACATCGTGGCAATTGTTTTCCAAGAGGAAAACACAACGTTCACACCCGACGCATGATTGCGTCTCATTTTGTGCACACCTTTTTCGCTGAACAATTCATCTATCCTAATACTACGAACACGAGGTGAGTATCGATTTCCGGTTATCTTTTGTTGTTAAACAAACAAGCGAGAAGATAAGATAATTATTTGGTGGAGATTAAATATATTACGAAAATCGAGGAATAATAATAACTGCCGAATATTTTTCTCGTATATATTTCCCTCATCTGTAAAATATCTCATAAGAGGCAAACGAAAACCTACATGGGTAATTGCACTGCGGAGCGCTAATTGCACTGTGGAAAAGGTAAGTAAGATGTAAAGTAATAATTTTTGGAGTGTTTATACAGCAGATTAAAATAATATAATAAATAAATAGCTGCCAATCAAAATATGGAATTTTATATTGGCGCCACTTCAAAAACACTCGGCCTTTTCCTATTTCTATTCAAAGATCTTATTTTAAATCGACAGTGCCTTGCTTTATTCATTAAATAATAATCCACCTAACGGCATTTTTACTGGGCTACAGAAGTTTAATGGCAATTTTCAATATTGGCAATACAAATAATAAATAATGCACTGAGAAAATAAACAAAAACAATGTTTATATGTATGTGTTCTGTCATGTGACAATTGTCTTGTCAACATAACATAAAATAAAAGATAACCATGTTTTATTTTACTTCTCTTATTTTATTTTCTATATGGACTTGTTATAGGTGTTGTGCAGTTTTATTATTTTATTTTATTTCTTATTTTATTTTACTTGCTGTATAAACTCACCAACACTTCGAAAAGTGAAAGAATGTCGCGTTTTGTTCGGAAGCGTGTCCAGCACAATTTTTTTTATAGTCTTTGTTAGCACTATATATATATTTTCAAAAAAAAAATATAATTTTTTTATTCCTGAAATATTCCAATTATAATCCTGCTTAAAAATGAGCAAATAATCTTTTAAAAAGTGCGCTCCCTTTCTTTTATATATTGAAAAAGAGCCCTCTTCCTTCGGAAAATATGAAAATAAGCAATTTTTAGATAACACGCTTTCTTTCAAAATTATCCGTAATTTTTATGCACTGGTTTAATTATAATCGAAAATTGACTTATTTATGACTGATTTATACTGACTCCGTATCTAAGACTTCCATCTCAAAATTCAGGTTTATGAGAAAAACATCAATTTATTTGTTTTTGATTAGGAATGCGGTACTGGGTACTATTTCAAACTATCTCTCGTCGTAGAGGTTCAGTCAAGTTCAATACATTTATTTACAAGCGTCTAGCCGCACTAATTCTACTTTTGATCCCGCAGTTCCGTATGGTATGGGCACAACTCAAATTAAAATAATGTAATTAACCAAGAGGGTCATTTAATGGCGGTATGGCGGGGTGTTTAGATGACAAAACAAGAAGGCAAACTGAGTTGAAACTGCGTAAATTTGTTTTTTCGCTAGCAATTGACACACAAACCTAAGCTGAGCAAGCTAACCTAGCTTGCGAGTCAATCCAAAATGCGTGAATTAGTTTTTCGCTCGCAATTGACACACAAACCTAACCTGCGCAAGCTAACCTAGCTTGCGAGTCAGTCGAAAATGCGTGAATTAGTTTTTCGCTCGCAATTGACACACAAACCTAATCTGAGCAAGCTGACCTAGCTTGCGTGTCAGTCGAAAATGTGTGAATTAGTTTTTCGCTCGCAATTGACACACAAACCTAATCTGAGCAAGCTACCTTAGCTTGCGTGTCAGTCGAAAATGTAATTAGTTTTTCGCTCGCAATGGACACACAAACCTAATCTGAGCAAGCTACCTTAGCTTGCGAGTCAGTCGAAAATGCGTGAATTGGTTTTTCGCTCGCAATCGACACACAAACCTAACCTAAGCAAGCTAACCTAGCTTGCGAGTTAGTCAAAATTGCGTGAATTAGTTTTTTGCTCGCAATTGACAAACAAACCTAACCTAAGCAAGCTAACCTAGCTTGCGAGTCAGTCGAAAATGTGTGAATTAGTTTTTCGCTCGCAATTGACACACAAACCTAACCTGCGCAAGCTACCTTAGCTTGCGAGTCAGTCAAAAATGTAATTAGTTTTTCGCTAGCAATTGACACACAAACCTAATCTGAGCAAGCTACCTTAGCTTGCGAGTCAGTCGAAAATGCGTGAATTGGTTTTTCGCTCGCAATCGACACACAAACCTAACCTAAGCAAGCTAACCTAGCTTGCGAGTCAGTCAAAAATGCGTGAATTAGTTTTTTGCTCGCAATTGACAAACAAACCTAAACTAAGCAAGCTAACCTAGCTTGCGAGTCAGTCGAAAATGTGTGAATTAGTTTTTCGCTCGCAATTGACACACAAACCTAACCTAAGCAAGCTAATCTAGCTTGCGAGTCAGTCGAAAAGGCGTGAATTAGTTTTTCGCTCGCAATTGACACACAAACCTAACCTGATCAAGCTAACCTAGCTTGCGAGCAGGTCGAAAATGCGTGAATAAGTTTTTCGCTCGCAATCGACACACAAACCTAACCTAAGCAAGCTAACCTAGCTTGCGATACAGTCGAAAAGGCGTGAATTAGTTTTTCGCTCTCAATTGACACACAAACCTAACCTGATCAAGCTAACCTAGCTTGCGAGCAGGTCGAAAATGCGTGAATAAGTTTTTCGCTCGCAATCGACACACAAACCTAACCTAAGCAAGCTAACCTAGCTTGCGATACAGTCGAAAAGGCGTGAATAAGTTTTTCGCTCGCAATCGACACACAAACCTAACCTAAGCAAGCTAACCTAGCTTGCGATACAGTCGAAAAGGCGTGAATTAGTTTTTCGCTCGCAATTGACACACAAACCTAACCTGATCAAGCTAACCTAGCTTGCGAGCAGGTCGAAAATGCGTGAATAAGTTTTTCGCTCGCAATTGACACACAAACCTAATCTGAGCAAGCTAACCTAGCTTTTTTTCACGGCATGTGTCAGTTATTGGAAAAGATAGGTAGTTTTTCATCGCTTGAAATGATAGTTGATTGGCCGATTCTGAGAAATTGTAGAGATCTCATCGGATGTCACAATAGACGTGTAATAATCGGATTGGATCAATTCACTAGTCATCGACTGTTTTATGCTATTTGCCAAGTGATTGTTAATGATTTTTAAGGAGTGACTATACTATATACTCAAATCCATCTCGAATTTTCACATATGATTATGATTCAACTCTTTCATGATAACACGTTGTTGGAACAGTTCAAATTGTTATGCTCATATTAAAATTGTTTAGGCACTTCAGTCAAAAATGCGGTTCTTGAAGTTCCCAGAGCAATAATTAAAATTCACAACGAGGTCTTCAAATGAAACCCTATACCGAAGAGAAACTGGATCTAGAGTAATTCCTTCCATTTCAAGGGAATTTCAGACTTACTGGAGGATTTACGCAGCATAGATTAGCAATTTACAAAAACTAATTATGTAAATCAACAATTAACAAGTAATTCCAGCGATGGTATTCATAGATACAGGATATACAGGGTGATTCAAAATTCGATGTGAATAGTTCAAGGGCGTATTGTTGGGATCAAAATAAGACTTTTTCTTCAAATCAACATGTGTCCTAAAATGCACCCCCTCCGAGCTACAGCCCCTGTAAGTTAGGAAAAAAACAAAATTATCTAAAACTGTGACTATGATAACGAATCGAATCTTCTGAAAATTGGCATACCCCTATTTTTTTAAGCACTCTATTCTTTTTTTGCTTCAAAAATTATGTAAACCCAGTTTTGGAGGAGTTGGAGAGGAGTCCACACTTTTATTGGCCCAATTTTTATGTTCAAAAAGAGAAACTCCGAATTCGAATAGCATAATCTTATTGGCCATAAAAAAAAACTAAGTATTCGGTGTCTTGCATTTTTGTCATACAACTAACCGTTTGCCAGAAAATCGTAATCAACGAAATCAACAATATCAAACTAACAAAACATTTATTGGGTAATTAAATAATTAATAATCTGATAACAAATGTTGAAAATGTCCCCCTTGCTGCTATACAACTTTCCATTCTTCTTTGCATAGAACGTCGAACACGATCTAAAATCCCAGGAGTGGTTCTTATGTTTTGGAAAGCATCAATGATGCGTTGACGGAGGTCCTCAACCGAATGCACGGGCCCAGCATCATAAACAGCACTTTTCACGTATCCCCATAAAAAAAAAGTCTAATGGGGTGCAATCCGGGAAACGTGGCGGCCAAGCTATTGGACCAGCTCTAACTTACAGGGGCTGTAGCTCGGAGGGGGTGCATTTTAGGACACATGTTAATTTGAAGAAAAAGTCTTATTTTGATCCCAACAATACGCCCTTGAAATATTTACATCGAATTTTGAATCACCCTGTATGTAAAAATACTCGTGAGGCCACTGATCTCGAATTGACATGAGCTTTTAAAAAACTTTTTGGCTTTCAAACTCCTTCAAGAAAATGTCTTCAGATTTTTTCGTAAGAAAAAGTTCGTTGAGTCAGTAACCTGTTGCCATAAAATTTGGAAGGAACCCACTGAGAAAGTTATTTTATTTCTGGAACAAAAAATATTCCGTATTCTGGTGTTCCGCCCATTCCGATGAAGTGAATTGAAGTGATTAACCAAGTGTTCTGTTTTGACCAACCTTAATATTGAATACAGTGCTTCATTTCTTCTCAATTTCTTTTAATTAATGAGCTCGATATCTCAAAATATCCTTTCTGTTCCTTATTCCTTGTTGAAACTAATTCAACAAGTTTAGATTCTGAACACAAAGCTCAGAATTCTTGTGGGAGATCGTTTAAGAAAGAATAGTCGATGCTTCCGATGTTTTACCCCATTTACTCCCATCCAGCTGCAATGCTTGTAGGCTATTGTGGCGAATACCTGTTTTAAAAAACCTACTCCCCTGGCTAATACAGCGACGGGTATTGAATTATATCAAATATATGCTTATGCAATGTTCCTCAATGCGGAGGAGACACTTACAAGTGCTCTCTGTAACCAAATTGCAGAATTTTATTTTGATTCAGACAAGGGGGCCACCTGTAGACTAGTTTAGAGCTTTTTGACTCATCATCGGTACAGAGTAGGTCACAACAGACATCCTTGAGGCCACCTGTTCCCCGTCCGAATCATCACACCACTCCGTCTATTTGGTTACTTTGGTCTCACACTGGCGAAACGGGTGTAAATCTCTCTACTTAGCGAGCAAAGCAAGAAGCACAAGATATTCGAGGTTAAATATTTTAACACAAAGCTCAGAGTTCTCTTGGGAGATCGTTTATCGATGTTTTCCCCTTTTAACTACTATCCACTTACAATGCTGTAGGCTTTTTGACAACTATCTGTTTTAAAACAACTATTCCCCTGGCTAATACCGCGAAGGGTATTGCATTATTAGCTAGGGGAGTAGTTGTTCTCAAACAGGTATTTATCATAATAGTCTATACCATTGCAGGTGTAACAGGAATAAAACATCGGTCGGCAACGACTATCATTACATTTAACGGGATCTTGTGAATCACCCTAATCAGACCTCACCATGTAATAAGTATTATTACTGCGGATTTTCTGACCCGCTTTATACGATTAACGGATTGCGTGTTGAACCAACTACCAATAATGCATTTATCGATTTCGGATTTTTCTCAATTAGACTCGAGGACTATGCCCTGTACGAAATTGTCAAGAGGTAGATTCGAACCAACAGAAACAGTTTTCGATAAACTGAAAAATAACTTATGTTCTATTAATGGCAGATAAATTGTAAACAATATGGGCTTCCCCATGAACCTGTCCCATAGGGTATTTTCGTTAACTAGTCTGCAATAGAATAGGAAACAGCTACTGTTACTTACGACCGTTCAATTACATTCGTTAGATTCTCGACACAGCTTTGTACATGTATTCTGCAGTAATCTATAACTCTTACATCCATGTATATAATGCAACGATCGTAGGAGGCAGTAGTTGTTCACTGTTGAATATTTGCGAACGAAAATGCCTTGTGTAAGTTTATGCAGAAATCAGAATTTGTTATGTACTGCTGGAAACATGCAACATACCCTCCATGGTGCAAAAATCTGGGCACTGAGACTATCGCAGACTATATATATCAACTGAGGATTATATTTGTCTCTTTCATTCTAGGCATGTAATCATGTTATGAATTGTTATAAAATTTACCAACTGACACACCCATTTTTTTTCCTCTTTTATCCCTGTCATAGGGTAGTTTTACACCTTCCTAGATGTCGGAGACTTGGATATCATATTAAATAGCTTCATATTCATTCACCCTACTGATTTTCACTCTCCACATGGATGATAATTTTTCACTTTTCGTACCTATATAATGCACCCATTAAAAAAAATAGTTATTTACGTAACAAGGAATGTAAAGACGTGTTAACATTCGAGGTGACTATAGTACGAGACAAGGCAAGCAAGCAAGTTACTTATTACGTTTTTCTCGCTGCTTGTTGACATTTCTCAAAATTTGCCTGGATTGAAGTTTGTTTTCTTACCCTTCCTTCATGATTATTCGTTCCGCTATTTCTTTCTAAGTTGCTTGTGCGCGTAACTAAGTGAAACACAACAATAATATTCAAAAAGTCTCATAACCTGACAATTGATATAATGAAGCTGAAGGTATTACTTGTCAAAGTCAAAGTCATTATTACCCTAGGCATGTGAATGACACTATTTACATTCCGTTGTCAAGATGAATTAGTAAACGAATGGTATAGGCCATTTACCTGTTTTGTTGCTAAGCATGTATGGACTATTTACAGTGTCGGCAGCGGAAAATAGTTATTTATGCAGCAAGTGCAAAAAGTAAGTCTTTATTGCACTCGACGTGAAATTGTCCGACGAGGCCGTTTGGCCGAGTTGGACAACACGTTGAGTGCAATAAACAATTTTTGCACGAGTTGCATACAGCATTTTTTTCTACGTTCATGCAAAAAGCAAAAAATGATTTATTAAGGTACGGCAGTAGGAGTTGGAAAATGAAAAGCGCAACTTAAATAATTGATTATTACTTACTATTGATTTGCATTGAAACAGATCACTATCATCTATTTTCCATTAATAATACTCATTTTAAAACTTTCAATTTTGTAATTATCAGAAATAATTTTTGACTGACGTTTCTATAACCACAGTTATAAAAATCAAAATCATAGTAGCCATGAGCGCGTATGTTATCACGAGGTGTGGTCATAGTACAGTGTTTGCTCTATATGCACGGTGACGGTTTAGAACTAAGTGGATCAGTTTTGATTATGGAGTTTGGAATATAAAATATGTAAATGTTTAAAACGTATTGCCCATATTGCCAATGTCATAGAATATCCGCTAAATATGTAGTGGGTTTGATCGTTTTTGTGAATGACAGATGAGTGCAATAAACACTTTATTGCACTAGTGCAATAAAGAACTTCTTTTTCCACTAAATATAGTTCAATGAAGTTTTGCTTTTTGCATGAATGTAGAAAAAACATATTTATGTTATGAGGATCATAATGATGAATATTATCAAATTCCTGTAGTATTTTTGAAACTACAGATAGGTACATTCGTGTTTCTCATTGTGAAAAATATAGTGAGCAAGCTGTGACCATGCAACATCAAATTATTTATTTAAATTTAATTTGCATTAAAATCTTTGAAAATGAGCGATTCTAATGGTAGTGTATTTTCCGGTATGATTTGTTCGTTCAAGCTAGACATCCAGAAACTTTATATTTGAATGTCATTATGGTACTAGGATTTATTGAACTTCATTATGATCCTTGGTCCATGGCCCATAACGGACTCCATTATGTCACTAAAAGACACTGACCTAACGATGTCATTATGACTCGCAAGCAGATAAACACAATAATATTGGCACAGTTCACGTTAATGATATTGTGCGAAATTGAAGTTGACGGCACTCTCAATATCAAAAATATAATCCCTGGAAATGAACCAATTGTGAACTATTCTATGTGATTTTGATGAGGACTGTTATGTGTTCTATGAGTGTGTGGAAGTAGCGCGATGCTTAGAGCACTCGCCTTTCGGCCAAATTATCCGAGAAGTATGGGATTGAATCCCAGCGCACTCATAGCATCACACATTAAAAGGTAAGGTCTACGTTTTCCCTAGGCTTGCACAAATCTCTCGCGGACTTCTGAGAGTTGCCGTAAGGGTGCAGCCGGTTGACGTCAATAACACTTTCAACAAAAAAATAACGATATTGTAATGTGGAATTGGTGCTTTTATATAAAATTGTTTAGGTCCCAAGTTATAATTATTCAGTTCTCGTACTATCTTTCAAAGGGGAACTGTTTGATAGGCTGCACCATATCGTTTACTTCAACTATATCGGCTCAAATGCTCTTGATGGATTCGGATAGAAAACAGCCGGCTCCATTGTAGTCTCTGATGAACTCCTACCTGTGAATACCAAAAACCGTTCTACAGGTGGTCACCCAGTCCGAATCAGTCAAAGTTCTACTGTTCAATTACAAGACGCACTCATTAAACTTTCCTTCTAGAGCAACATTACACGAGTATATAAAATTAATCATCCGTTGTGGTATAAGCCAGGGAAATAGTTGTCTTCTATTAACAATGTTCGACTCATATCCTCATTATTCCGATACATGAAAATGGCGATAAACACATAAATGTCAAATTACCGCGGAATATCTCTTTTATCGATATTTTCGGAAATTTTTGAAAAATGCTTTTATATACGACTTGAATCGTTCCTAAATAAACAAAAAATATTTAGCAGGTACCAATTTGGTTTCCGAAGATGCTATAATATCTTTATATTCTCACCTTATGTCGAATTTTGAACTAAATAAGGAATCCTCAGCGCTATTCTTTGATTTGAAAAGAGCGTTTGACGTGATAAACATTGACTTAATGCTCGATAACTTTTACAAATGTGGCATGCGTGGTTTGACTTTCACGTGGATCAAATCCTACCTTACCAATAGAAAACAAAAAACTAACTTGAAAACTAATGACATTTCGGTTCATTCAAGTTTCATTTCAACATCTAGTGGCGTCCCACAGGGAAGCATACTAGGACCCCTCTTATTTATAATTTTTTTCTAATGGCAGTCTAATGGCATATACTATCTAAAATGTCATTTAGTGCGGTTAACGAAATGATACATTTTTGGAAATATAAAGGGCTTGTGAATGAAGTTAAAACCGAAATTATATTTTTCCTACGAGCGTGCGGAAAAGTAACTTTTTCGCACGATTTTTCGTTTTGAAAGTTGTACTTTTCCGTACGATTCAAAATCGATTTTTACTTTTCCGTACGACTTTTACTTTTCCATACGATTTTTGTATTGTTGAACATGAGGATATTTACGACTAACTAAATGATCTAGGTAACTATTCTGTCTTATTAGTCATTTTGTAGCATTATTATAAAAACTTGTTTATTGAAAACTTTATTTTTTCATAAATAAGATGGACAAAAACACTCGTAGGAAAAATATTGTACCTAACTCTTACGGAAAATGTCTTTTACGCCCTTAACGTCGTTCGTGCAACTGCCGTCGCGTGCGGAAAAGTACTACTTTCCGCACTTGTTAGGTAAATAACTATTTCAGCCTCACAGATGTGAATGAAAGTCTGTTTGTTAAACTCAACAACAGAACTATAGAACAAACAAAGGTCACTAAAGATCTTAGTGTTTTTATAGATGAGCATCTGACCTGGTCATATCAGGTTGATGCAGTATTAAAGAAAATGTCAGTCTACACTTACCTAATTTGGCAGAGATCAAGTTGGTGCTAATCTATTATTACTTTACTATTTTGGATATGTTCAATCTTGCTTTTCTTATGCCATCGTGTGCTGGGGTAACTGCGCTAGAGCAGAGCGCAGAGCCCAGAAGAGAATAATTAGAATTATATCTTTCAAACCGTATGCATTTTTCTGTAAAGAAATATTCCCGAAATTGAAACTACTAACATTTCCGTCCCTGTTCATTCTTGCGTCAATAATGCAGGTCAAAAATAACCTATCTGATTATTCAGTTTCTAGAAACAATCGTTATTTTCTTAGGGAAAACATGGATTTGGCATTACCCAAGCACAGACTGACCAAGGTAGCTAACAGTCGTAGTATATACCACCTCAATTTAATTATACAGTGAACAGAAAAGGTCCTTCATATATGGCAATAAAAACATTCCTCAATAACAGAAATAGTTTCCCTAAACATTTTTAAAAATAAAGTGAAAAAACTTTTTCAAACTCATGTTACATACATACTTCTCAATAGCTCGCATGAGCTCTAGCATACGTGAATATCATTTACTAGAAGTAAGTATACAAAAACTGTATTCTAACATGTATGTGTTCGAGAAATAAATTATATTCTATTCTAATCTATTCTATTGTGCTGCCTATCAAATTTAATAATAAACTGCCAATTGACTTGAAAAAATTATCAAATAGTCACAAGTTTAAAAACGCCCTAAAAGATATTGATTAAAAGTTTGATTTTGAACTAAATAATAAGTCATTAGCGCTATTCTTTGATTTGAAAAGAGCGTTTGACGTGATAAACATTGGGTGGCATTCATAAACAGTAGCAAATGCTTATACTTCAGGTTTGTCTCTCTCATTACTTAACAATACAAATAGGTCTTTTTCAAGAAATCCGAGTAAAAGCATTTGCTTCAGTTTTATGCATACAACCCATTGACTTAGTGCTCGATAACTTTCACAAATATGGCATGCGTGGTTTGGCTTTCACGTGGATCAAATCCTACCTTAGAATTATATCTTTCAAACCGTATGCATTTTCCTGTAAAGAAATATTCCCGAAATTGAACCTACTAACATTTCCGTCCCTGTTCATTCTTGCGTCAATAATGCAGGTCAAAAATAATTGTTGCGTCTTCGGGTTCAAAAATAAGTGTACACTGGTATAAACTCGCCTTTATTAATCAAACTTCACTTGACAACACTGTAATTCAAGTCACTGTCAAATACTGATATCAAAATACTTGTATCCAAGGTAACTCAGAGTAACTTCCCAACCAACTAACTTCATCTCACAAATGCATTGCTTTTATATACAAATAAAGTTCTAGAAAACTTAAGAAATCAATAGAACACAAATAGAATGTTCGACGATTGATCCATAACAAAAGCTTGTGCTTCTAGATTTTTCCATCTAATTCATCGAACAATCTCGAACAATTCGAGAAGTCTTTATCAAATTTCAGGTCTGTAACACTGCATTTGTATTAAAAATTCTTTTTATTTCATTAATGATTTTTTTAATTGCAACGTCTCTGACCTCGCCTCTAATATTTTGTTATGATGTCCATACTACTTTCTGTTTGTTTGCTGAATTTTTTTGTAATTTGTCTTCACTAATTATGTATGTTTTACTGTTTATCAACTTTTTTGAAGTTCGTTAATTTTAAACTACTGTTTAATTAGGGTACTTAGTTTGACATTATCCATGATAAACGTCTCTTTCGACGTTGGTGATAACATTTTATGCGAAGACAATACCCTTTCGGATTAACAATTTGTCGAATGCGAGAAACACGGAAAAAGTAATAAATCAACTCGGAGGGTAATTTGCAACGTAATAAACCGAAACGTTTTATAGTTGATGTCGGAGTTAGTAAAAGCTAGAATAATTATAATTTTATGGGCGTGCATAATTTCCACAACGCTAACTGATTTCATCTAGTATGCGTTGGTTGGCGTTAACGGCGACGTGGTGGCTGCACGCCGCGCCGTCATCAATTTCCCCGCTTATTGGCCTATTTTCCAGGAAAAATTACGTTGGTTATATTGATATTCGGTTCGCTCAACGAAACCCAATTGATTAGCAGCGAGAAAAAGTTAGCGCCGCGATAGATAAAGTAATTTCGGTGAATAGACCTAACGAACTATGGGATATTAATCGTTTTTCCTTATCCGTTCCCCAAATAGAAACTACAGCTAAATATATGGCGGTCGTGTTATTCATACGTTATTCATTAAGTGTTCAGGCATCAAAGTAATGGAATAAGCAACAAGAAAAACAAACCTTGGAGGAAGTAGAAGACTTATACAGCATGATGTTGCCATCCATCATCCAACTACATGGCCCCCACAAGGGTGGGGCTGGGTGGACCGCTGTATCCAGGGCCCGTGCCTGTGGGGGGGGCCGAGACACGTGCCCGAGCCAGCCTATTAATTATTTTTTTAATTATTATAATTCACCTTAGTGTGTTGAATAATAGTTATTTATGCAACAAGTGCAAAAAGTAAGTGTTTATTTAAACAATTTTTGTACGAGTTGCATACAACATTTTTTCTACGTTCATGCAAAAAGCAAAATATGATTTATTAAGGTGCGGCACTTAGGTGTTGGAAAATGAAGAGCGCAATTTAAATAATTAAGTATTACTATCAATTTGCATTAAAACAGATCACTATCATCTATTTTCCATCAATAATACTCATTTTAAAACTTTCAATTCTGTAATTGTCAGAAATAATTTCTGACTGGCGTTTCTATAGCCACAGTTTCATTATGGAAATCAAAATCATAGTAGCCGTGAGCGCGTATGTTATCACGAGGTGTGGTCATAGTACAGACAGTTTGCTCTATGCAGGTAGACAGTTTAGAACAAATCGGATTTTGATTATGGAGATTTTCTCGGGAAGGCATTGTTTGTTTAGCTCGGCTGCTAACATTAATACAAAATAATATAAAATATGTAAGTGTTTAAAACGTATTGCCAATCTCACAGAATATCTGCTAAATATGTAGGGGGTTCGAACATTCATGTCATGATGATAGCACGTTGAAGTTGAATGACAGATGAGTGCAATAAAAACTTTATTGCACTAGTGCAATAAAGAACTTCTTCTTCCATTAAATATAGTTCAATAAAGTTTTGCTTTTTGCATGAATGTAAAAAAATATATTTGTGTATCTTAATATATAAAAATCTTCTGTGCATCCATATGGCTCTGAACTCCTTCTAAACGGCTGTACCAATTTTGATGAAATTTTTTGTGTGTTTTGTTTTGAAGTCACAGTTCGGTCTACTACAAAATGTTTTTTTGGTTAATTGGTAATTTGTAAGTTGAAATCTACTGCCAGCGCATTCGCAACCTACTTCGCCATAAAATGAAATTTTAAAATTGTTGCGTTGGTTGGTTGGTTGTGAGATTTATTGGAAAGATTTAGTAATCAATGAATGGTGTTTTAGGAGTTCAGTTTTGTACATACAGTATCGAAAACAATTTTTCTGGGGTATAGACAGAAATCTACGCGAGCAACAAGGAACGCAATGATATGATGAAACCACATAAACAAGAGAGGCGCACTGCTGTGCGCCCCTCCTGTTACCCCACCCGACGCATTAACAGTCCACGTGGCAATGCGACACAGCGTACGTCGATATCCCTTCCTTGAGCTAGTCGAAACATGAAACATGAAACGGGAAACATGAAACGGGAAACATGAAACGGAAAACATGAAACGGGAAACATGAAACATGAAACGGAAAACATGGAAAGGGAAAGGGGAAATTTTTTCTGTGCATCCATACACATACACCATTGTTTTGCGCTGTTGCCAAGTTGACCTCTTCGGATCACTGGAAATCTGATATGAAAAGAACAACTGAACGTCGCCATTGTGGACCCCCAACTAATTCTAGTGGTACTGTTTTTGTTTTGCGGAAATGCGCTGTTGCCAAGTTTTGACTGACTCGCAAGCTAGGTTAGCTTGCTCAGGTTAGGTTTGTGTGTCAATTGCGAGCGAAAAACTAATTCATGCATTCTCGACTTGTTCGCAAGCTAGGTTAGCTTGCTCAGGTTGGGTTTGTGTGTCAATTGCGATCAAAAAACAAATTCCCGCAGTTTCAACTCAGTTTGCCTTCTTGTTTTGTCATAAGTCGGTACGTAATGAGGGCGAGCGAAGCGAGCCTAACCTAACCTGTAACTTTCTCCTTTTTCTCCAAGTAATATTAGATTCAGAACGTAAGATAAAACGCGAGCGAAGCGAGCGGGTCCAGCCGACATTTCGCAAATCCGCGCGAAGTGACTAAGCTGTCAACAGCGCATTTCCGCAAAACAGAAATAGTACCATTAGAATTAGTTGAGGGTCCACAATCGCGACGTTCAATTGTTTTTTCCATATCAGATTTCCATATCTCCAAAGTGACTAAAACTTGGCAACAGCGCATTTCCGCAAAACAAAAATAGTACCACTAGATTTAGTTGAGGGTCCACAATCGCGACGTTCAATTGTTTTTTTCACATCAGATTTCCAGTAATCCGCAGAAGTCAACTTGGCAACAGTGCATTTCCGCAAAACAAAAATGGTACCATATGAATCGCCTAATGGCACAAATTCGTGATGTTCAATTTTTTTTATAACAGATTTCCAGTAAACCAAATTTTTACCAAACTGGCCCTTTCAAAAAGAAAATCGATCAATCATATTCAGAAACAATTAATTTATTCATTACTACATGTATGCACCGTATAAGTGATAGACTTTGTTAATTAAAACAAAACTATATCAAAGTGTCGATTAATATACTGACGGTATGAAATATCCAAAACAAATATTGAAGATGAAACAAACTAGTGGCACTGAATTCAATGCCAAAAAGTAAGAGCATAACTAACAATACTGGCCAAGATCGCTGGCTATCAAAAGTAGAAAAAAAAATTGCTAAGTGCAAAAGAATTTGGTCTAGTAATTATCGCATGATGATCAACAATCAAAAACATTATATAATACCTGGAAGTGTAAAATACCACGATCCTTTTTTGGTTTTGTCGCAGTTCAGATAACACTCTCATTTAAATTAAACCTATAGTCCAAGAGCCAGCGACACTTAAGTCAGGCTGATTTCGTATCGAATGGCAAAAATACAGAAAATATCCTTGTTGATGTACCATATGAAATCGCGTGCATACTTGCGCAGATCGGTTGCGTTTGTTTAATTTAAATAAAATGTAAGTTGGTTGTTTTTGAACTGTCACTGTCAGTACTGTCACGATCGGAATAAAATTTCGCACAAATATGCTAAACACAATAATCAATATGAATACGAGTATCTGTCACTGCCACAATTGAAAACCTAAGAAAAAAGTGGATAATTCACCTCTCGGTAATCCGCACGATAAAAAGTTTTAATTAAGTTTAAGACACTAGAAATTCATTGATGAGTGCATATCGTGCTCATGCGCTCTGCGCCGTAGACAGTGAGTGTAATCATTCCGATCCACACATAAATTTAAAATAAACTAAAAAAAGAATTCTAAACCTGATTTTAGGTGGCTGCCTATATAAATATGTTGTTTACCAAGGCTACGCTATATCGTATGACCTTGGTGACTAGCTATCCTTTCTCAAATTATTTTGTTGTTATTTCGCATGTATTACATGTTATACTTGAAAATAGGCTGTGATTTAAGGAATCATTATTGTTTTCTTCAACGCTAATGATATCATCGGCAATAACGTCAGTTGATATTTCCAGCTTTATAATTATGTCTTCCACAGATCGTGGGACTGGCTCTCTTTCAAATCAGAGAAATATATATTTTCAATTATTTTCGAGGGACAGAGTCATTGTTATTTCATGGGGAATATTTGGATTTACTTTGCTCTAAAAAACCTGAGTTAGGGGAGCTCTGATGAACATAGAGGAATCGTTGATCTATCGAAATTGATGACCTCCTTAATTAAATTTTCACTTATAATCTCCCTAGTGCTTGAATTATTGCCGGAAATTAATAATTAATAAATTTCCAGCAATTAATTCAAGCACGAGGGGGATTCGGTAAGAAAATTTCACACCAATATATATTAAATTAATGGTTAATTCAACTGACTTGTAGATTATTCTGAGAGAAAACAAGTTGTAACATCAGTGGGCCATGAATGGTTTTTGTTGATATAATGACAGTTACGCATTGGTATTAGTGGCGGTGTTTGTATGTGAGAAAGGAAAATTCATTTTGCGACATTTTCAACCTAAAATTACATTGCACATCACGCAGAAATAAAATAGTTTTGACTGGTCCATGCGGATTGTCTATTGGGAAGTGATGTGGAAAGAAATTCTTGCAAATTTCAGCCGAGTATTCACGAAAAGATAAGTTGAATAAAATTGTTTCAAATATTAAGTTCATGTAGTCAAGCATAGGTAGATTTGATTGATATACATTTTTTACCGATGGACCTATTCATCGTTGAAATGCAAGTTCTCAAAATATTTTCAGACACATTCGAAATATTTAGTGAATATATAATTATGTAATATTATCTCCTTTCATATGAAAAATAACATTCCATTTGTACATAAAAGCAAAATGTTAACTATCACATGTCAAATATTTGACAGAAAAATTTCCACTTATTAATTTCGCCCAGAGTACCCAGGAGGATAAAAATTTCAGGAAATTTTTTGGGTTGCCATGGCAACTAAATAACCAATTTTTTGATTGGCTGAAAAAGTGAGGTGTGAAATTTTCATTTACATTTTTCAGAATTTTTTAATATTATCGAGAAACGTGCTGCGTTAACATTTCGCATCCCTAGCTATACATTTGTCATACGTAATTCGAACGTAGCGTCGATGATGAATCCTGGTATTTTTTGAAATTGCTCAAAATCATAAGAAGCCTGTTTCTCCTTTCTGGTACCTGAAGCTGGGGAGATCATGAGTCATGACACGCGTTAATTTTACGACGAGTTTCTTCATGGTCTACACATTCTGCTGCTTCATCGTGCTGATCCAAAATGTCTTTATCGGACCTGGTTACCAGAAGTATTTGACTGCGACCCGGGAACAAGCATCATTATTTCTATTGACATCAATTTCGTAGCTATCTGAAGTTTCTGAAACAGCTTGGTAAATCCATGTTAGTGTCGTTGGCTCTCGGCCTAACAGTTCAGTTAAATGTAGAAAAGAGATATATGTCTTGAATAAAACATTTGAGTTATTCCGCTATACATATCTTGTACAGGTGCTCCGACTACAAATTACTCTGGAGTGCAATTATGATGAAGTACCCGTTCTGTACTGTCGCATTATGTTGATATAGCGTTTCTATAAAATGCCATTTCTGCGCAATACCGATTCTCAATGCAGTTTACCTAGTGTTTCATTTCATTACCCTAGTGTTATGAAGTGATGTTATGATATTAGGTTATTGTAATGAAAATGCCCAATGTCAACTGTGAATTATCTACTCTGTTCTCTTAGCTACGCGTTTTGTTTCTGACATCCAGTAAAGTCTTCGCCATCGGTCTGTTATTTATGTAAAATCAATGCCTCTTTCTGATTGTAAATGAACTCCGGCAACATTACTGTCCTATCTCGCAATACTGCCATCTCAATATGAATCTGACTACAGGGTTTTCTCCAACGAGGAGTTAATAATAGCCCATCTGATGATATAGAAATCTAAACGACTTTTAAGGCATACACAGTAGATCTGAAAAGGTCTCAGCGTAGAGGTTGGTATCACAGAAGCCTCTAATCTAAATGTACAAGCTCCAGGCGAAGGGTATAATGAGCCCACAGTTTATCGAAACATTTGTATACAGTACTTAGCGTGTAATTTTATTTTATAAAAGTACCAACAATACTTCCGGTAACCTTCAGACAATTTCCTGACGACAATTCCTCTTCTTCCAGATACAAGGTCAGTGTAACAGCCCGCGACGACGTTCCGTTCTTCGGACCGACTCTGCCGACTCCCGCCATCTTCCGACACGGCGCCGAATTCAAGGAATTCCTCCTGACGAAGTTGATCAACGCCGAGAACGCCTGCTACAAAGCGGACAAGTTCGCCAAATTGGGCCTGCGGACGCGCACCTCTCTCCTGCAGAACCTCACCGACCAACTCAAGCAGAAGACGGCCGATTTTCTGGGAGGCAACGCCAATCTGGCTCCGGGCACGCCAAAAAGCGATTCCGGGCCCGGTTCGAGGTTCATCGATAGCGTGAAGAAGGTCTGGAGCGCCAGGGTGAAGGCCAGCCAGAGCGTGGACAACAACTTGAGCGCCAACGGACACGACAGGTTGTCCAAAAAGGGAAGTCAGCCGACAATTTCGGAGTCTACTCCTTCGGTGAGTGTTCAAACCTATTTATTAAATACTAAGTAGCGTCTAGGGTTGTCGATTTCTACCTGATGATTATTGCAAATGTCAGCAATAAACATTGTTAAAAAAAAACATACTATAGAAGTTGTGCAGCATAGAATATCACAATATCACAAGAAAGAAACAAGGTGTCCTAAGAACGGGCTCATTGCCATAAACTTTCCTGGCTAATACCACGACGAACGTTGAATTACATCTAATGAATTTCCGTGCAGTGTTCCTAAAAGGCTACCTCCACAATTGCTAGTTGCATGGAATGTTCATTGACACATTTGGGCCACCTATTTTCTTTCCTTGTTTCTTTCTTGATAAGCTCATTGCGAACGAATTGCAGATTCTTTTACTTTACATGTTATTGTGATTTTGGAAATCACGCAATTTGAGTATTGTTGGTTGGGTTGGAGTTGAGATGGCGCTAGTGGTTCAGTGAACGCTACACCGTGGGCGGTGTCTCAGCTTTTGCCTTAACATGGAGATTTTATTGAATCATTTTGTCTGCAGAGACCTACCATATACTGAGGGAAGGAACCCAGAAATTGATCTATAGGTGGTCCAAATGTTTCAATGAACATTCCATGCAACTAGCAATTGCGGAGACATCCTTGTAGGAACTCTGCACGGAGATTCATTAGATGTAATTCAACGTTTGTCGTGGTATTAGCCAGGACAGTAGTTGTTTTCTGATGGATTTTTGACCCAATTATTCCTATTGTATAGGATTATGGCAATGAGCGTCGTCCTGGTAGGGCAGGACACCTTGTTTCTTTCTTGACAAGCTTATTGTTAAAAATTGCAGATTCCTTTACTTTACATATAAAAACTAGCTTGTATGTAGAATTTTTTGAAGAGTAGTTCGAGTGACAAAGTTCCAATAATTCCTCAATAGCTTATATCAAGGCAGAAGCTATATTTTAAGGGAGAGCGGTATTACTTGTTTTGGCACATGGATTATGTTGGGGGTGTTTCCGATAAACGTGACGTCAGAGGATTACTTTCAATTGAAATATTTTTTCAAAATGTGAAAGAAATTAGCGGCACAGTTGTTCAGTGGGCTTTTCAGACCAGAACCAATCGATTCAAACGAGTTTTGTAAATGTAAAAGCCCATTAAGGATACTGAAATCAACCCATCGTCTACCGCCTTTAAATATCTTTTATTTCCATTACAGAGCGGCAGATCGAAGAGCTCCATGATATCCACCAGCAAGAAGAGCGGCAGCCCCAACTCCTCCACGGCCTCCTCTCCCGACCTGACGGCCCACGCGAACGCGCGGCCCGCCCTCTCCGAAGCCAGCGACGATTCCTCGTTGACCAGCGAGGACCTGGAGCACCTCGGCGGCGGCTACATCGACAGCGACACCGGCCTGGAGAGCATGTCCAGCGCCGAGACGGCGGCCAAGGCGTGCAGCGTGTGCCAGGACAGGCCCGGAAGCACGGCCGGGCCCAGCGCCGAGACGCTGATGCAAGAGGTGGTACAGTTGAAGTGCGAGAAGTTGGACTTGTTGAGACAGAATGTGGTAAGTGTTCTGAGTGGGGTCGGGGTTCGAGTTGGTTGAATGAATGCTAGAGGGGTCCTGTTATTCATGTTATATGATGATCCAACACATGACAGTTATGACTGTCATTATTAAAGTCATTTTAGACAAGTGAACTATCAAATAACACACTAGTGAGTTATAATCCATAAGTCACTAGTGAGTTATGGATTATACTATACTAATAATGGGTCATAACTGTCATGTGTTGGATAAAACATTGTATGCCACTCATGTGTTATGTTTCCTAAGTCCTAAGTGACGGCCTCGTGGTATAAATCTTTCTCGCGTGACTTATTTTCAACATAACACACTAGTACCATAAATAACTATTATAGTAATTAGATTATTGTTTTGGTGTGATTTTCAACCAGTCGGATCGTCGAATTGAGTTAAGTAGGCTTATATAATTTCGAATATACGTGGTTATACATACAGTAACTCCACCAAACAGAAATTTAGAAATATTTGAATTCACATACTAACCAATAATTCACATTGTTACATACCAACAAAGTGAGGCGAAAGATTTTGACGTTTATCTTATCATTGTGTCACCCAAAAAATCGCATCAAATACAATTCGTACCTCAAAATAATGATGGTTATACATCTCAAACTTCCTGCAGAATTAGAAATCGTGTCAGTTTAACACGCGGTCGGTTCATTTCAACTGTCAAGGTCTGCCAACGCGGGAAATGAACGTGTACCCTTATTCTACAGCTGGATTTAGGAACATTCCCGTGTGATTATTCGTATTCCGAAATGCGGGGGATACGAAAACCAATATACATATAACCCGCTGTAGAATTAGGACCCGAGTTTATCCCGTTCCCACATGGGGATTTGGACCCAAACAATCCCTCTGGCTATATACAGCGATAGTGAGGCATATGGAACCCTGCTGTGGTGGCCAAAGGTTGTACAAATGACAACCAGAGGAAAGCTGACTAGGTTACAGAGACTGGCCATGCTCGAGGTTACTGATGCTATAGACTGGAGGTGATTTTGAACCTGCCCCCTCTGCATTTGCATATTGTAGCAGAGACGAGGGTAGAAGCCTAAAGTGCCTGGACCAATCAGAGGGCAGTAATCTGGGCCACTACAAAATAATGGAGGCCATAAAAACCGAGACATCTGAAATGCCGTCGGACAAAATTACTCCAACCTACTCCTTTGACGGAACATACACCAACATTATCATGGAAAAGTCACATCAAAGGTGAATGTTGTCAAGAGGAAAAATCTGAACACAGATGACTCTAACACAAGCAATGGAGTGGGAGCTGAAATCAGTCAGGTGGCAATAAAGGACCATGCGATCATACAGGTTTTCTTCCAAACTTGTTTGATAGGTACCCTAGCAAAAGCGGAACCAAAAACAATTCTCATCGCACCGGAACCAGCCTGTGTAATACAATTTGGGGGCATTAAGTAGAACACAAAGAAATCAGTTGTGAAACATAATCAATCTTCCTGGAAGAATTCCTCAGGAAATTCTCACGAAAAGATTATGATGATGGGGCCAACCGACCGGCTTTCAAGCAAACTTCTGGAACTGAGTCAGAACTCTCTTAGGAAGGTGGCAGGACCCCTAACAGGGCACTGAGAAAACACAGGCATGTGTAGGTTATGTGATGAGGACATTGTGTTTGAATGCGAAGTCCTGGTTTGCATGAGGATGGATATTTTCAGACACTGCAGTGCAGAACATATCATCCCACAGGAAAACCGCGTGAGAAATCTCTAGTAGTTCATCAAAAGATCCGGAGTACCTACTGACGAAATATACATGACAGCGGGGAGCAGAAAGATTCTACACAGAATATTGTTTTGATTTTCTTGAAAGTTCGTAAGGAAATAACGTCATATTAGTGTGGTTAGAAAAAAACTTTTCTGTCATTATTGAACATTATTTCTTTCTATCACAGGAGGTATATCAATAATAAGGAACCAACTTTTTGAAATCATGAAGATTTTTCATTTTAAGTCTGAAATATATCATTGTTCATATTTACATTATTTTAACACATTTATTGTAAAACCAATCTGATGCCTGTGATTAGAGTAATTTGTTTCTATTGCCAGCATTACACTATTTAAAATCATCCTGGTCAAATTTATTAAGAGCTGTTCTTTTGTTTCAGAATTGTCAGCGAGACATTAAAAGACTAAGAGAGAAGGAACTGGGTCTCCAGGGCGATTTAGCAGTCGCAACGAAAGAAATTTTAAGGTTGCGCGAATTGTTGAAAGATTACAGTCCCAATGGTGACAGATCTCCAATGTAAACTATAGTTTACATTATTTAGCTCTGAGCTTTATGTTTTGTAGTAGTTTTAAACTTTTAGGCTCTTCAGTTTCCCTTTTACGAATGATTTTTCAGTTCAATTTTTTTCTGGGTAATGATACTATTTATGTTTTGTTTTCGTTTTCAAAACTTGAATGAAATAGTTTAGATCAATGTGAAAAATGTCAATTAGATGTTTGCACGCTCCACATTAAACATAAAAAGAGTTTCACATCACATAATTCTCAACTCGAATATTTTGTTTTGTTTTGTGATATTTTTATATTTTTATAAATGTATTTTTCTTCAAGGATTTTATTTTTAGTTTTTAAATATTTATTAATGTGTAATGATTCTGTATATTACTGAATACAAACTTTACCAACATAATTATACCAAAGTTAACATTCCCCAAAAATTCTGTTTCAGAAAATTTAATTATTTACTAAGTGTATATAACAAAGTATTTATTAGCGTTTAATTTTTTCTATTCAGAAAAAAACGACCTAGTTTGTGCAGATATTGTTATAGATTCTTTATTTTTACTTTGTTCAAATATTTTTTAAGTTTGTACAACTGAAATATGTATTACTAAATTTTAGTATGAATGTATCTTGTAGGTGGTGTAAATAAACTTTCACACTTAGTTTTTTTCAAAACTACAACTGTCCCTAGAAAATCTTCTCCACTTCAAGGTAAATGTCTCATAGGTATTTTCAATAGCAATAGACCTCTTTAGTTCAACTAATCATAAGAATTTATTGCAAATTCAATTGTGGGTGAAATAATTTCAGTTAGGAGAAGCATAACATTACAACTTCTTCCTCCTGAATAAAAAAAAAATCAGTAAACCTCCCAGTGATTCGCAGTTATTCTATATGGTTTCAACACCTTTCTTAGATGTTCACAACATAAACTAATATCGCCCCTTCCTATCATGTTCTCAAAATGCTTTTATTATTGTTTAAGTACCTTATAGTGATTAAGTGTTCTTTTGTACAACTTATGTAACTGTTCTTTTATGTACCTTGATTTGTCTCTGACAATATTTTTGCTGCGTCAAGATCTAATAAAACACTTATGTATATCAACGATGTGAGTTTCATTCAATTTCATGAAAAATAACCATCCTATATTCTTGTATTATACTGCTCTCCTCCAGAGCTCGGCAAACCAGAAATGAACAAGGACCCAAGTGAATTATAAATAAAGAGCACCCTATTTAATACATGAATATATACTGAAAACTGTCTTGAGAAATGCCATCAAAATGATATTTAACAAAACCTCACAACCAATGGTAATTTTGTGATGGAGTATGAATACAATATAAAAATTACAATTTAAAAAAGTAATATAAAAATAAAAACGTGTGTGGGTATGACTAGGTGAGGTGAGAGGTGATTTTGTAACAAGGTTAGAATGAAAATTTCTATTCTAACCTAGTATAGCCTATACGAAGTCATTTGAGACAACATGAAAACTTAAATTCGACTCGCAATCAGTTGATACTGTGAGAACAGAATTGGCGTCACAAGTTTGTATGTATCGGTAACTACATAATTACCTATTATTATTATATTAATATATTAATATAATTATTATTATTAATATAATTATTCCTATTTCACTGTGAAGTAAATTGATGAAGTCTCCTAAGATCCATACAGTAATGAATTAAAAGTCAACGGACGATTTCGCAAATAATAAAAAAATCAATGGAAAATTCAGGGTATATATTATCATATCACAGCACTCCTGGTTTCAGTCAATGGGAGTTTTCATTTCCTCGCTGATTGAGTAAAAACAATTACTAGGACCGCTTATGACAATACAGACATGAAATGCTTTATATCAGTTCACCAAATAATTGTAGATGTCGCATCATTTGCGGTGATTGCAAAAAGTGACACCTACTGAACGATAGCGGAAGTAACCAATTAGGTCAGCAAACTTTCCAGGGTCCGATAACTCCCGACAGTAAACCCTCACAAGATGTCAGGACACAAAACAACATCGGGTTATTGAATGTGAGCGATTTTGAACTGCAATTCTACGCAATCTGGACTTTCTCTTAGAATAACAGAAGTGCGAGCAGATAATAAGTTGGAAACTTCTAACACCTCCTCGAACTTCTGTTATCCTGATAGCACATTCCCATTTCGAACACAAAATTGATAATAACTGAGCTCTGCTACGGCCACAATTCTATGCACTATGGATTTTCTATTAGGATAACAGAAGTGCGAAGAGATAATAGAATTGGATGGTGCTAACACCTCCTCGACCTTCTATTATCCTGATAGCACATTCCCATTTCTAACGCAAAATTGATAATAACTGAGCTCTGCTGCGTCCGCAATTCTATGCAATATGGAGTTCGATTAGGATAACAGAAGTGCGAAGAGATAATAGAATTGGATGCTCCTAACACCTCCTCGAACTTCTGTTATCCTGATAGTACATTTCCATTTCTAACGCAAAATTGATAATAACTGAGCTCTGCTGCGTCCGCAATTCTATGCACTATGGAGTTAAATTAGGATAACAGAAGTGCGAAGAGATAATAGAATTGGATGCTGCTAACACCTCCTCGAACTTCTGTTATCCTGATAGTACATTCCCATTTCTAACGCAAAATTGATAATAACTGAGCTCCGCTGCGTCCGCAATTCTATGCACTATGGAGTTCTATTAGGATAACAGAAGTGCGAAGAGATAATAGAATTGGATGCTCCTAACACCTCCTCGAACTTCTGTTATCCTGATAGTACATTCCCATTTCTAACGCAAAATTGATAATAACTGAGCTCCGCTGCGTCCGCAATTCTATGCACTATGGAGTTCTATTAGGATAACAGAAGTGCGAAGAGATAATAGAATTGGATGCTGCTAACACCTCCTCGTACTTCTGTTATCCTGATAGTACATTCCCATTTCTAACGCAAAATTGATAATAACTGAGCTCCGCTGCGTCCGCAATTCTATGCACTATGGAGTTCTATTAGGATAACAGAAGTGCGAAGAGATAATAGAATTGGATGCTGCTAACACCTCCTCGTACTTCTGTTATCCTGATAGTACATTCCCATTTCTAACGCAAAATTGATAATAACTGAGCTCCGCTGCGTCCGCAATTCTATGCACTATGGAGTTCTATTAGGATAACAGAAGTGCGAAGAGATAATAGAATTGGATGCTCCTAACACCTCCTCGAACTTCTGTTATCCTGATAGTACATTCCCATTTCTAACGCAAAATTGATAATAACTGAGCTCTGCTGCGTCCGCAATTCTATGCACTATGGAGTTAAATTAGGATAACAGAAGTGCGAAGAGATAATAGAATTGGATGCTGCTAACACCTCCTCGAACTTCTGTTATCCTGATAGTACATTCCCATTTCTAACGCAAAATTGATAATAACTGAGCTCCGCTGCGTCCGCAATTCTATGCACTATGGAGTTCTATTAGGATAACAGAAGTGCGAAGAGATAATAGAATTGGATGCTGCTAACACCTCCTCGAACTTCTGTTATCCTGATAGTACATTCCCATTTCTAACGCAAAATTGATAATAACTGAGCTCCGCTGCGTCCGCAATTCTATGCACTATGGAGTTCTATTAGGATAACAGAAGTGCGAAGAGATAATAGAATTGGATGCTGCTAACACCTCCTCGAACTTCTGTTATCCTGATAGCATATTCCCATTTCGAACGCAAAATTGATAACTGAGCTCTGCTACGTCCGCAATTCTATGACTATGGATTTCTATTAGGATAACAGAAGTGCGAAGAGATAATAGAATTGGATGCTCCTAACACATCCTCGACCTTCTGTTATCCTGATAGCACATTCCTATTTCGAACGCAAAATTGATAATAACCAAGCTCTGCTGCGTCCGTAATTCTATGCACTATGGATTTCTATTAGGATAACAGAAGTGCGAAGAGATAATAGAATTGGATGCTCCTAACACCTCCTCGAACTTCTGTTATCCTGATAGTACATTCCCATTTCTAACGCAAAATTGATAATAACTGAGCTCTGCTGCGTCCGCAATTCTATGCACTATGGAGTTCTATTGGGATAACAGAAGTGCGAAGAGATAATAGAATTGGATGCTGCTAACAGCTCCTCGAACTTCTGTTATCCTGATAGTATATTCCCATTTCTAACGCAAAATTGATAATAACTGAGCTCTGCTGCGTCCGCAATTCTATGCACTATGGAGTTCTATTAGGATAACAGAAGTGCGAAGAGATAATAGAATTGGATGCTGCTAACACCTCCTCTAACTTCTGTTATCCTGATAGTACATTCCCATTTCTAACGCAAAATTGATAATAACTGAGTTCTGCTGCGTCCGCTATTCTATGCACTATGGAGTTCTATTAGGATAACAGAAGTGCGAAGAGGTAATAGAATTGGATGCTGCTAACACCTCCTCGAACTTCTGTTATCCTGATAGTACATTCCCATTTCTAACGCAAAATTGATAATAACTGAGCTCCGCTGCGTCCGCAATTCTATGCACTATGGAGTTCTATTAGGATAACAGAAGTGCGAAGAGATAATAGAATTGGATGCTGCTAACACCTCCTCGAACTTCTGTTATCCTGATAGTACATTCCCATTTCTAACGCAAAATTGATAATAACTGAGCTCCGCTGCGTCCGCAATTCTATGCACTATGGAGTTCTATTAGGATAACAGAAGTGCGAAGAGATAATAGAATTGGATGCTGCTAACACCTCCTCGAACTTCTGTTATCCTGATAGCATATTCCCATTTCGAACGCAAAATTGATAACTGAGCTCTGCTACGTCCGCAATTCTATGACTATGGATTTCTATTAGGATAACAGAAGTGCGAAGAGATAATAGAATTGGATGCTCCTAACACATCCTCGACCTTCTGTTATCCTGATAGCACATTCCTATTTCGAACGCAAAATTGATAATAACCAAGCTCTGCTGCGTCCGTAATTCTATGCACTATGGATTTCTATTAGGATAACAGAAGTGCGAAGAGATAATAGAATTGGATGCTCCTAACACCTCCTCGAACTTCTGTTATCCTGATAGTACATTCCCATTTCTAACGCAAAATTGATAATAACTGAGCTCTGCTGCGTCCGCAATTCTATGCACTATGGAGTTCTATTGGGATAACAGAAGTGCGAAGAGATAATAGAATTGGATGCTGCTAACAGCTCCTCGAACTTCTGTTATCCTGATAGTACATTCCCATTTCTAACGCAAAATTGATAATAACTGAGCTCTGCTGCGTCCGCAATTCTATGCACTATGGAGTTCTATTAGGATAACAGAAGTGCGAAGAGATAATAGAATTGGATGCTGCTAACACCTCCTCTAACTTCTGTTATCCTGATAGTACATTCCCATTTCTAACGCAAAATTGATAATAACTGAGTTCTGCTGCGTCCGCTATTCTATGCACTATGGAGTTCTATTAGGATAACAGAAGTGCGAAGAGGTAATAGAATTGGATGCTCCTAACACCTCCTCAAACTTCTGTTATCCTAATAGCACCTTCCCATTTCGAACACAAAATTGATAATAACTGAGCTCTGCTGCGGCCGCAATTCTATGCACTATGGATTTTCTATTAGGATAACAGAAGTGCGAAAGGATAATAGAATTGGATGCTCCTAACACCTCCTCGAACTTCTGTTATCCTAATAGCACATTCCCATTTCGAACACAAAATTGATAATAACAGAGCTCTGCTGCGGCCGCAATTCTATGCACTATGGATTTTCTATTAGGATAACTGAAGTGCGAAGAGGTAATAGAATTGGATGCTCCTAACACCTCCTCGAACTTCTATTATCCTGATAGCACATCCCCATTTCGAACACAAAATTGATATTAACTGAGCTCTGCTGCGTCCGCAATTCTACGCACTATGTATTTCTATTAGGATAACAGAAGATATAATAGATTTGGATGCTCCTAACACCTCCTCGAACTTCTGTTATCCTGATAGCACATTCCCATTTCGAACACAAAATTGATAATAACTGAGCTCTGCTGCGGCCGCAATTCTATGCACTATGGATTTTCTATTAGGATAACAGAAGTGCGAAAGGAAAATAGAATTGGATGCTCCTAACACCTCCTCGAACTTCTGTTATCCTGATAGCACATCCTCATTTCGAACATAAAATTGATAATAACTGAGCGCTTCTGCGGCCTCAATTCTATGCACTATGGATTTTCTATTAGGATAACAGAAGTGCGAAAGGATAATAGAATTGGATGCTCCTAACACCTCCTCGAACTTCTGTTATCCTGATAGCACATTCCCATTTCGAACAAAAAATTGATAATAACTGAGCTCTGCTGCGGCCGCAATTCTATGCACTATGGATTTTCTATTGGGATAACAGAAGTGCGAAAGGATAATAGAATTGGATGCTCCTAACACCTCCTCGAACTTCTGTTATCCTGATAGCACCTTCCCATTTCGAACACAAAATTGATAATAACTGAGCTCTGCTGCGGCCGCAATTCTATGCACTATGGATTTTCTATTAGGATAACAGAAGTGCGAAAGGATAATAGAATTGAATGGTCCTAACACCTCCTCGAACTTCTGTTATCCTGATAGCACATTCCCATTTCGAACACAAAATTGATAATAACTGAGCTCTGCTGCGGCCGCAATTCTATGCACTATCGATTTTCTATTAGGATAACAGAAGTGCGAAAGGATAATAGAATTGGATGCTCCTAACACCTCCTCGAACTTCTATTATCCTGATAGCACATCCCCATTTCGAACACAAAATTGATATTAACTGAGCTCTGCTGCGTCCGCAATTCTACGCACTATGTATTTCTATTAGGATAACAGAAGAGATAATAGATTTGGATGCTCCTAACACCTCCTCGAACTTCTGTTATCCTGATAGCACATTCCCATTTCGAACACAAAATTGATAATAACTGAGATCTGCTGCGGCCGCAATTCTATGCACTATGGATTTTCTATTAGGATAACAGAAGTGCGAAAGGATAATAGAATTGAATGGTCCTAACACCTCCTTGAACTTCTGTTATCCTGATAGCACATTCCCATTTCGAACACAAAATTGATAATAACTGAGCTCTGCTGCGGCCGCAATTCTATGCACTATGGATTTTCTATTAGGATAACAGAAGTGCGAAAGGATAATAGAATTGAATGGTCCTAACACCTCCTCGAACTTCTGTTATCCTGATAGCACATTCCCATTTCGAACACAAAATTGATAATAACTGAGCTCTGCTGCGGCCGCAATTCTATGCACTATGGATTTTCTATTAGGATAACAGAAGTGCGAAAGGATAATAGAATTGGATGCTCCTAACACCTCCTCGAACTTCTGTTATCCTGATAGCACATTCCCATTTCGAACACAAAATTGATAATAACTGAGCTCTGCTGCGGCCGCAATTCTATGCACTATGGATTTTCTATTAGGATAACAGAAGTGCGAAAGGATAATAGAATTGGATGCTCCTAACACCTCCTCGAACTTCTGTTATCCTGATAGCACATTCCCATTTCGAACACAAAATTGATAATAACTGAGCTCTGCTGCGGCCGCAATTCTATGCACTATGGATTTTCTATTAGGATAACAGAAGTGCGAAAGGATAATAGAATTGGATGCTCCTAACACCTCCTCGAACTTCTGTTATCCTGATAGCACATTCCCATTTCGAACACAAAATTGATAATAACTGAGCTCTGCTGCGGCCGCAATTCTATGCACTATGGATTTTCTATTAGGATAACAGAAGTGCGAAAGGATAATAGAATTGGATGCTCCTAACACCTCCTCGAACTTCTGTTATCCTGATAGCACATTCCCATTTCGAACACAAAATTGATAATAACTGAGCTCTGCTGCGGCCGCAATTCTATGCACTATGGATTTTCTATTAGGATAACAGAAGTGCGAAAGGAAAATAGAATTGGATGCTCCTAACACGTCCTCGAACTTCTGTTATCCTGATAGCACATCCTCATTTCGAACACAAAATTGATAATAACTGAGCGCTTCTGCGGCCACAATTCTATGCACTATGGATTTTCTATTAGGATAACAGAAGTGCGAAAGGATAATAGAATTGGATGCTCCTAACACCTCCTCGAACTTCTGTTATCCTGATAGCACATTCCCATTTCGAACACAAAATTGATAATAACTGAGCTCTGCTGCGGCCGCAATTCTATGCACTATGGATTTTCTATTAGGATAACAGAAGTGCGAAAGGATAATAGAATTGGATGCTCCTAACACCTCCTCGAACTTCTGTTATCCTGATAGCACCTTCCCATTTCGAACACAAAATTGATAATAACTGAGCTCTGCTGCGGCCGCAATTCTATGCACTATGGATTTTCTATTAGGATAACAGAAGTGCGAAAGGATAATAGAATTGAATGGTCCTAACACCTCCTCGAACTTCTGTTATCCTGATAGCACATTCCCATTTCGAACACAAAATTGATAATAACTGAGCTCTGCTGCGGCCGCAATTCTATGCACTATGGACTCTCTATTAGGATAACAGAAGTGCGAAAGGATAATAGAATTGGATGCTCCTAACACCTCCTCGAACTTCTGTTATCCTGATAGCACATTCCCATTTCGAACGCAAAATTGATAATAACTGAGCTCTGCTGCGGCCACAATTCTATGCACTATGGATTTTCTATTAGGATAACAGAAGTGCGAAAGGATAATAGAATTGGATGCTCCTAACACCTCCTCGAACTTCTGTTATCCTGATAGCACATTCCCATTTCGAACGCAAAATTGATAATAACTGAGCTCTGCTGCGGCCGCAATTCTATGCACTATGGATTTTCTATTAGGATAACAGAAGTGCGAAAGGATAATAGAATTGGATGCTCCTAACACCTCCTCGAACTTCTGTTATCCTGATAGCACATTCCCATTTCGAACACAAAATTGATAATAACTGAGCTCTGCTGCGGCCGCAATTCTATGCACTATGGGTTTTCTATTAGGATAACAGAAGTGCGAAAGGATAATAGAATTGGATGCTCCTAACACCTCCTCGAACTTCTGTTATCCTGATAGCACATTCCCATTTCGAACGCAAAATTGATAATAACTGAGCTCTGCTGCGACCACAATTCTATGCACTATGGATTTTCTATTAGGATAACAGAAGTGCGAAAGGATAATAGAATTGGATGCTCCTAACACCTCCTCGAACTTCTGTTATCCTGATAGCACATTCCCATTTCGAACGCAAAACTGATAATAACTGAGCTCTGCTGCGGCCACAATTCTATGCACTATGGATTTTCTATTAGGATAACAGAAGTGCGAAAGGATAATAGAATTGGATGCTCCTAACACCTCCTCGAACTTCTGTTATCCTGATAGCACATTCCCATTTCGAACGCAAAATTGATAATAACTGAGCTCTGCTGCGGCCACAATTCTATGCACTATGGATTTTCTATTAGGATAACAGAAGTGCGAAAGGATAATAGAATTGGATGCTCCTAACACCTCCTCGAACTTCTGTTATCCTGATAGCACATTCCCATTTCGAACGCAAAATTGATAATAACTGAGCTCTGCTGCGGCCGCAATTCTATGCACTATGGATTTTCTATTAGGATAACAGAAGTGCGAAAGGATAATAGAATTGGATGCTCCTAACACCTCCTCGAACTTCTGTTATCCTGATAGCACATTCCCATTTCGAACACAAAATTGATAATAACTGAGCTCTGCTGCGGCCGCAATTCTATGCACTATGGATTTTCTATTAGGATAACAGAAGTGCGAAAGGATAATAGAATTGGATGCTCCTAACACCTCCTCGAACTTCTGTTATCCTGATAGCACATTCCCATTTCGAACGCAAAATTGATAATAACTGAGCTCTGCTGCGGCCACAATTTTATGCACTATGGATTTTCTATTAGGATAACAGAAGTGCGAAAGGATAATAGAATTGGATGCTCCTAACACCTCCTCGAACTTCTGTTATCCTGATAGCACATTCCCATTTCGAACACAAAATTGATAATAACTGAGCTCTGCTGCGGCCGCAATTCTATGCACTATGGATTTTCTATTAGGATAACAGAAGTGCGAAAGGATAATAGACTTGGATGCTCCTAACACCTCCTCGAACTTCTGTTATCCTGATAGCACATTCCCATTTCGAACGCAAAATTGATAATAACTGAGCTCTACTGCGGCCACAATTCTATGCACTATGGATTTTCTATTAGGATAACAGAAGTGCGAAAGGATAATAGAATTGGATGCTCCTAACACCTCCTCGAACTTCTGTTATCCTGATAGCACATTCCCATTTCGAACGCAAAATTGATAATAACTGAGCTCTGCTGCGGCCACAATTCTATGCACTATGGATTTTCTATTAGGATAACAGAAGTGCGAAAGGATAATAGAATTGAATGGTCCTAACACCTCCTCGAACTTCTGTTATCCTGATAGCACATTCCCATTTCGAACACAAAATTGCTAATAACTGAGCTCTGCTGCGGCCGCAATTCTATGCACTATGGATTTTCTATTAGGATAACAGAAGTGCGAAAGGATAATAGAATTGGATGCTCCTAACACCTCCTCGAACTTCTGTTATCCTGATAGCACATTCCCATTTCGAACACAAAATTGATAATAACTGAGCTCTGCTGCGGCCGCAATTCTATGCACTATGGGTTTTCTATTAGGATAACAGAAGTGCGAAAGGATAATAGAATTGGATGCTCCTAACACCTCCTCGAACTTCTGTTATCCTGATAGCACATTCCCATTTCGAACGCAAAATTGATAATAACTGAGCTCTGCTGCGGCCACAATTCTATGCACTATGGATTTTCTATTAGGATAACAGAAGTGCGAAAGGATAATAGAATTGGATGCTCCTAACACCTCCTCGAACTTCTGTTATCCTGATAGCACATTCCCATTTCGAACGCAAAATTGATAATAACTGAGCTCTGCTGCGGCCGCAATTCTATGCACTATGGATTTTCTATTAGGATAACAGAAATGCGAAAGGATAATAGAATTGGATGCTCCTAACACCTCCTCGAACTTCTGTTATCCTGATAGCACATTCCCATTTCGAACACAAAATTGATAATAACTGAGCTCTGCTGCGGCCGCAATTCTATGCACTATGGATTTTCTATTAGGATAACAGAAGTGCAAAAGGATAATAGAATTGGATGCTCCTAACACCTCCTCGAACTTCTGTTATCCTGATAGCACATTCCCATTTCGAACGCAAAATTGATAATAACTGAGCTCTGCTGCGGCCACAATTCTATGCACTATGGATTTTCTATTAGGATAACAGAAGTGCGAAAGGATAATAGAATTGGATGCTCCTAACACCTCCTCGAACTTCTGTTATCCTGATAGCACATTCCCATTTCGAACACAAAATTGATAATAACTGAGCTCTGCTGCGGCCGCAATTCTATGCACTATGCATTTTCTATTAGGATAACAGAAGTGCGAAAGGATAATAGAATTGGATGCTCCTAACACCTCCTCGAACTTCTGTTATCCTGATAGCACATTCCCATTTCGAACGCAAAATTGATAATAACTGAGCTCTGCTGCGGCCACAATTCTATGCACTATGGATTTTCTATTAGGATAACAGAAGTGCGAAAGGATAATAGAATTGGATGCTCCTAACACCTCCTCGAACTTCTGTTATCCTGATAGCACATTCCCATTTCGAACGCAAAATTGATAATAACTGAGCTCTGCTGCGGCCACAATTCTATGCACTATGGATTTTCTATTAGGATAACAGAAGTGCGAAAGGATAATAGAATTGAATGGTCCTAACACCTCCTCGAACTTCTGTTATCCTGATAGCACATTCCCATTTCGAACACAAAATTGCTAATAACTGAGCTCTGCTGCGGCCGCAATTCTATGCACTATGGATTTTCTATTAGGATAACAGAAGTGCGAAAGGATAATAGAATTGGATGCTCCTAACACCTCCTCGAACTTCTGTTATCCTGATAGCACATTCCCATTTCGAACGCAAAATTGATAATAACTGAGCTCTGCTGCGGCCACAATTCTATGCACTATGGATTTTCTATTAGGATAACAGAAGTGCGAAAGGATAATAGAATTGGATGCTCCTAACACCTCCTCGAACTTCTGTTATCCTGATAGCACATTCCCATTTCGAACGCAAAATTGATAATAACTGAGCTCTGCTGCGGCCGCAATTCTATGCACTATGGATTTTCTATTAGGATAACAGAAGTGCGAAAGGATAATAGAATTGGATGCTCCTAACACCTCCTCGAACTTCTGTTATCCTGATAGCACATTCCCATTTCGAACACAAAATTGATAATAACTGAGCTCTGCTGCGGCCGCAATTCTATGCACTATGGATTTTCTATTAGGATAACAGAAGTGCGAAAGGATAATAGAATTGGATGCTCCTAACACCTCCTCGAACTTCTGTTATCCTGATAGCACATTCCCATTTCGAACACAAAATTAATAATAACTGAGCTCTGCTGCGGCCGCAATTCTATGCACTATGGATTTTCTATTAGGATAACAGAAGTGCGAAAGGAAAATAGAATTGGATGCTCCTAACACCTCCTCGAACTTCTGTTATCCTGATAGCACATCCTCATTTCGAACACAAAATTGATAATAACTGAGCTCTGCTGCGGCCGCAATTCTATGCACTATGGATTTTCTATTAGGATAACAGAAGTGCGAAAGGAAAATAGAATTGGATGCTCCTAACACCTCCTCGAACTTCTGTTATCCTGATAGCACATCCTCATTTCGAACACAAAATTGATAATAACTGAGCTCTGCTGCGGCCACAATTCTATGCACTATGGATTTTCTATTAGGATAACAGAAGTGCGAAAGGATAATAGAATTGAATGGTCCTAACACCTCCTCGAACTTCTGTTATCCTGATAGCACATTCCCATTTCGAACACAAAGTTGATAATAACTGAGCTCTGCTGCGGCCGCAATTCTATGCACTATGGATTTTCTATTAGGATAACAGAAGTGCGAAAGGATAATAGAATTGGATGCTCCTAACACCTCCTCGAACTTCTGTTATCCTGATAGCACATTCCCATTTCGAACACAAAATTGATAATAACTGAGCTCTGCTGCGGCCGCAATTCTATGCACTATGGATTTTCTATTAGGATAACAGAAGTGCGAAAGGATAATAGAATGGGATGCTCCTAACACCTCCTCGAACTTCTGTTATCCTGATAGCACATTCCCATTTCGAACGCAAAATTGATATAACTGAGCTCTGCTGCGGCCACAATTTTATGCACTATGGATTTCTATTAGGATAACAGAAGAGATAATAGATTTGGATGCTCCTAACACCTCCTCGAACTTCTGTTATCCTGATAGCACATTCCCATTTCGAACGCAAAATTGATAATAACTGAGCTCTGCTGCGGCCACAATTCTATGCACTATGGATTTTCTATTAGGATAACAGAAGTGCGAAAGAATAATAGAATTGGATGCTCCTAACACCTCCTCGAACTTCTGTTATCCTGGTAGCACATCCTCATTTCAAACACAAAATTGATAATAACTGAGCTCTGCTGCGTCCGCAATTCTACGCACTATGGATTTCTATTAGGATAACAGAAGAGATAATAGATTTGGATGCTCCTAACACCTCCTCGAACTTCTGTTATCCTGAAAGTGAGCTTTATCACAAGATTGTGTTTCAGAAATAGGTATTTATTATTTTGAAAAATGTTTACTGAGCTGTGTTTAATAAAGTCATCAAACAATAGGTATATTACCCATTACCCACACTTGCTGAAAAGTTATCTTTGTATATATTTGGAAAGTCAACTCTTCGATAGTAATGTTATCATCTGTAACATTCGTAACTCAGTAGTTTCATCAAGAATGACCTGGGGAGCTCAGTTTCTCCACTCTTTTGTCAACTGCCTGGAGGTTTTGCTAAACATCTTTTTTTCACGGAATTTAAAATATTTAAAAACCAAGAGAGTAACCTAGTAACCAACATCTTCCTCAGGATTTTCTGTAATCATAAGACTCCAGAATTTTTGTTTAAAATTTAGTGCCATCTTCCGGACAATAGCTGAAATTAATAACTCAACAATGCCTGTAATTTTCCGAGGGGTTATGTGTTTGGGGTGGTAATGTGAATTTTTATGAGACACTAGATGGCAGGCCTGTACAAAAACTTGTATTGGTTTTTATTCCCACTCTACCATAGTGCCGCTTTGCACTTGCGCACTAAATTATCGGACGCCATTATTTGTTAGAAGAGTGGTTGATTATTGGCAGCGTTGTCATAGCATGTTAAATTTCAGTAATTCTAGCACACTGTTACGTTGTAGGTAGATATTTTGGTAATATTGAAACCGAATGAGGAATACGGAAGACAGGAGAAATGATATGTTAGGTATCAGATGGAATGATGAAACATAAATATGAGGTTCTACAATGTAGGTAGGTATTATAATACCCTGTTCAATAACCCATTGAAAGTTGAAACGATTTTTATAACGACGCTTTATTCAGGTCCTAAGTTAGTACGTAGCAAGGTTTTTTCAATACACGTAGGTATGGGAGCGAAGCAATACAATGCTCATTTCCTAGGTATATCTATAACAAATGAAGTTCCTGGTATGTATGGCAACACTGCGAATTGGATCGATTGCAAACGTATAGACCCGAAGACCCGTTTAGAGCCGAATGAACAATCGAAACATTCGAAACGAAAATGAACCAACAGATGAACAGAAATTGGATGGGTTTTGTTTTCTATTTCTAATTTTCAAATTACAGCCCCATCTAACTACGTAGAATGGCGTACGGTCTCGTTTGTTTTCATGTCAATTTTATTCTTATAATTACGGAGTTTCGAATGATTTCAACTAATTGTTTGAATGAAGCGAATTTATGTAAACCTATCTTCAAATTAGTACCTAATAAGTGATAATGAGAAATGTAACCACACCTTCAAATATAATTTTTTTTCTCACATCTGTTTATGCCAGCCAAGCAGTACCAACATTAAACCAGTCTTGGTGAAATAACGATCCTAAGGCTACGGAAAAGCCCAACGTAATCAATGAATCGGCCATTTTGTTTTGTTCGTCTTGTGTCTGTTTTACCAGCATGTTTCTAGTTTCTACTTTCTAGGGTTGACGCATTCTGCGTTATTAAGCTAGTTTTTGTACAGCATTGTTTGTAATGATAGGTACATAAAAAGATATCATTCAATAATTTTTTTTCAGTTCAAAACTGATGTGTTTTGAGCTAGGTAGGTAGCTAGATATAAACTTTTAGATTATTCCAAATCTCTGAATTCGATACCAACTAGGTACCTATGCCTTATTAGGTAGGTATTCACCAAGCTAGTCGTTTTTTCATTTTCACCTAGAATAATACCTACCTACCTACAGTATGGATTGGATTTACAGAAAATGCCAAAGAAGACCTTGTTCTATAGATTGGTAGGTACCTACCTAGGTGATGAAACATCTTTCATCTCGATACTTACCGATCCACCTACCTAATTCAACATTTTTCTTGAACCTACGTAGGAACCAACCTATTTTATGTAATGGATATAGATAAAAAATAAAGTACCAGAGTCGCGAACCCTACTTACATTGTCTCGAAATCAAACAATTGAAAATTTCCCTCAACAAAAAATTTCAAAACACCTCGGATTAATAACAAAATGTGAAATCTCAGGAACTAAAAAACAATTGCACTTGTTCGTTAGGAGAACATCTCATAGTGTCTGATACAATAGAATTGTACGGATAAGGATACGAGATTCGGAAAGAATAACCATTGTACCAGAATGCACTGAATTTTGTATTATACCGTTGTGTAGTTGTTGAACAGCTCTACCTTACTCACCCCACGAGAAAAGTAGACTCGGCCAAGCCTCAATTAAAACAGCCTACTATGCGTTCTGAAAAGATTTCGTATGATCCAAAGTCGACGTGTTATTTCAGTATTGTATGTTTTTACTGATTATGGGTATACTTTTTTGCTATTTTTGATGGGAAATCAGGCAGTTACTCATACAGGCAACCTCATTTGCTATTTTGAAACGAAATAACGAGTGAATAATCGTATAAATTCCAACATGGAGAACCATGATACCTACCTATTTATTGGGTATTGCTGTTGCATTTTACTTTGAAATTATAAGATTATTTCTATTCATGTTAATCTCTTTCCTGGAAGAATCAAAATCTCACTTGTTTGTCCTTTTGGCCCTGCCCAAATTGTTCTTATTCAATGAAACTGCTGCCATAGGTACCTAATCCTTGTTTTGTGGAAGTAGTTTCAAATTACAGGATTTAACAGACGATCAATAACGTGTAAATCGATATTATTTTTCAGTATAGCGTTATGGAGAAACAAACAATATATCGTAATAAATATAAAAATAGAAAGAATTTTGTAGGTAGAGTAGTAGCGCGTCGCAAGCGACCGAAAAGTCCAGTAGAAGGAGATGAAATATAAAGGAAGGCTATAGCGCGCTACACGAAATCGTCCGATCGCGCAACGACGTACTATAGTGGTTTTCTCTGTCGTGCTCACGGGTACGAGAGCATGTCGTGACTAAGTCCGCATTTAGACACAAGGAGGTGCAATACATTTCCAAGCCGCGCTCCCAGTGTGTTGTGTAGAGCGAAAATGAAGTGAATTGAGCTCGCACAGTGTAAAAAGTGTAAAAAAATTAACAAGTGATGATACAAATGAAAATAATAATATTTCATGTGCTTTACGAAGAGTGAGTGTGTCGATATGTGAGGTTGTGTAGTTAGTGTACGAAACGAGGTCCCGTCGTCTCTCCGAGTGCGCCAACATGAAGTCGAAACGGCTGTGTTTTTTTGTGAAATAGTGTTTGTGCGCCAAAAAACAAAAATTCCTCAATGTGGTGTTTAGGGCACAATGGTCAGAGAGACTAGACACTTGTGGGTAGGAAATTTACCCGATAATATACGAGAAGATCGAATACGAGAACATTTCAAACGGTAAATACCTCCATTGGTTCAGTAATTTTATTTTCAGCTTCACAGGATCTCTCGTCTTTGACGAGATTTCGGATTTTTGTGTTGTATTATCTGGGTTTCCTTCACCGCATCCAAACCCTCTCACGCAGTGAGTCCGTTCTAATTTATATATTTTTTGTTTATATGAACTCTTCTATTTATACCAAGTTCCTATTTTGACTGGAAAGAGAAATTCTTTATAGACGCAAATGATTATAAATACATCTATAAAAATTCCGCCTCGGTGGCGTAATGAATATTATTGAGCCTCCTCAAACGACTATTCCATACCTACCAAATAATGCATGCTTTGTTGTAAATAGGACACAAATTATCGCGGAAATAGAAACATATGTTTTAAACTCGCCTCGTGTATCGAATTACGTATTTTTTCCCTTATCATTATAGGTACGTATTTTTTGTTTATAAAACACTTCAATAAAATTCAACATCAAGAGAAATAAAACTAATAATCTAGGTACCTACCTTACAGAAATTATTGTGAAATTTTGATTTTTTTATATTTTAAAGCTTTATGTGGAATACTTATAAATGACTGAGATAGTAACTTTGGTATTTCGAAAACAAATAAGAGTTTTTGCCAATGCTTATTCCAATTTTGAATTGTTTCAACGAACATTTTTTTAACTGATACTGAACCGCAGTAAGTACCTACCTAGTGGTTGGATTTATTTTATCATTTGCTGCGGATTCAGCCATATTGTGTTTGATATTTTTGATCCACCAAGAGTAGATTCTACTCATCATTTACTTTTTTTATTTACACAAGTAGGTAAGTTTAATGTAGATTTCTATCGTTCCAATTGTTTTATTCCTTATCTATCATTAAAATATATAGCGTCATTCAAAAAGTACCTATGCAAATGGAAAAGTTTTTTACTATTGATTTCACAGAAAAAAATATTAGTGATAAGAGTTGCTGCTCATTGAAAAATTCATAATGGGTTATCGAAAAGTTATGTTAGGTTCTTGGTTTCTGTAAAAATATTTTATTCCGATAAGTCATCAAGAATAAAGTACCTACCTCTATTTTTAAAAATATGGAAAAATTTCATTAGGAATATTTTGTTGTAATCTAATGGACTATTCCGATTTTGAATATCAAAGAGATTCTGATGAAACTGATTTATCATGATTTTTTTTTTCATTTACATCCCACTGGTTCGTTATCCGCTTATTATTCAAACCATTTTCGATGGGATATCCTCTAGTCATGGAAATATTGGCATCATATCATGAATGCCTAACAATATCTAAAAGATAAATCGCTTTCCAATTTTTTTATTTTAATTTTTTTTTTTCATCAACGTTGCACGTTATTTAAATACTGCAGAATATTGATGAAAATCTGAATCCAAATGGTTCATGAAATGGTAATGAAATGTTCCCATTGGATAGGTATTTTCTGTATTTTGAAAAATAGAGGTTCTTTATTCTTGATGACTTTTCTGAAAAAAGGATTTTTTTTCCGAAACGACCTAACATAATTCCCCATTACGAGTTTCTCCATGAGCACCAATTATTACCAAAAATATTTTTTTTCTGTGAAATCAATAATAACAAAGTTTTCAATTCGTTGCATAGGTACTTTTTGAATGGCGCTGTATACCTATCTAGGTACACGACTTATGATACAATAATTCAAAATAAGTTTCATTTTGAATTCTCTAGAAAATCTTATTCTTTATAAAAGTGTATTTATCTATTCACCTCGAAGTATATGAGCCCCATGCAAACCTTTGAGTTGAAGACGTATATAAAAAATATATATATTTTTTGTTTCAGGAAAAAAAATCATGCTTCATAAAGTTCTGGATATTCTAAAACCTGATTTGGAATTATAAACTCTCAAAACTTGGTCAGTTGTATACGAGGTTTGTTAAAATGGTTGGTTAACAGGACGTTTTAAACTTCTATACAAATATTTCATGGGCGTATTCCTGGGGTCAAAATATAAATTTTTTTTCATAAAAATGTGTCCTAAAATGCACTCCCTCCAATCTACAGGCATCAAATGTTCAAAAATGTACAAGCCTTTGGTTTTTTTGGACGCAGCGTCCAGGACGCTCCAATAATTTCTTGCTTCAAAAATAAAGTAACTAATTCAAGGGGGTGAATGAGGGTTGCCTACAGTTTTTATGGCTAAAATTTTCTATTTCCGCAAAAAAATTAAATTTGATCACTATTGAGTTGGCCATGAAAAAAAAAAATTTTGACTTCTTGCATGTTTCAGTCTTCAGATAACAGTTTTCGACAAAATCGCTGGTAAATAAATATTAAAGTAAGAAACTAAAATAATTTGACAACTTTTTTTGTTCTTTAGGTAAATTGTAAAACAGCTCTTTGATTTACTAGTATGTTCGACCTGTTTTGAACAGTTTACTTATATATTTTGTATCTTTCGATTTGGTATAAATTTTGTGATTTTCGTTTTGGTGTAAATTTTGTTTTGTCTGTAGCTTGGAGGGGGTGAATTTTAGGACACATGTTTCAGGAAAAAAAAATCTTATGACCCCTGGAATACACTCTAAAAATATTTATACTGAATTTTAATACACCCTTGTATGAATTTGTTGCAGGAAATAAAAAGTATTTTCATACGCTGCAATATCAAAAACTGTTAATATGAAGAGTTGCTTGGATTGAAAATCACGTATACCTGATCATATCCATCTACCCAAAAAATAAAAAAATATATATTTTTTACATTTTTATCTAGAATCTCATTTTTTAGTTTACCAATTGAAATAATGTCTCTCGCATTTAAGGGCCAGAGAATATTCGTGGGCAAAGCAACAGGCTCAGTGAGTTTTCGATAAAAAAATCTGCATAAATTAATCGTTTTTTATGTTTATGGATATGGTTGTGTATTCGAACAAGATTATTCTTTCTGAACAGGTTTTCATAATATCAATTTTGTATATTGTAAATAAAAATACTTCACACTGTACAAAATTCATATTGTTTGACAAAACTCGATAGGTATGACTGACGAGTATCAAAAATAAATTAAAATTCCATATGTCGCCACAATTCTGATTCTGATTATGAAAAAACACGACACACCTTATAAAAATGTAAATGTTTTGAGAAGTTGGAAGAATCCTGTTGTTTAAAAAAATCGGATTGAGGTAGTTTATTCTATCCCTAGGGACTGAATCGCTTAATCCTTAGGGTCTAAAGTGTTGCAGCAGCATTCAATAAATGACCCCCGTAAAGCTAGCAAAACCACTTTGGAATTTTCAATTTTTTTAGGCCATAATTTTAGGCAAATTTTAGGCTATTATATTACACTATTACCGATTTTTTTTCTCTTCCTTAAGCTGACAACCAAATCGCTAAACGAATGTTTATGAAAAAACGTCATAATTTCAGTTTTTTTTTATAATAATAATAAGTAATTTTTTTAGATTTTTTACCCTGAAAGATAAGATAAGTTTTTACCTTGAAAAATAAGATAAGTTGGCCCTGGAAATGGAGATTTATTCATGAAATGGTGTCCTGGTGGACTTTTTGAATGTCTACTTAACGAAAAAAAATCAATACAATCGGTTGAAAAATGTAAGTTTTAGAAGGGTGCTTCCATCTTAAATGGGTCACACTGTATATTTTTTGCTCTTCAGTAGTAGTTGCAATCATAGGTTCTGTAAGCTCAACATTGAGCTGGCTGTACCAAAAGGCTAACCCGAGGGGGAAACAACTAGTCATTTGTTGTACACCTAATGAAAGCTGTGCAGTAATTTCCTTTAATGAAAAATAATGAAAAAGTTTTAGGAGGCAATGAACATTCAATTACGCGGATACGTTGTATGGACATAATTTAACTCTTATTATAAATAAAAATAAGATTCAGAAAGTTCAAAGATCAGATTTTCCATAACGAGTCGTAAAGCTAGCAGAACCACTTTTGAGGTTCTGCTAGCTTTACGGGGGTAAATAAATGGTTGCACTTCGCATATTTCCCCCATTTGTTTTTTTTTTAAATTCTTTCGAAAATTGTAATCACGAATTTTATAACACAACTTTTACACGTCAAACTTTTTTTCATTACCTTGACTTTATTAAAACTGACATTATCGGCCTTGGAACGGATATTATCGACCTTGAAACGGATATTATCGGCCTTGAAACGGATATTATCGGCTTTGAAACGGACATAATCGACTTTGAAACGGACATTATTGGCCTTGAAACAGACTTTAACGGCCTTGAAACGGACATTATCGGACTTGAAGCGGACATTATCGGCCTTGTTACGGACATTATCGGCCTTGCAACGGATATTATCGGCCTTGAAACGGACATAATCGACTTTGAAACGGACATTATCGGCCATGAAACGGATTTTATCGGCTTTGAAACGGACATAATCGACTTTGAAACGGACATTATAGGCCTTGAAACAGACTTTAACGGCCTTGAAACGGACATTATCGGACTTGAAACGGACATTATCGGACTTGAAACGGACATTATCGGCCTTGTTACGCACATTATCGACTTTGCAACGGGCAAAATCGTATTCGAAACGGGCATTTTCGCACTTCGAATAGGTTGTATCGTCCTTGAAATGGGTGTTATTGGAAGGATACAGATAGTTATGTTAGATTGCGAAAAAAATATACTTAGGTTTCATCGAGGGTTTCATATATATTTTCAAGCTTATGTTATTATGAAAAATCTGCCTACTTACAAGTATACTGCTTTGATTTCTTCCACATGAATTATTTTCAAAGAATTTCAGGATATTGGACAAAAAAATAAAGTCAACATAATTATTTGCTTATGTTTCGCGAATATATGTTTTCCTCTGAGATACGATAAATCAACATAGTTTTCATTTACAAATTTTTACTACCCAAAATAGGTAGAATTGTTGGAAATCCCAGTGCAATGAACGATGCCAAGAAGATTGCTACATCTTGAATGTCGTCATATTTGTAGTAGGTACATCCATCAACTCGACGAGGTAAGCATATTGGGAACTGTCCAATCGAAATAGAGGTCCATCACCACATCATTAAATAAATAAGAAACTTCTGTTTGTATGTTTGTATTCGATGCGGAATATTCAGTTGGCTATGACACAACTTTCAAGCATTAATTGAAAAGGCAAGAGGCGACACTCCGGGCTACAATGAAAAATTAAACGTGATTGGCAGTAAACATGAGTTTATACCATGGTCGTTTGCTGTGTGATTATTTGTTTTGTCGATAAATCGACTCCTATAGAAATAAACCTATTTAAATGTGACGTCTGAGTCATTTTCACAGCGATAAAAAAGGTGCATCCTTTTTGTGTTGTTAATAATTGCTCCTTCAAATTTAATGAAGGTGATTTTTATTGTAGTGTATTTATTTATACAGTGCCCGTCTACTAATTTTTGAACCACCTGGTATATCGCAACAAAATTTGGAAGGCTCAAATAGGAGATAAAAACCCACTTTTTCATAAAAAAAATCACAGCTAAAAGTTTTGATATGTCAGCTGAGCGCCATTTCCAATAATTTTTTTTCAAATATCATTTCAAAAACCATTTCAAATATTTACGGATGATCCCAAAGTCATGGATATTTTAGTTGATATGAAATAATTATACTGGAGCAGTAATCAGTACCCTCTTTGGACCATATGCAACGATTTAAGGCTAGGGAGACAAGTCTCATTTATACATGCCAAAGAAAAAACAGGGTTTTACTCCTGCCTCAGTTTTCAACTTACCCATAATCCCGGCAATTTATTCAGCTAATGTTGAAAATAATCGCTCATACATATCCTACATAAAAAATGGACTTATGGATGTATGTTACTTAGCTCCTAGGGCGCTAAGTGAAGTTGCTGAGAACATTACAAAAACTAAATATGTGGTAGATCTCGTCAAAATAAACAACTTTTTTCCTATAAAATGTTTATCGAAAAATGATTCGTTTTCGAGATACAGATTGTTGAAATTTTTCTCAGCAACTTCACTTAGCGCCCTAGGAGCTAAGTAAGTAACATGCATTGATATAGAAAATTGTAAATATCTCGAAAAAGATCACCTCCAGCGTTGTTGAGGAGGTATACCTTTTTTAATTGAAAAAGGTGTGGGAATAACATTTTTTCGTGAAAAGTACCAAAAGTTTACTATCAAACATGTTAGGGCAATTTGAAATAAATAATGACAGTGTACGCAGCGCGCTCTAGAAAATAATGCGAAATTATGATTTCCCACGTCAAAAAAACCCTGGGTACCAAATTTCGTGCAAATAACTTATTTTTTGCAAGAGTTATTTTTAAAAAGCGTACAAAAAAATTCAATTTCAACACCCTGTATGTCCGAAACGAAGCATTTCCGGACACAAGTTTATTTAGACTTTTTTCCTAAAATTGTCTCAGAAATACGTCACTTGAATATTTTAACGTACTTATGTTACACCCTGTATATATATATATATATGCAGGATATGAATAAGCCATTATTTTCAACATATAGTGAAGAGAATGCCGATTTTATGGGTAAGTTGAAAATGAGCCAATGACTGGATTATGAATAAATACCCTTACGTTGTGCTGCGATACCGAGCACGACTTTATCGAAGCGTAGCGCTATATCCGTCTTGCTGCGATTCCGTCTGCTAGTTTCACTCGGGTGTTTCATAGGTACATTCTTTTGTATGTCGAATTCGTACGTTCGAAAACTGACATCTACCTACATACTCGTTTACAGCTACCAGATACACATATTGAGGTCGTTATCAATTCGGTATGCTGTAAATATTTATGCAGCGTTGTATATGCGCGATCCGTGCAATTTATTTGAAGCAAAATCTGTAAGTTATCCCGACGTTTTATTATTAGATATAATGAAAAAGGAACGAGTTGAGACTAGAAAGGTTACAGATATAAATAAAGCATTGAAATATTTTCGAAGATTTCTGTTGATAATTTTTAATCTCACGACTACTTCCAAAAATATGTATTCCATTTCATCTAGAATAGTGGGGTAAATGTAATCATGGGGCAAGTGTAATCAGGCACTCTCTAATTTTTGTATTACCGTTTTTAATATTTTTCCAACTATAATTTGAAATTGCATCCCTTTTTCTACCTGTATATGATGTTTGTTATCTTTTTCAAGGTCTCTGTTCGAAATGTTAGTTAAGTTATGGATCACCTGCATTTTCACTTGTTATGCAAGTGCCGATTGTAATTTAGATGTTTTTATTACTATGGCAAATTCATTAAGGCTTCAATAATTTGCTTCCTTAGGTTATTTTCAACGGGGAATCCGATTCTGCTGTCAGATTTTGATTTTGATGTCCACAAAAACCAAAATAGTGGTGATTACATTTACCCCACCAAAAGGTACATATGGGGTAAGTGTAATCACGAAGACTGGGGTAAATGTAATCACTGATTGGCATTGTACATTGTCTTATTGTTCAGTTATTTCATTAAACGTAAATATGACAATTATTCTGTACTCATTCCAAAAAAAGTCTATAACTTCCCTATAAATTGAGGTAGGGGGCTAATTTTTTTTTTGGTCGAAACTTTCTGATTACACTTACCCCACTTCACCCTAACAGACAGAAGATAAATACAAGTTAGGACCTGCAGAAACGTGCGACGACGATAGCGCAACACTTGCATTCAGCAATACGGAGAAATTTCCAAGCAAGACAGTACGAACTACGATGGAAAGAAACGAACGGCCGATTGGCCAATATATCGGAATATCGGTATTTGAAATATCGGTATCGGCCGATTATCGGTTTCGGCCGATTATCGGTATCGGCTAAAATTTCCATATCGTTCGATCACTAGTTGTTACCCCCTCGGACTCATCTGAACCACTGCTTCCCAGAGCCAATCGCCGCTAGTCGAGTGATTCCGTTTACTCGAGCCTTAGTCTGTCTAGCCACTCATAGGGTTTGTTTTGTTTCCTTTCATTATCTATTCTGAACCAGTTCTGACCAGTCACACAACCAAGTCTTGGAAGTCTTATTGCTCAAAACTTGTCAGACTTCAACTGTGCCACTACTTTGGACGATTCTAGGACGGTTCTGACTCAGAGCCAATACAAGCCTATAATATTATATATTGCTCGACTGTCTAGCACATCGCATGGCATGAATTCTGCCCGATCTGTATACACGCCTCACCTGCGTCTTCGTTCAAATGTTCGAATACTATGTATTCGTACAGCCGAAAATAAATCAGTTAAAAATACATGCATTTTCGAGACGGATCTCCGAGGCATTAAATTTGCTCCAAGTGGGTACTATCTACAATGTTGTTATGCAGCAACTACCTATTTATAAAAACAGGATACATAAACAGCTATATGCTGAGATTATTAAATGACGGCTTGCTTTTCGTTTCAAGTTAATATGATTCTGGATTCTTGCGGCAAAGTATGGCATAGCAGACTGACGCTTTCACCATTTCGGACGATTTGTTGAGAGGTTGTGACCCTTGCATCCCTGGCCCCTAAGTTTGGCAACGCCGCCTGGTATCTCTAAATACATTCCTTATGTTCTCGGTTTGAATATACGACTATAGAAGTCTTCACTAAAATATAAATAATATTAACGAGAATATTACTTACATATTCAGTGTACGTAACTTTTTTCATTATAAGAAAATGTAACTTTAATATTTATGCCACATTTTTTCTGCAGCTTCTCAAAACTTCTGAGTGACCACTGTAATTAGAAAGGGTACACGTTACTATAACTCGGGATTTTTTTCTGTGTGCCAGTTTATCTATAATATAGAAAAAAGTTGTTTTGTGACGTGACGTCACGTCACTAGGCGTCATAAAAGGTCAAATTCTCAAACATTTCTGTCCTTGCTTAGTTTATGAAAGTTTACGACGCGACTGTCCCAACTTGAAAAATTATATTTTCATGGGATTACCCGGGATTACCAATTTTCATCACACACTCGGTAACTAGGTAGGTTTCAAATCACAAAATCACTCTAAACATCGAAGATCCTAGTAAAAACTCTGACATAAGCCGTACAAAAATAATGTGTGCACTTTTACCAATAAAGGTTATTGCCCGGCACATTTTGCAATAGGATTTCTATTTAAAAATAAACTGTGCAATTTCGCCATACCTAGAATAATACAGAAAACGTATGTATATACCAAGTGTCGTGTTCTTTATGTAACAAATTGGCCAACGTATAGTCGTCCGCGAACGAAAATTGACGGTTAAATTGTTAGTGTTACGTAACTTGAGATACAAAAAAGAACCTATAATCATTTTGAGTTTATCTTCACCGTTGTAGAGTTGGTTACTTGTAAAAACATAAATGTTCTAACCTTTGACTAATTTCGAGAGTTTTCGTGACTGAGGATTTTATAAAATGTAAAAAATTAAATGTTGAAATGAGTGATGTGTACTGGTTTTCCCAATCATTAAAATGGTGTTGATTTCAAATATTCATTTGAAAAGGTATCGAAGAAAAATTTCTTTGATTCTATAGCATCAAGAGCCTGTAACTTAGTAACCGAGTGTTTCCGGGAAAACAATATTAACTAATGTATTGCCTTTTTGAGGGGAAAAGATGAAGTTCTGGGACAACCAGAATAAAGAAAATGAAAATTATGGTGTGTCCATATTTAACTCTCAAGAAGCTAAAAAAAATTATGGTCCAAACACTGCTAACACTTTTTTCTACTCGTGTATATGAAATTATCATTTTTCAACCGGTTACCCTACATGAAAGTGATAGGTTTTCACTCTAGAGATGAAAATGAAAAATGAATATTATCATGCGACCCGATGGGATTATTCTATAAAAATTGATGGATTTGTGACACTAATGACAGTTAATCTCACTACTTGGCACTTGAATCAGCAAACGAACGTCACTTCGTTTGACAGTTTATAAACATTTAAGTTCTAAAAATTGTAATCCATTATTTTATAATCAACATCTACTGTAGAAAATAGTATATTGTGCAACAAGTGGGAAAAGTAACTTTCCCCACATGTTGGACACTATACTTTTTCTACAACTGCACAAATTTAAACAATACAAGTAATGTAACTCAATATTTACCTTTTAACAGTTGAATAATTTATTTAAAATTGACTTAATAAAAATATCCAGATGTAAATTTAAATTTAAAAAAATGAATTCACAATCAATACTTACATCATGGAGCCTTATTTTTAAAATTTTGTTCAAAAGTACATATACGTATATAGCAGGATTTTAAATAGCATTTTTGAACCGACTACAAAAAGATATGTTAATTTGAGGAAAAAAGCGAAACAAATCTGAAAATAATTTACCTCTTTATCAAAACAAGAATGAAAACCACCTTAAGAATTTAAAAACTTCTTGCAGCCAACTAATTTTTGTCGATTTTTGTTGATTCTCCATGTAAAAAAATTGTATGTGGTGTGGGCAAAGTGCCGTGAGAAATAATATTTCTCACAGTATGAGCAAAACATGGTTTTGAATAAGTAAACTATAACAAACACGCTACTTTTCATAGCAGTTGTAGAAAAAATAGTATTTCCTACTCGAGATGAAATAAGTTTTTTATCTATCTCTTGTTAAAAAATATACTATTTTGTGAATATCAAATCATACCTATCATTTTTAACTGATTTTTGTATGAAAATTATTGTGATACAAAAACTTCGTTTGCCTGTCTGTCATACTATTATTCCGAGACACTAAATGTGGTTGGAATAGTTATTTACCTAACAAGTGCGGAAAGTAGTACTTTTCCGCACGCGACGGCGAGCGGAGTTCGGGCAAGCCGTTAAGGGCGGAAAAGACATTTTCCGTAAGAGTTAGGTACAATATTTTTCCTACGAGTGTTTTTGTCCATCTTATTTATGAAAAAACAAGGTTTTTAATAAACAAGTTTTTATAATAATGCAACAAAATGACTAATAAGACAGAATAGTTACATAGATCATTTAGTTAGTCCTAAATATCCTCATTTTCAACAATACAAAAATCATGCGGAAAAGTAAAAATCGTACGGAAAAGTAAAACTTTCAAAACGAAAAATCGTGCGGAAAAGTTACTTTTCGTAGGAAAATAATCTTATCCATGGTTGAGCTGGACATGTCTGGAGGTAGCTAGCTAGTCTGCAGCTTCATAGTTGTATTAAAGAAAAGGACATACATTTTTTGGGTTCAATTACAATCATGAGACGTTTTCTGCCCTAGTCATTAATGAATTGTAGGATTAATGTAGGTACTGTCTAACATGATAATGAAACTTTGATGTCCATCAGAAGCCATTTATATACAGGGTGTTAGGGGTATGACTGTCTTGATTTCAACAGATGATAGTGCTGCATTCAACTAGCTTTGGAATATTTATGATCCCTATTTTTGATTGGCTTCAGTTTAATAAGATTCAGACCACTTTCTCCCGGCTCCAAAATACTTACTTAAGTTTCGTTAAAATAACTGAGGAGTCATTTAAGTCTTGCTTCTCATGATGAAGGTAAACAAAGGTTGACATTTTCTATTTAATTTGATTCTGAAGTGACAAAAAAGGTTTTTGTCGTAGGGTACGTTACAGATATAATGTACCCCTATCATGTAGCTTTTTAGAAATAAAATAAAATAAAATAAAATATTTTTTCACCGAGTTGAAGAATCCGATTCAATATTTTACTACCTGAGTAGGATTATTACTATTGCTTCAACTTTCCTCTTACCGTACCAACCTTCGAAAGTGTTAATACATTTTCAACACCTAAAATTATAAGTTGAATTGAAACGCCTTACGTAATACTTGAACAAACTATGTGTATAGAGGGATTTCACAAATAAGACTTCTTCAACTGAAGTAACAGTCTGATGTAATTCGATGAAAAGTTGTTTTTCTCATTTGATAATGGTAAGACGAATGAAAACTGCTTTGTGAACCGCTGTTTTCGAAGTTTTTTCCTGACCGCTCGAAAAGGTAGAGAAATGCTTTGTTGTAGTCCATTGAAAGGCTTTCCCAGCGTAATGGAAAAATCAAACTGAATGAGAGCCCCTTTGTTCCTTTGTTTCGCTGTCTGGAAACGAATTAACTATACTCATCGTTCAACTAGAAAGCCTAATTAAATCGACCTAAAAAAAGAATGCAAATGGCTCTAAACAAATTGTTTGCACCTTGCTTCCTGTTGATGTTGAATAATTGTATGTATTTACAATGACCAACACCTGTAACGGGTATGTCATCGACATCCGCCGTTATTGTAAAAAAAAATGAAAACTGTCCATCAAAGCTTCCTGAATCATCATACACAGAAACTTTGGGATCACTAATATCAGAGATTTTAAAATCGTATTGATTGAAAGTAAGTTACTTATGTTCAGTAAGTGACATAATTTTTCAGTATATACATTTTTTCAACAAAGTGCGTCATGGATTATGCATTAAATTCCTTAGGAACACAACTCAGCCTAAGTCTGCATCAATTTTGTTTTTTTTTTTTGAGTTCATTTGTTGAGTAGTGTGTAGAGTGTTGTATAGTGGGACAATATTTTTCAAATGATCATAAATTCTTCATTCCAATCTTGAGTTAGATTCTCATCTAATCAATGTATTGGAAACATGAAAGTATCATCAAAAAACATTAAAACCATGAAAAAAGTGAAAAGGCGGATTAGACTAGTCTTGTCCCACTATACACCCAGGTCCCACTATATAACCAACCCCTGTTTCATAGTGGGGCAAGAACCTTTGCATAATGGGACAATCTGATAATAATGTGGTTAAGTTGAAATAAAATCAATATTTTCTAGAAAAAATATACAAATTTTACATTATTTAAATAATGTGATACAATTATTGTCTGACCAAAGTATCCATTGCAGTTCCACTATACACAATTCAGTTGTTTTGCTATTGTGAATAGTGGGGTTTATAGTGGGACAGTCCTAGTATGGAACCCATAATTGTGTCCCAATATATAAGACTATACCTTTTTTAGGTTATGAATTTATGTTGTCGACAAAAACACAAATATGAGTAATATTGATCACAAACTTCTTTCCATAAATAAAGCCGATATTCGACTCGATATCAACACGAAAATAAAAATTTTGCTTCCTAGAAATCAGATGTGCGCCGGTTTCAGACATACTGAACAATTTGCTGATAATATTTTTAACTGATGATAGAGGGCAGTACATGTAGATGTAGCACAAGGCCCGTGAGGGCGCGGTGAATCGAACCCGCGTACCTTGGATTAGCAAGCAGGCATACTACCTACGCGCCACCAAGACCCATATGCTGAACAAGAATAATAAAGCCCAAGAAGCTGTTGGAATGGTACTTACAGGTTTTGGGTGCTACAATTGAGAACTGTATAACTTATATAATTATTTTGTATATCAACCTCCTCAGATGCCTCATTGAATCGATTAATCCCGTATGATTCATACTTATAATTTATTAGTTCGATATTGGATCACTTGCTTATGTTTTTGTATGGTTCCATGCTCTTTACAATTGCTTACGCAGTCTGTCATTTTTATTGCATTACCGTGTTTACGTAGACATAATGTCGACGTATTTTCGTTAATCTGTCGTTCGAAAGGCATTAATAAGTATGTATCGAATGTAATTTGTGATCAAAAGAACAATGTGTCCGCGTACACGGAAAGTTCATGCGACTCTAACTTTATTAACCTCAACTTTCATTTTGTGCTGCGCTATTTGTCCTTGTTCTTTTATGCTATTCCAAAATGATTTATTTTTGCTATTTCTTATATGGGTGTCACGCTGAAACTTCATTTGAAATCACCAGCTTCTGTCCCACGTTTGATGAAAGAGGAGGAACCGAAGAATACTGAGTCTGATTGTCCATGTATCTTCATATAAAAGGTAATAAAAGGTAAATTTGTTGGTTTACGTATGTAAATTTCACTTCGTTTTCCACTTCTTTTGGTGCGGGGAGAACAAACTGTATGATTTTTTTTATTTAGTCGTAGTTCACTCTGTATAAGCAACAAAATAACCTGTCCAGAAGAACTGACTGAGAAAAATTCCAAATAACGAATGTGATATAAGAAAACCGATATTTTTATCAGCTTTTTGTGAAAGACGAAAGACGTCATATTAGATTTCTTTGGTTTCCGCCCACGGTGTAACTCGATCGATATCAGTTAACCCGGAGAGCGGTTGGATTGGAAACTGAATTCTCACAGTTGTAAGAACTCAGGTACCACAAAATTTATTCGTGTGGAATTTGAATCGTTCCCTTTTGGAATCAATACTTTACCTGTTATTGTAACTCGAGAAAATTGTTACGAAACAGCATTAATTGAGTGCTCTAATACTTCTTATAGGTTTTGAAAATCAAATACTTTTTTACATTTTTCTACCAATATAAAGAGAAATGTGAATTTCGAGTGCGTTTTCAGAAACCTACATACAACTTTGTATTGCAGATTTTCAGTTTCTACTAGCTGTATCAATATCTTCATTTTCTGCTACTTTCATGAGCTACTAGTGTCAATATATTACCGAATTTTATGGTTATTAATACACGCCCATTCTGACAGCCAACGAAATTCCTTCAATTTCTTAGAACCGACCAATCAACGGTCAATTACAGTGATTATTTCTTTCGTATGTTGAATATCAGTCATCAACAAATCACACGTTCGTTTGAAAGGACCAATCAACACGCTCTATTAGCGACTATTTGCATGGTGCACAATAGTCGCCGGGAACAGTCGGTATTATCATTATATCAAGCAGCTTGTGTATCTGACACAACTTTAAATAAACGTCAAATTGAATCAATCGTGTTGAAGTGTTTGAAAATGAATCGGTTTGGCGAGACCGAAAACGAAAAAATTTATCCAGTCTACAATCCCTACAGTGAGGAGTCAAAAAGCGTAATGTAGCGTATGTTGTGAACACATTTTGCGAACATCGTTAATATGGATTAAATGAGTCGACAGCATTTACAAAACTGAATGATATTCTTCGCGTATTCTTCAATTCAACCTTATTTCACATCATCAGAGTATTTTGAACAGATTGAGAAGACATAATGAATGCGAAGCTTGTACGGTTATTACTGTTAGTAAATTTATAAAGCTGGTGCTGGTGCTGTTTCTGTTTGGATTTTGTTGATTGTTATCATTCCAAATTGTTTAATTTCGTGAATATATGTCTCTCTGATATAAGGAATTGGATTCAAGAAATAATCTACATAAATGTAACAAGACCTTGATAAATAGTAAAACTATTTTTATTACTGCTAATTCTCTTGTATTTATGAATTAGACTTGACTCGAGCTTTTTGCAAATATTCCAAAAAGTATTGAAGCAATCGTTTTACAGTCAATTGAACTTTTGTAGAGATTTATAAAACCTACAAAACAGTTTTTTAAGCGACAGGATCGGTGCATTTTCCACTGAGAAAATTCGGGAAAACCTCGAAAAACAATATTGTGGAAACTGATAGATACTAATATGTGTTCCAACTGTGCGCAAGATGTTTTCTGTCCGATGTGTAGTTTTTGTACAATCGCGTTATAAAAAAATCAAGGGCACATCTTCCAAGATGTTCCGATTCAAGGGAAATCGTCATATTCAAATTGTGTTGAAGGTATGTGGAAAAAGATATCAATATCTATAACTTGTATATTTCGGCTTAGGTCATCACAGAGGATAATGGACTTGCACTGCACTGTTTGGAACCTTTGGTGTAGTAATGAACATACTGGAGTTTGATCCCAAGACCAATCGGCTATTTTTAACACCTCGATACGTGTTTCAATCACCAAATGATCATCTTCAAGAGGAAAATTAAAATTTACTCACCAACCAAACCACAACCTCGAGTTGTTTGGATCCAGATAACGATGTCCCACGCGATCTTACCTCGAGCTATCTATACTCCCGAAATGAGTAAACATTTAAAAACTGAAAAGGGGGTGTTGCCTTTTCGAAAAGCAACATTGTGTTTTTAAAATACAGGTTTTTGAGTTGAAACTAAACTTATAATTCAGAAATCCACGAACACGAAAAAAAGGTATTTGAGGTTTTATAGTTAAAAAAAAAGCATTACAAAACCAATGCAAACATTTCTGCAAAAAAATTAAAAGTAAGCAGCAAGAAACATTTACATTATGACTTTTATGAGTTTTCTTTATAGCCTTGTCCTCCCCCTACATTTTTTAAATGTTTATATATCGTGACCTCTACAACTGACATGCCATTGGATTTCTGAGTGGTCTGACTGGTCTCTAATAATTAAACTGTTTTTTCCTATTCAACATTTATAAATATAATTATTCGTCATTAGTTACTTATTTATTCCATTGAGGAAAATCACTTTTTATAATTCACATGTATTTTTCCTCGAGCCTATCAATTAAGTATAATTATTTTTTCGAAATATACTGATTGTATTATGTATCATCGAGCAGACACAACTATTATAAATCAATTAATACTATTTGAAAACCTATGTGGGTTTTTAGGTATACGAGTATGTGACAATCAGGAACGCTTGTAGGCGTTTTAGGCGAACAATGTAAATCATAAATCAATTGTTTTAGAAATCTAACTTACTCAGGTACGGGGAATTCGAAAGTGGGCAATACCATTGTTATAAATTACACAAGCAAGCGGCAGTGCAATGCTGTAATTATGTCTGGTAGTTCGTACTGTGTATTCTAAAAGTGCTCCCAGTGACAGAAAAATATATCGATCTGTAGTGACGGTCTATTTTTCGTAACTCTAGATTTAAAAAAAAAATAGATGGATATTAAAGAGAAGGAATCATCGATAAAAGAACTTCAAAAGATCACTCTTTTGAGGATAGGAATGAATTCTCCTCTACATACTCGATTACACAGAGGTATAAGTACATTTTTTTGTTTTGACAAAAATAAGAAATGTCTTTGGCAATGGTTTGCGTAAAACAATAGCTATTTATGATACAAGTTCGTAAAGTAGGACTTTTTTGTATGAGCGTGAAGTTTGTTGAATGAGGCGCAGCCGAGTTGTACTAACCTGAATTTTAAGATAATTCCTCAAAATTAGTTAATATTACCTTAGAAAACTTGAATTCTAACTTAATGCCTCTGAATCACTTAATATTACCTCGGAGACAGCTAGTATTGACTCGAATTCTAACTTACTGCTTCAGAATTAAAGATAACTTCGAAATAAGCTAGTACTGACTTGAATTCTAAGTTAATGCCTTGGAATTAGTTAATATTATCTCGGAATCACCTACTACTAACTTGAATTATTACTTAATGCCTTAAAAGTAGTTAATATCACCTCGGAATCAGCTACTACTAACTTGAATTCTAACTTAATGCCTCAGAATCAGTTAATATTACCTCAGAGTCAGCTAGTAATAACTTGAATTATAATGTTATACCTCATAATCAGTTAATATTACTTCAGACTTAGCTAGTACGGACTTTTAACTAATGCATAGTAATCTGGTAATATAATCTCGTAGTTAGCTAGTACCGCCTTGAATTCTTACTTAATGTCTTAGAATCATTTAATATTACCTCGGAATCACCTAGTACTTAGACTTAGACTTAGACGCCAACTTAATGCCTTATTCCTACTTAATGCTTCAATTAGCTAGCACTGACTTGCATTCTATCTTAATGCCTCATAAACAGCTAGCACCGAATTAAATTCTAACTGTATGCCTCAGAATCGGTTAATATTACCTAGGAATCATTTGGTGTTGCCTTCAATTTTAACTCAATGCCTCATTATCATTTAATATTACCTCGGAATCAGCTAGTACTGACTCAAATTCTGACTAAATGCCTTAATATTACCTAGGAAATAGCTAGTATTGATTTGAATTATAACGTAATGCCTCTGATTCGGTCGATATATGATGGCGTACAATCGATTGATGCGAATCGATGGTTGCATTGATAAGTACCTTGAGGTAAACTCGAAATCATATACATCGATTTAAAATTTCCGAGCCCGGTCCAGGAGGGGTTCCGATCATTTCGACTAGGCCATTAGTGTTTCATGGAACTTTGCTATCTATCGCATTAAAACGTTCGGTTTGGCCAAATACGGAGACTGCCGACAGCACGACACGTCATAAAACGAATCTCTGTGCATGCTAAAAGGTAATTTAATAATAGGCATTGTCGAGAATCGTGTATTTCGCCAGTGCTCTATCACGCTGATCTCGTTCTATCCCGCATTCACCGGCACTCATTTACGATTGTAATGTTTTGTCGAGGCATTAAATTTTAATTAAATAAATTAAAATCAAATACCACGCCGTTTGCATGAGCCACGTGGAGCCATCAAATGCCACCAACAATTGATGGAAGTTTCGCAATTATTGTTACTCGTACTGGGTGTAATATGCACGTATTTTGGCTGCACCCGCTGTATCGGCAGAAAGCAAATCACCGTTATCATCACGGTTTTCAACTCGACAAAATGCATAATGCCAAAGCTACATTACACTTTCATAATCTAAGTTTTTTTCTTAGTATTAGCTTTAAGATGGTCAGCAAATTGTGGGTGTAGCTTGAAACTACGTCTTGAACTTGCATTGTTTTCATTTCAAAAAGTTTCACGTTTCTAATGACAAGTTGAAACATGTATCGGCCACCAGTTATCATGTTTTAAATCCTGCCTTTGGACAAGATTTCAATGTATATCTGTACCTTGAAAAAAGCTGCAAATAACAATTACTTATTATTACTATTTTTCCGTCAGAAATATTCCAGTCAGGCTCTATCTCCAGAGCTTCAACTCGTCCGGAGGGCGCGCTGGTGCCGTTTACCCAGATAGTCACTTCCCACGTCCGTGGGGTGAGCGATTACAGGGTCCGCGAATCGTGTGCCCTGAGTAGACGGAGTGAACCACGGACGACAGCTTTCTGCATTCGTCCAGCTAAGATTTCTGCCGCATCACGGTATGCTTTTTAGATTAGAAAGCAGCGTGTCCATCATTCCACCAAGGACCTCTATGATCAGGACCACCATTTTAACAGAACGGTTTGAGTAGAGCCTGCGAAGTTCAAAGAGTAAATCTCGATATTTAGTCCTTTTTTGGGTGGGGGACAACGGACTCGATATCCTCCGGAGCATAAGGCAACACCGGTGTCTCGTCTATACCGTAAGAGTGTCGTAAATGGTAGTACAAGACTCGTAGAGCCGCATTATTATTTTCTCGTTAAAATATTCCAGTTAGGCCATGTCTCCGCAGTCCCATACATCCCCAAATAACCACTCCCCACGTCCCTACTCCCCACGTCCGTGGAGTCAGTGATTATTGGGTACGAGAATCATGTGCCCTGAGCAGAAAAATTAAAAAATTATGATGGCTAAGATTTCTGCCGTAATACGGCAAGCCGGTATAAGTTTCAGATTATTATTATTCTTATTATTATTGAATAAATTGATATTTGCTCTTGCTTATGGAAACACGAGCGACGTAATTGAGTTCAAACTATTTATTGATTCAAGCCGGATTACAATGGAGCGCAAAGGCAATCCGGATTATTGGAGCATTCGGATTATCGCGGATTCGGATTATCGCAACACCACTGTACTTGCGTATTGAAAATATTATGTCGCAACCAAAAAAAAGAACCAACCTCAAAATATGCTCTGTAATCTACAAATCATCTTGTAAACTTCTGTAGAAATCATTTGAACAAATATCGAATAGTCAAAGTAGGTAAACAGTATTTATATATTGGAAATATTTGTTAAATAAAAAAAAACTCAAAATGTGTGTTGAAGTCTACAAATACTCTTGTCGACTCTGTAGACAAGACTCCTGTAGAACAATAGGAGTGGAAAACTAAGTAAAATTTGGACAAAAAATTTTCCTATGATGAGTAGGAAAGCGCCGCCCCCTGAATGAACACACGTGGACAGCCAGAATCAGTGTTCATCCGTTCCTCCGCAATCAAACGTGGAACTGAAGCTAGGGATTCAAAATGCAGTTTTAGCATACTCTCAATAAGATGTTGCAAAATTAATGACGTTTGTAGAAGCACAACATATCACAACTATGAGAACATGGACAAATTCGAACATAGGTCCGCAACCGCTTTAGATGTGTAGATGTGTTCAAATTTAAAGAAATTATAATTATACGCCAAAATATTTTTTTAAATAAATATTATATTTATAATTGTCCTCTATCTTCTCTCTTGACTTTTTTCGTCCGGCGGACAGTTTTTAAATCAAAAACAGTTCGCCAGATGTAAAAAGAGGTAATTTTAATACGAAAAATAATATTTATTTGGAAAAAACAGTGGCGTATCGTTATTTTGATCAAAAAAATGGCCGAGCATGATAACAGGGACGCCACTGAACATCAAGAAAGCCTTAAAATAGAAAAAATATTTTTATGCGTATTTTGCTTGTACTAAAATTTTAAAAAGCCAGAGCAGTTTTACAGATATTATTACAGGGAGAACTGATTTTTTTCACCTTCTTGTGTCTCAGAGGTTAAGTGGTTGATGACTTATGTTTATATGATGAATTTTCTTAAAATCACTCATAATCGCCCTTATGGATCAGCATTCAATTGTGAAACCCCCTTCTAGCAAAAGCGGACATTCTTGTACGGCGCGTCGTGGATATTGCTTGTATGACTGACTGTACCTACTTTGATGGTATTCTTTTTTTTTATGAATTTTTTCTATGTCTTAGTTTGATTTCGTAGAGTAAATTGGACATATATTTGTACAATTATTTTTAAGAATGGAATGTGCAAATTCGTCAAGAGGCATAATTCTAAAATTGAATGATATTTATAGTATTAATGTCGGTAGAAGTTGATGGGAATGCTACGAATTCTACTAATTTTCTGGAAATGAGTGGTTTCCTGATGAAAATAGTGGAAATAAAAAAAAAACAATTATGCTAACTGGTTCGATTTTATGATTTTGTTTCATTGAGCAAGGATAATAAATTAACTTTACAGCTACCGTAAAAATTACATTCCCAAATGCAAAAACCAGCACAAGTAGAGACATGTCTGAAACGGAATCTGAATCTTTTATAACCGCAATAAAGGGTGCACTGCCGGGCCCCAGAAACTATTCACACCAACTAACAATGAATTCCTGGGAGATTTAGGAACATCGCTACCTGCCGATCTCTCGGCCCCTTCTGCATAAACGTTTTTTATTTCTTAGACTTTGTGACCCGAAGATCCGGCAGGTAGGATGGGCATGGATCCCTCCAGACAATCGGTTTGAGTCTACCGCTTGTAGTTTCGAATTGGCGAAGTGTAGATAAAAGAAATAATAGTTTAAAAAACTAAAGAATGCGATTTACTTCCAACATGGACTAAAGAGTAAAAAATAATTGACAATGTAATTAAAAATCTCGTCCGCCGTCTTAGAGCCGCCATTTCGTTTTTTTCTATAACCAAAATGTCAAGATAAAATAAGCGTGTTACATACAGAATGAAAGACGCAAAAAATGGTCTATACCACCCGAGGTGCTGTAGGTTTTCCGGGTTTTCCTGCAGCTGAAAAGTGAATACGCCACCAAAAATCAGTAAGTCGCCCCGGAGCGCCACGACAAATAATAATAATAGCCGTCCTCTACCCGCACAGGCTATGCCTTTGGGTACACTCTATACGAGTGTTTATATGAGGGAGTATTATTATATTATTACTTTTTATAAGATCGTTCTTAAATGAGAACCCCGGTTTTCGCCCCAGCTTTGCGGAATATTTCAAACAAGAAATAGTGAAAAAAATTACAAATTTTTTGTTTTTTTGCAAATATCTCAAAAAGTGTTTTGTAGGGGATTATAAAACCTATAAAATAGTTTTTTTATGCGACCGGAACTAAGAAAATATCGAAAAAGAGACTACTTTTTAAAAATTCATAATTTTTATAAATCTGAAGCTGGACAAACAATACTGCGCACACTGATAGATAATTGGGTCTGATGAATAAACCTTAAGCAAATGCTTTTACTCGTATTTCTTGAAAGAGAACCCATTCATTTTGTTTAGTTATGAGAGAGACAAACTTATAGAATAAGCATTTGCTAGCTTTTATTCATACCACTGAATGACATGTAATTCAATTGTGCGCAAGATGTTTTCTGTCCGATGTGTATGTAGTTTTGTACAATCGCGTTATAAACACTTTAAGGGCACATCTTGCAAGAGGCGTCGATTTGAGACAAATCGTTACATTCAAATTATGTTAAAGAGAAAGTGTGTTTGTGGTAAATCTAGGAAAAAACGGAAAAAATACGGAAAAACACCCTCCGGAAGGAGTTATTTCCTCAAGATGCAAACAAATTTTTTTCTACTATACTAATAGGTAGTATAAAATTTTGTCACACTTTGAAAAGTGTTAAAAAGCCTTATTTAATTATTGTTGAACATAAACAACAATAAATATTTCTTGGATTTTCGCTTGATTGAGGACCATAAAGTTAGAAATAAATGATTTCTTGAATTTTTGCTTGATTGAGGATAGGTTAGAATATGAAAATCCCATATAGTTTACATGCAGTGTGCGAAATAGGTATTTCGCACGTATTTCGCACATTACTTCGCGCACGATGTCATGGTAACGAAGGAAAATGAAAAAAAGTGTCACTTCGCATATTTTTGTCAATGCGCATTTTTTGACGTTTGTAGAAAAAACTTTTTTTTTTCGGTGTCGGGAAAAAAGTTTGACATTTTATCTCTGTTGACAGGTACTAAAATATGACTTTTCATGAGATTATTTTTTCCCTCGGCTTTTTGTCTCCCTCAAAACAATGTAAAATGTATTAAATAAAAAAAAGTCCCTCAAACTGTCGTTAGTTGATGTGTGACTAACAATTCAGATAATATAATAAATAACTATTGCTGGTTTTATAGTTCTCTACAGTTTTTGACTGGAAAACGATTCCTTCAATACTCTTTGAGATATTTGCAAAAAACTGAAAAAGATAGAATTTTTTTCACTATTTCTTGTTTAAAAAATCCCACAAAGCGATTTTGCTTGGGCGAAAATCGGGGTTTTTGTTAACAAACTATCTTATAAAAATTAGTATTGGCCATTTGCGTCTCTTATTTTATGGAGTAAAAAACCTATTTAGCTTGGTCTAAATGCATATTACGTATTGTGTTTGTTTCCACTTGTGGAAGCCCAGCTAGGTCAGGCCGAGTCGTTAGTAAACGAAAGGTTTCAACGTCGAAAGAACAATTGCATATGCATGCAATTCAAAGTTCATCCATCATTCGAAAATAATTGGCATGGAACGAATCCGATATTAAATTTCACTTGTGGGTTTCGAGATTGACCTCAAACTATACTACGGGGGCCGAAATAAAGTACGCAAAAGTTCTTAAAAATGCTTAATAATTAGGCACTCAGCATTTAAATAAAGAAGTTCTCCCTATTAATTGCTACAAGCATTTTCAGAAAATGATTGAAAACCAGGGGCACTATGTACAAATATCTTTCGTTATAAATCTTTAAAAGAGCTGCGAATGACTTTTGAATTCAAATGCAAGACATCTATAACGGTGTAACGGTATCGTTAGCTTGTAGCACGTCTTGAGGGTTGAAAGAAAAGTATAATTGAGTGTCGTCCGCGTATAAATGATAGTTACAATTAGTAGCAATTTTTTTCTAACATACCATTGTGCGTGTTCACGTAAAATCATCGAAAAAAATACAAAAAAATCGTAACCTCTGCTATACCAATAACGGAGAATTTCCACTTGTTAATACTATACATACAGTATCGGAAAGTTTTCATCTTGGGTATGGTGGTTTCATGAGAGCGTAAAGAATGGCTTGCTATATGTTGAGGGAGCATTACAATTTCTCCTCTACTCGCTCGAGGAAGGGATATCGACGGGAGCTGTTAATTCGTCGGGTGGGATAACAGGATAGACGTACAGTAGTGCGTCTCTCTTATTTATGTGGTATCATCATATCATTGCGTTCCTTGTTGCTCGCGTAGATTTCTGTCTATACCCCAGATGAAAAGTTTCCGATACTGTAGACTTGGAACATGCATTTTGTAAATAGCTAACTGACCACTTTATCCTTGCTCCCCCCCTCTCTGTCGCGACTTGTTGACGTTCTACACAATCTAAAGATCAACCACTTCATTGAAAGTTGAAGAATGAACATTAAAGTACCAAGGAATAATTATTACAAATAGGCATTTAAATACACTCCGTTTTAATGTGTCGTGAAAACATGAGTCGTTGAATGCATTATCTTGTTCTAGACAAATTATACGATGTTCCCGTCTAAGAACCAATCAATTCTCTGAAAGTATAATCATCGGCGATTATCCTTTAATTGTTGGCTAATGTTTAAATAATTTCGAAGAGGCAATTAATAATGGATAGAAACAACATTTTGTAATGTCATGTTTGCAAGTGATTTGATTCAGTTAAATTATTATTAATGGCCTCTTGCTTACCTACTACTATATTGGTTTAAAACAATGCCAGTTATTTTCGGATTTCCATTGTCTTTTTTGTTTTCGCTTAGGTCTGCAATTGAAATGTGGAGAAAACCAAAAAAAGACAATGGAAGGCGGAAAAGAATGTGGCCATTTAATTGAAGAACAATCTCGCGAACAATATACTTAAATGAAACGAATAATTTAGACGATAGATGTAGTAATGCAGGGTTGATTGCAAATTTTGTATTATTTATATTTTCTCATAACAAAGACGCTATTATTATTATTGTTATTATTATTATTATTATGTAAGTAAATCAGTTGATATGAATATATGATTTGAATCACAATTTTTTTCTATTTAAATCATGATTAAAATAAAAATGTCGTAAGTTTCGATTAATGATTATTGGTTTATTGTATAAAAAAAAATTAAACCACTGTACCTAAACAAAGTTTATTTTAGTTATTTTTCAGTAGGGCTATATTAGTTAAAAAAATTAAATTGCAGCTTTTCCGTAACAATCGATTTCTGATTTTGGAATGGACTAATAAACCAAATGTTGAGAAGATTCTCTCAACTGATGCAGAAGCAGCGGCTCAAAATACTTAAGTGTCTAATTATGAAAAACTATTTGAAAAATGGAAATGTTTTTGATTTTTTTCACTACCTATTATACTCTATTTCAAGGATAACGTAGAGTAAATTCTCAAAAAACAAAATCATTATTTCTGAGAATTCACTCTACGTTATATTCTTGAAACAGAGTATAGTGTTATACACTGTTCTATATATAAATAAAAAAGTTATAAGATAATAAAATAAAATTTCCCTGAAATTCCATTGAACAGCATATTTTTAAAATTTTATTATATTATAATTATTTTATTTATCAACAGATTTCAGTTAAAATTCTGATCCAATATATTTCGAAACATCCTGAATACAGCGGTGTTGTGGGTTGATTTAACGGCATTATAGTCAAATATCGTCCCCTGCAAAATTTTTGGACACATTTCTACGTAATTTTGACTAAACTGTTTGAAAATGTCGGGAATCAGGTGGTGTTGTCAGATTTAAAAAAAAATCGCCAATAAAAATCTATTGAAAAATAAGTATAAATCTCTTTGAAATTCAAAACTTATTCATGATATTTAGTGCCTAATAGAATTTTGAATTTCTATCTATTGAAAAAATTGTCTCATAAGGGTACTTCCATTTTAAATGAATGAAATATATAAACAGTGGAGGGTTTTCTTGTTCTGACAGACATTTGGAGGACTGAGCGTTTTTTTTCAGCATGACTTAAAATTCGAAGAATGGTGGAAAAAATCAAAAACGTTTTTTTTTTATTCGCAGGGTCATTAGCGGTAGATCATAAGGGTAAAAAATTCATATTAAGTTCATTAAAACGATTTTCTTGATATACTGAATAACACTTGCAAAATCACGATTCAAAGTCATAGATATGTCACCGGTAAGTTTGAGGTTTTATCTCTCTTCTTTATATTTTGGGCAGTCGAATAGATGTTCGACTGATATACGTACAGTTGTGTGCATAAAAAAGTCGTACAGCAGTTATAGGCTATTGTGAGTCAGACTTGTCAGACTTGTCAATATTACATAATACATACCAGTTCCAAACACTCTGCATAACTTCAACTCGCCTATAACAACAATGTCTAGGAGCATAAACAATATGCCGAATGTTGACATTTTCTTTTTGTCATTTTCACAATTCAAACGTGATATACTCAACTCAGTTCCTAATTGATATATATATTTTTTTTCTTTCTTAATCAATTTCTTGATTTTAATTATTTTGCTTATATCACCTAGTATTATGTTTACTTTGAGATTACTCTTATCACCTAATTATAATTTTGTACACCTGTAAATGGGCCTTGGCCTGCTGGATGTATTAATAAATAAATAAATAAATAAATAAATAAATTGACTATTTTTGTCAGTAACGTGCCTTCAACATTTTTCTAGTGCAATTAGTGCTATGATGCCTCAGCTAGATACCATACAAATCTTGTACGACTTTTTTATGCACACAACTGTACGTATTACAGTGTTCACAGCACAGCCTTCTCGTTGACTCTCTTTTCAGTGTATGCTGGTGAGTAAGTTTGGTGTCCAGTTATTAGACGGGTTAGGAATAGGATAGTTTGGTGTTTTCGACCGAGTCCAGAATATGGGTTTGGCCATATTATGGTTTATTTTGTACAGTTTGTTATTTGTTAGTGTCAAAAACGTGTTGAAAAGAGCAATTTGTCTTATAGGAAAAAATCAATTAAAATGAAAAAAAAATAGAGAAAACAAGATAATCTTGAATTTTTTCAAAAAAAAAATCGTGTTCTCTACGTTTTTCAAGAAATTAATGATTTTTTTCAACCCTGGTACAATGCTCGTCGTGGTATTACCTCAAGAGGTGTTTTACTGGCAGATAATTAGCTCATATCAATTTTCCGCTGAGAACCAGACTGTTTATATTGAAGAATGCTATTTTTGAAATACAGATTGTTTCATTTATAAATTGTTTTCGTAAGGGAACGAGTAGATTTTCGGACAATTGCAAAAATAACTCGTTTTCGCAAGGTTTCGAGAATTACTCGTATAATTCTCTACCAAACATGGAAATATCTCCATAAACTACTTACCGGTTTCAAGATAAATTAAACGCAAGTAAGATTTATCCAAGCATCTTCGTCGAACGGTCTCCTTATAGGTATAACGTTACTTTATTCGATTCACCTCGAACGCTGAGAGAAGTATTGCATCGCAGCATGCGATGTTGCCGATGCAACGTTGCCACTTCGCAGACGTTTTTTGTGCCCCGCGGCGTGCAATCAAGAATGAATAATTCAAAGTGCCTACATGGCCTGCATAGTCATTACCGCGTACTCATTCCGCAACCTCTTCGGACAAAACGGGCAGTACGTCGAAAATAAATCATTTTACCGGATATGCAAATAGAAATAATAAATTATCTGAAAAACTCTTAGCTGAAGTTCGAGTTTTTGTTGTTGCGACTAGTTGAAAGTCAAGATGATTGTCCGTCATAAAATGTTTTCAGAGCAAGTAAGATATTTAAATTTCTTAGGGGCACATTCGATAAAGTAAAACTATTTACCAAAAATACTATGAAAACTGGCCATGAATATTGGGAAACTGTTTGAAAATGAAAACTCATGATGGATGTACAGTTGTGTGCATAAACAGGCATTGGACTAATTGCATTGTATCGCATCAACCAATTGAGCTAAAAAAAGTTTAAAAGCGGGTTACTGACAAAATTAGTTTGAATTTTGACTCTACGTGTCAAAGTCGATAATTTAATTAAGATTGGCAAGTCTGGCTCACAATAGCCTTTAACTGCCGTACGACTTTTTTTATGCAGACAACTGTACTTACAAGAAAATGAAAAATTGTGTTTCGAAGGAACCACAAACTTTCATTTCAAAAACTTTAACTCGTTTATTTGGTAAAAACAATCAAACAAACCAAATTTATCAATCGGCTTCTTTTCATATCTATCCGAATAAAGAGTTTTCGTCGGAAATACAAAATTATCACTTGTAATCTCCCTAGTGCTTGAATTATTGACGGAAATGTTTCGAGTACATCAATTTTCTTAATTTTACGAGATAAATTTCCGACAATTAATTCAAGCACGCGGGGGATTCGGTAAGAAAATTTCACACCAAAGTATATCCAACAATTCATAAGAAATAACTGTGGGTTCACCCGAACTATTTATATACATACTACAAAAAAGATGCATGAAAGTATTGATATGTAAAATACACTAGACTAAATTTTCATTTAATTTTTTTAAATTTTAAGAAAATAAAAGTAAAAATATTTTTGCTCCCACTGGAGTTTGAACCAACGACCTTGCGACTATGAGGCCAAACCCTTACCGCCCCGCCAACGCGACTTCTGAAACACATAAATATGAAATATTATCTCTTTTCATATGAAAAATAAAATTCTATTTGTACATAAAAGCAAAATATTAACTATCACCTGTCAAATATTCGACAGGGAAATTTCCACACATTAATTTCGCCCAGGGTACCTAGGAGGATAAAAATTTCAGGATTTTTTTTTGAGTTGCCATGGCATCTAAACAAGAACGAATTTTTTGATTGGCTAAAAAATTGAGGTGAAATTTTCGATGAAATTTTGAGCCCTCGTGAGCTTCGCGGTCGGTTTATTTATAGCTATTGATGTAGCGAGATTATTATGCGATTTATAATAATCGAGATTTATTTAAATTGCATAATAATCAAGTTACATTCAAAGCTTTATCGTATCATTGACAACTTTGGTTATTGTTACGTTATTGTCATTTGAGCGTGCCATTTGGTATCTAGGGTATTATAAAGTAACTAACTTATTATATCGTGACTAATGTATTGTTATGATGTTGATAATTTGTAATGAAGAATTAACTTAAAGGAAGCTTAATTTTCAATGATACGATAAAACTCTTAAACGGACACTCTTTGTAATTATGCATCAATATCAATTAGATTGACGTGCACATGACATATTAAGTGAACGTTCAGAATCGAGTTCATTCATGTACTTGTAAGTACAGATTTTAATTGTACTTCTTTCTTAAAAAATGTATGTAAATTCACATGTCAGCATCCAAACTGATTGATAATATTATCTTTCCAAATACAACTCGTTCTTCAAATTTCATCATATAATTTTTTTTATCATCACTCAAACTAAGTTAATTAAAGAAAAAAATACTATCACTTTCAAATATTTTTATTGTATACTGTTTCATGTAGTTTTTTTTTAATATATTCTTATTCTTTAATCATCATTACTTATATGATGTATTATGTTGCCCTGAAGATGAATTTATATGAATCTAAACGTCAGAATCGAATCAATAGTGTTTTCAGTTATATGACCTAAACATTCAATTGCAAAACTCATTTTAATCGATTGTTTCTAGTCTAAAACAGGGTTGGGCTGATTTAAATCAAGATAAATATCATGATTTAAATCAACTGATTTTTTTAAAAAAATCACAATTCAAATCAAAATAATAATTTCGAGAACATTAATTATTTATTTGAATAATGAAAAATATTAAACTGAAATAAAATAGTAAAACCCCTAAAAAAACTGGATATTAAAACATATACATATATATATCTTAATCATACTCTACATTATTTTATAATCATAAGTTTTCTGAAATTGGAACTAACATAGAACATCCTTCAAATTTTAATTTTGATTATAATATTTGAACAAAAATACTAATTTTCCTGCCTTTTCAACCCCCAGTTTATTTCTCAAATCGTAATGTACCAGCCCAAAGGTACTGAACACTCGTTCCACTGAGGCTGAAGAAGCAATAGCACAAAGAAATTGTTTTAACACAGGTAGGTATCTGTTTTTTGATTTCTGAATCATCGTCAGCTTGTGATGGCCCCACCACCGAATTCCACTGACGTTTTTCGTAATTTCTTCAGAGAACATGATGTTTTTGAAGGGCAAAGAACGAGCATTCAATTTTATTTTTATAAATTTCCTCTCGCTTGCACAATGTACTTTGTACTTCAATGTTCAATGGGAGAATGATCTGAGATCTGAGAGAAATCATTCTTATGCGACTTATACGCGCGGAAGGGCTACAGGAATTTTCTTGTACAGACATGTCGGTCGACCCATCGTCCTACTGAGAATGGCTTTCTTTGTAAATTATATTTTGTTTTAATTTTATAATACTCAAATTCATGAAATACACAAAATTAAAATAGTTTTAAGTTAAAAAAATGGACATGAATGTTGACAGGTACCTATTTTATTTTATAAAAATCAAAAAAATCATGATTTTTTTATTTACATCAATGATTTTTGATTTTTTTTTTTAAATCAAGATTTGCCCAACCCTGGTCTAAAACGCCCGAGAAAACGCCTATTCAAAAACTAGTGCCACTTTTTTATCAGGGGAAGACCACCTGCAGACGTCTTCCCCACCAAATAAAAGATAATCTGGTGTATAATACCAATAGGCATTTGCAACTGCGGCGTCTTCTTGAAAGAACGTTGCACAAATAACTGTCAGATGTGGTTCAATGTTCGTCGTGGTATTACCCATGGAAGTAGTTGTTCTCTGTCAGATGTTTGCCTCATATTTTGCACATGGTGGAAATCTTTGGAGAGAAGGGTACTTCGACATTGTCGAATTTACTATTTCATTGAACATAGAATGAAATAGTAGCTCTGAAGACTTCACCCAGCTTTTACTAAAAGCAAAAAGCCAATGCATTCATTCATAATTAGAAGCAACTCGATGAGTAATAGGTTGCCTTCGTCAAAAATATAGAATTTTGTCTGATGATGTGTCTATTTGTCGGCTTTCTTCTGGTGATTGTGATCCCAATCTATATAAAATACTAACAGTCGGGTCAATTCGGTTTCTTCTTAGCAAGATTGTTACTATAGCAAGACAATTTTCACAGCAAAATATATCTCAATTTTGTAGGAGGCTTGATAAATATCGGCAGGAGATGTTGCTGCCACATCATCTCCTGCTAATAAAGCAATGTAGATAAGTATCAAGCCTTCTACAAAAATTGAGATATATTTTGCTGTGAAAATTGTCTTGTTATGGTAACAATCTTGCTGATGAGAAACAGAATTGACCCGAGTATGTATTTGTTTCAATAAATATGTGTCAGACAATACTACCTTTGTCAAGTTAGTTACTTATAAAATGAAATATTGAACACGTAAATTGTTAATAAAGTAAATCTTCAGGTTACCTACTCTTTTTTTCAACTTAGATAATTTGTTAGGTTGAATTAAATAACATCAAATGGATAATAATAATAACATTATGCACTGCATACAAATTCAGGAGTTTGTTGGTACATGGGATAGTCCAAGACAGTCCAAATGAAACTATTGAATTTTACAGCTGTATTTTCTCACTTACACATTTTTCCATTTTTCAATAGAGATCGTTTCCCTTTTGGAATAAGGATGAATAAAAGTTAATTATGTTGCCAGCTACAGATAACACTGTGTATATTCAAACGATTCAAGCATTGAGATCTGGGAATTTAGGTATTCTGAACTAAAATTTGGAATTAAGTAGTTTTGTGATAGAAATGATCCCCAATTTCTTCACTTTTATGGTTAGTTGTGGACAATTAATTATGTTTTTGTACAACTGACATTAAAAATGACGTTTTTAATTCATTGACACATGAACTAAAAACTGACGTTTTCACAAAATCACTTTTAACACTAGTGTTAAAAGTACTTTTAACACTAGTGTTAAAAGTACTTTTAACACTAGTGTTAAAAGTAAAATGACAGATGAGATGATGGATACTCAGTAATATAGATCTCTCTAATAGAAACACTTCAATCAGATATTATAATCAGAACACCTACTCAAGAGGAATCGTTTATAAAAGTTCACACATGTATTTGGTCGTTTGCGCAATTGATAATACTAATTCCTTTTGAAGTTACAAACGAAGTAGTATTTAGTCCAACTGTAGAATGTCCTTCATCACTGACAAATAATGACATTCATAAATAAAGTGCGTTGGGGTTTATTATATTTGAAGTATCTGTCAGTCAGCCTTGTAATCCAAAGATCGTGTGTTCGAATCCTTATGGATCTTATTTTTTTTTTGTTTTTTTCTTACTAGCAGTAACTGTTGAACAAAAAATTTTGTATGATACATTTGTTAAAAGTGATTTTATTTTGCTCGTGGGGTTGCTCCACTCGCTAACGCTCGTTTCGCAATATTCCCCACTCACAAAATAAAATGCCACTTTTAACACTTGTATCATAAATAACTATTCTTTAATATGAACGTAGGTATTTCAGAGTTTCATCACTGGGAAAAAAAATCAAATTATTTTATTGTCGATAAAATAAGGTGTTGCTGCTCGAAGCGGAACACACTGTATACATTTGCGGTGAAGCTTCTCAACACTAGGCACGATTCCTATACACAAACATGTCATGTCTTTCCTTGAAATTCCTCACAAAATCATCGAGTGCCAGGCGTAATCACCCCCTCAGACGCGAGCAAACCCAATCATCATCGATCCTCCGAATCGGATTCCTCCCCGAGCCGAGCGAGCTACTTTCCCGGTGCGGCGGCAGCGGCAACGTCGTCGTTCCGAAAACCGCTGCCGATGCCCATAAAACATTTTTGTTTGTAGCAAACCGAGCGAACACGTCGTTCGTCTACAGCGCCCGAGCCGGCAACGCCGCGCGCGCCTCATTCGTATGCGGCAGGGCAACGCCGCCGCCGAGTTACATAAGCAGCTGTGTACCGGGTCGTCGAGTGACGTCAACAGAAATAAAATACCTACTACCCGGTGGACCTGCCACGCCAGCTCGCTCGGCAGGCGGCCTGCTTAGATCAAATATTGTGTGTGTACTATTACTGACAGGGTGTTTCAACTTCAGCTGATCGTCTGATTAAGTGCGAAGGGTGAATTTAAAGGTGGCCCGTTTTTTATGGGAATTTTTTAATACCGCTTACCTACAATAATAGCAGGCCAATCAACAGAGGATTTATACGTAACAAAAATCTAGGAGGAAACCGACTTTGCAATGACATGAAAGACAGTCCGTTGTTATATGTTTTGGACTCACAACTAACTGTCATTTATTTATTTATTTTAAACATTCAAATTATACAAAAAAATACATGTTTTGCTTATAAAAGAAAAACAAATACAGCAATCTGGTTGCTCCAATGGACAGAATTGTAGAGAATTGAAAACAAAATAAAATTTTGTACGACCAGATCGGGTCATTACTTCATTAGTAAAGAAGAAAAACTAGTAAAATCGGAACATTTAGCGATTTTTTCAAAAATTCATAGCCCCTCTATTTGTGCGCAAAACAGGCTATGTCGTAGCTTTAGCAAAATGGCTGGCAATCTGGAAAGCTTAAAGTAGATAGCGCTAGTTAGGCTGGAGGTAAGATGCCTAAAAACCCTGGTGTACCGACTTATACCTACAAAACTGTGGGATAAAACGAGAGACATTCGCCAACTGGCCAACTTGATTACGAGAAAACAAATGAAACCGTGGGCTGTTTTTCGAATATCCCGCGACACTTAGTGCACCGCCACCGTCGGTTTTCTTGTTAGGGTTAATTTTCATGAACAGAAGTTTGAAGTTTTGCCCACGATTCACGAACATGAAATTAATAAAACAATATAATTATTGGAATATACGAAATCACTGTCCGCAAGCAGTTCTATTTGTTACATTTTCAACATAATTTATTAATTTTTTTTGCTGAAATACAATTAACTCACATTTCACATAAAAGTATTGCAGTTCAGCTGTACTTATCGCATGGAAATTCACCATAAGCACCTGTCAATCTTATGCGCATGCCCTCGCGCTGATATCTGTGCATTTGTGCCCGAGTTTTCACTATAAACTTTTTTAAAGAAATAAAGAATAATTTTGTGGATTTTTGTGGAGTTTAATTGCATTTGGGATTTGATATTTTTTGTGATGAGTTAATGTGTTATATTGTTCTTCCACTTTTAAAAAACCGTTCAATATGACATGTAATAGTGAAAATATTTCTATTGTGCAATTTTGTTCGACAGAAAAGTGTATTTTTTGATCTAACTGCACTAAAAAGATTTTACTATTTCAAAATAAAAGGAATGCATGGTAAAATAACCAAAACCTTACTGAAGACGAAACATTGATAAATTTCAGTGGAAATAGAGAAAAATTTATATTTTTTACGATTTTAAGATTTCAAGAAACGGTTAATATAAAAACGCATCCAGAGTTGATTGAATTGATTAGAAAACATTTTTGCCATAAAATAATGTCAATATGCATGGCTTTTTGAAATAAAATGTCTGTTTCAAAGTATGTTACAGAGATTCAAAGTGGTAAGTACTCAATTTCTGCACTGAATATAAATTAGTTACCTACTTTGTTCATCTTTCTGGATTGTCGGCACAAAAACGGAACATGATCAAATTATTAAAATATAAGGAAAATGAAAAAACACATCAATAATATAAGAAAATTGCACAACATATTTTTTATTACACCACAACTATTGACTTTCAAATAGTTTTTAGATTTTTTTTTTGAAAAATATACACAATTTTAGTAGTGTTATTTTTTCAATAAAACTTGATCTTCCACTTCGAGTATGGACTATTACTTTCGTATGGTAATAAAAAAGTTCAATAAAATTCCTTAAAATTCAATTAGCAATCACTATCACCATGTCCTTGGAATGTTGACAGTGTTGACACCAGAAAGAGGACGCCATCTCTGGAGTCGATTACAAAAGTAGACCAGTAATTCATTTGTTTTGTCTTCAACAAATTCTAAACAAAAGCTAATCAGTCGGTACACCACGGTTTTTAGACATCTTAGCTGGAGGTCTTTCAACTGTCTATACCAGCTTAATAACAGTCAAATATTATCGTTTTGCTTTTAAGATGAGCTCCCAATGCATCGTTTCTGCTTTTCGCGTCGCGCGTCACGCATTCTGATTTGCGAATGTGTGAACTGTCAATGTCAACTAATTTCGTTCCAATTTTAGTATATTGAAATATTATCTTTTGCTCTTAGATTTGTTAATTATTGCAATTGAAATGCCATAATGTTGTGCTGTGCCTTCTTGTGTCTCTCAAATGCGTCGAAAACTTGCTCAATAAGTGGATTGTTGTTATAAGACGGAATAAAAATATAAATCAATGTGATGCCTATGGAGTCTGTTCTTGTTACTCGTAACCATTATTTGGCAATAGCAAATACAGTATTTTTATAGCAGTAATCTTATAGTGTCATCTGTTATAGTAGCCTAAATAAACACGGTTTTGATCACATGATACACATAGATAATTTTTATTTATATATTTTTTCATTTGACAGCTAAACCATGATTGAAAATAAACGTCGTATACTCAGCAAGTTTCACTATACTAAAACACAACCTGTACGAAACGATCACTTTCGACGAAATTTCTACATTTGTCATGTGTTCCTGGTTCATAAAAAGTAAACGTGCCAGAAGTATCGAATGTGTTTCAATTTGAAAATGACCATTTATCATTCATTGACTAAAATCAGAAATTAGTTGGGGTCATAAACAGTTTACCTTGCTTTTTTCCCAATAACCTCCGCATTCCTATTTCTCAACTCCATCTTCAATTGCTTTACAGTCGAACCACCATATTTATAACTCATTTTGCCAAAAAAAAGGCTCAAAATCAACGAAAATAATAGAAAATAGTACAAAAACAATCCCTGCCATTGCAATTTGCACTACCCTGCGGCGTGCCTGGATGCTCTATTGATAGTCCGATACTTTTTTGGTCAGGCCATAAAAGGACCTCATGAAGCGTAAAGTCCGGTGTTTTATTATCAGATAACGTTTTCTTTGGAAGACTCATGTGCTCCTTCAAATTCAACGAAGACGTGGAAGAAAAAGGTTTTCCCGAGCTTTTATTTCACTAAAGAAGCTCTCCCTAATCGGAAACCAACGATTTTGCATGAGCCGAACCGACTATAGTAGTATCTCCATGAGACGTGCTTGGTTCCCTTTTTTTCCAGTTCATCATTGATTACTGTTGAGGGAGTTAGATGTCTCAAAGCAAGCAAGATTTTCCTGATCTGACCTTGGTTTATCGTGTTCCACTCACCATTTTCTAAAAATGTTCCTAATTTCTCATTTCCTATGTATTATTTATTTCAGTGTCGTGCAAAATGTCTGCTAATTTCACTCTTTTGTCTTAAATTGCTTTCGGGTCAGAAGGTACTTACTTGCCCACACTTTCTGAAAGGATTTTGTATCGTTGTTGGTGATACATTTCTCAGAGTCTGTTCCAATGATGGTGCAAAATCGTGCATCCGCAGTTGACATAAATTATTTTCCATTCTCCATTCCTGCCACGCCGTTTTCAAACAATGGAAAACTGCGACATGTTGCAAAATTTACGTTGCATTCGGGTGGAAAGCTACAAGCTCTATACCTTGCTCTTTACAAAACTCTTTTTCCTTTGGCCCATTGAGGAGGACATGACTCTGCTATTATCTGGGGAATTCTGCTTTATCCAACCTTAAGATGTGTTATATCTCATATAGCATTTGCAGTTAAAAGCAGTCAGGTTCAGCTTTTCGTCATTTGCCGGTACAGCGTATACAGTCTTACTTATTTTCTCCACTAATACCTTTCCTGGTTTGAGTTCAGAAAAAGCGCCGTTTCGTCGGAGTTGAAGACAGGGATCCAAATGGATATTTATTGTCCAAAGAAAAACTCATTAAATAATCCTGTACTTCCGCGAACCAACCATTTTTTTTTAGTCATATTTCTTCTCATAGTTGTGAGATTTGGCTGGCACAGAGGCTTAGTGTCTTGTCAAAAAGTGATTTACTTCCTGGAGTTGAATTTTTCTCTGAATTGAGTTTCCATTCCTTAGCTAGTTTTCCTGCACTGTTTAGGAATATCTCTTTTCTTACTGGAAAAAACCTTCAGCCTTACCAGTACCAATCCTGACGTCGAATGCTTGCTCGGAATACGTCAGTGAAACTCATTGAGTCGCCCCGGAGCACCACGGCAAATAATACTAATATCGGCCCTCTAGGGCTATGCCTTTGGATACGAGTGTTTATGTTTATCATTATTAACTTACTGTATTGAAGTTCTCAACGCTTCATTAGTGTCCTACAGATATTTATGTAAATGAATGTATTACCATAAGACCAATAATATCCGGCTTGGATTAAGATTTATGGAAAGGTAATCTCAGAAATCTTAGAGTTCAATAAGGGTAAAAGATTGTGCCCCTTCAGTTGCTGTAATATAATATAGAGATAGGGGTGCAGATACAACCCCTGTATGAAATATTCATAAATCAAAGGAGGGAGGAGTTAATAATAATCATGCTTTTCGCCAAATGGTATACAATTTGCAAATTGTCGCAACCCTTTTCAAGAAGTTTACTGCAGCATTCTTTGTCTTGGATTTGAGAAATAATATAAAAAGGGTCATACGTGGAATTCTTAGTGTTATGTTAGCCATACTAAACACAGAAAAAAACACTAAATTAGTAATTAAAATCGGCCATTCTGTTTTAAAACTGGTGGAAAGATACAAGCGTTGAAAAAATGTATAAACCAAAAAATACAGGGTGACCCAACAAAAACTTTCCACCTGGATTTATGCGAACAAACAGTATTTTTCCTCTTTATCACACAGTTATTTTCACTCCTACATGCATATTTTGATAACCAAGTTGTCTACAGCATAGAAATGAAAATACTTTTGCTCAACAATTTCAAACAATTTTTTGTAATTTTCAAAGTTGTCATCATATTGTGGGGGATTTTTACTGTATTTCATTCAAGATTCACCTGAGTTTAGTGGTAATTCTATAAGCTTTATATTAATTTTAATCCATTTAACATATTTGGTTACACGTTTATTATATATTTTTTTACAGAATAACCAGATATTTGATATGTATGAAAATTAACAACCGTTAAAAATTAACATACAGCTTACAGAATTACCCCTTTTATCAGTTAAATAATTCATGAATACAGAGGCTCCATATAAGTTTAATTTTCTCAGACACGTCAGAAATTTTTACCATTTACGTTCTTGGTAGAATATAGAACAATTCACCTTATATACGTTATATAATTGAAGTATATTTTATTCCCTCGTTATTCCACTGGGACTATCTTTTTATTTAAACGAATAATAAACACAATAATTTTTATATTTTATTCAAATTTGTCCCTAAGTGGGGACTTTTCATTTTCATGAAAAAAGTAAAGGATCATTACTAATCCAGTACCATTGAAGCAACACCAAACTTGGTGTGCTAGTAGTTGGAACTATGATAAACACGAAAAAAAATTGTTTACCAAAATTCCAGGGGTGGAACATTTTTTTTTTTTCGTTTAAAAATATGTAAATAGATTTTTGTTGTAATCTTGGAAAGTATATGATTTCTTATGAAATGCGCTAGTTTTCTCAGAAAACGTGATTGAACGCCGACATCAAATTTCAGGTTCACCCTTGCCCGCCGCTGAAAGTTCTGGCGGAGCCGAATATTTGTCATAACTCTGCTAAAAATGATCGGGGAAGGGAAAGGAAAAGTTCATATCGTTTCTGAAGACTCCTATACCTTCTCATGCAAATATATTATGCTAGTATTTGAGTACCTAAACTATGTTTTGTCGCACTTCACGGAGATGAAGAAATTACCGGTATTATGGGTGAGTAGAAAACTGAGGCAGAAATAAAACCCAATTTTTTCTTTGGCATGTATAAGTGAGACCTGTCTCAGTAGCCTTAAATCGTTGCATATGGTCCAAAGAGGGTAACTGATTCCTGCTCCAGTATAATTATTTCATATCAACTAAAATATCCATGACTTTCGGATCCTCCGTAAATATCGTAGAAGGTTTATGTGAAGTGGGACAAAACACATTTTAGGTACTCAGATACTCACATGTTATATTTGCATGAGGAATTAGAAGTCTTCAGGAACGATATACACTTTTTCTTTTCCTTCTAATATAATTTTTAGCAAAGTTATGACAAATCTAATGTGAGGTCGGCGTTAAACCCCGTTTCCTGGGAAAACGAGCGTATTTCATGAGGTATTACTGAACATAATTCTTGTGGAGAATTGAATTATCTCTCAACTTATCGAAATCGTTTTTTGATAAATCTTATATTTTCTGAAATAACAACAAAAAATTTTTTTTTTTAAATGAAAATTTTTTTAGGTTCCACCCCTGATTTTTTGGTAAACAATTTTTTTCCTAATAATACATGACGTCGAGATGTCACGTGCCAAGTTTCAGAGTGCTACAATTCATTCTTCACTTTTTGTTCGAGTTTGTCTGTTAAAAACACTGATCTATCCATCCGTTTATATTTCTCAAGACTAATAAATAATGAACCAATAATGATATCGGTAATGTTATATTTGATCTGTAGTGAATACATTTAATAAAAATATTTAGACTTGAAGGACAATTACGTTGTGAAACGAAGTTATGTAATCTTGCTATTAGTTCGTTGGTCTCATCAAATAAACAATTCCATTTCAGCTAATGGAACGAATCCTAGCAATTTTATGATTGTACTTCAAATATCGAATAATCACTTTGAAGGCCGATTACTCTAACATAAGGCAAAGTTTTTTCAGTCGGCCGAAAAAAAAAACAATTATTTGGGTCGGATAATATTTATCCATTTGTGTCAAGGTTCAGCTTGCTTGTATGATCTCAAATATTTTACAAAAAATGATGGGATTTTCTGTTCCAAAATAGAAAACAGTTATTCGGTGTTCATAGACCTATTTCACATTCAGTCAACTATTCAGAACAAACACCATAATAGTGACTGAATAATTGAATTTCAATAGCATTCAGGAAGAACTGAAAATATTTTTGGGTTAGGGAGATGAATAGAGTAATTATTGGGATTGTTCGTACACAGAGTGTTCTAGAACAAAAGGGACAACCTCCAATGCTGGAATAAACACTACATTGTAAGGCTAAAAGTTCCTATAAACATATCCTCTAAGATAAGTATTCACTGAGTTTCAGGGTGTGGAAAGTGGCAAAAAATATGTATTTTCCAGAATAAGTTTGCTATGACATTTGACAGCATTCAGCGTACTGCAGATACCTAGGTACCTCGAATTGTCCATCTCCAACTTCCACGCCTCTGGGCTGAATTGTGTCTTCTTTTTCCTAATTCTTAATATTTTTCGTACCAAAAAAGTATAGATTTAATTTCTGAAAGTTTTAGCAGGTCACAAGATATTTGAAGTTAAATAAGAGCGTACTTTCAACCCCGTGTAACTTATTCAATAGGATATGTTTATTGAAACTTTTAGCCTCAAAATCAGCTGAGGATTCCAGGACACCCTGGATAAAAAAAAGGCATTAAAAGAGTGCTTACCAAAAGTTCCTACTCCCCTTGTAATAGTTAGACCAGGCAAGATGAAGACTTGTAACACAATGGGGATGAAATAACACCATTTTGCCTGCCTAGGCAGGAAAGTACTAAACACCCTTTAATATGACGTGGTAAAAACTCACACTAGTTTGCCTGAAAGTGACAATTTCACATCAGTTATAATTGACACATTTGATAATGTAAAATTTTTTCCTATTTCCATTTTCATTTCGATTACTCATGAATTCCTGTACGTCGCTGGAGAATGAATTAGAGGAACCAACATTTTTTGATTTATTGAATTTTTTCCATTTTTTCCCTTGGGTTTACACAAGACGGAAAATATAATGATGTTTTGACGACATCGTTCGAATGAAGAGTGGGATAGAAGAAATTGTTTTTTTTTTAATTATTTTTAGTTTTTCAATGACAATTGTGATTTTTCGGTGTGAAATAAAATGATGTACATACTTAATAATTGTATGAGAGCTTTAATGTGCATTGTGTAATTAACTGTATTAGAATGTTTAACATTTTCACTTCTATATCTCAATTATTTTGGTAAGTCAGTTGAAGTTCATCATTGAAATCATTTATTTGTCTATTGAACCTACATTTTTGAAAATTATTCCTCTTTTGGAATAGGTTTTTCTCGAAACTTGAAACCTGGTTTCATTTTACTATACTGTTTTTAAATTCTTTATCGGCGTTGTTGCTTGTTGAAATCTTTCAGGGCTCACTTTGTTTATCCAATGATCACGCGGTTATTTACTCAATTTTCTTGGTAAATCATCTACGTCCGCATCATATTGCACATGTCTGCCAGACAATCAAAACTAATATTCGTGTCTCAAACGACAATAACGGCAATGATTGTCATGATAAAAACGAAGCTATTATATAGAACAATGATTGGCCTTGAAACGCAAGCATAAAAGTTTAACAAGTTCAAAATGGGATGGAAAATTATATACCACAGCACAGCCCGGTATAGCCGGCAACAGTGCAGAAAAAAGATAAGATGTTAACCTTACTCCATTTTACAAGTATTATCGCTTCGGTGAGCACCGTAAATGTGTCTTCTTGTCTTGGGCAAGAACAACAGACTGCGTCGGGAAAATAATACCTCATTTGTATTGTTTTTTTCTTCATGAAAGTATAATTATCTTTCGACGTGAATGAAAAAAATAAAATAGAAAATGAGGTTCAGCCGATGTGGAACGTGTCTCGACTTTTTTGTTTCACTCGCGAAATCTGATACCCATCAGCGCTCTTCGAAGATACGCCTTCTTGAAAGTGACGTCTGAAATTCGACAGGAAATAATATCTAGTTTACCTTGAAAGATAAGACATCCTGCACCAACAAGGAAAATGCCTTCATATAAGTACCCTATACCAAAGAATTGAGGCAGTTATATTTTGCCACTAACACAATCTTTCATTATTATCATGTTAAAGAAATGTTTATTTTTAAAAATCTTCCATTGGTCCTTCGAATAAATAACTTTGAATAGTCCTTATCAGGACTATCTGTGCAGGTGAAAGTTCTCGCGTCACTTGTGGACCAAGAAGAAATCCTATTGGTTCAAATTTCTCCGATGACTTGCATTGCCATTTGACAGCTGACGTGGCTCTGTACAGTTCTCAGGTTGTATTTGTAGAAAATACGAAATGACAAAGTTTAATAAAAGAATAACCTTGTATCGAACATTCATTTTATGTACAATTTACGTGTTCAATATTTTATTTCATAAGTAACTAACTAAGAAGATATTTCAAGCATTTTTGCCGGAGAGTATCAAATAAATGAAATAGTAAAAACGACAATGTCGAAGTACCCTTGTCTCCAAAAATCTGACAGGAAACACTTCCCTGGCTAATACCAAGACGGACATTGAATTACATCTGACAGATATTTGTGCAACGTTCTTCCAAGAAAACTCAGTTGCAATTGCTCATTGTAATTATACAGCAAATTATACTTCATTTGGCTGCGGAAGACCACCGCAGGTGGCGCTGCGACTGACTTTTACTGTAAGTCGCTGCTTCATTTGTGAGGAAATATTAGTTATACAGTAGATTATAATCAATTGGGCTTAATTAACTTTTTCTATGTCAATAAATAATAAAAAAATACTGCCACTTTCTTTTTGATAGGTACATTGAAACCCTCCTATTGCCATTTAGGATTATTTCAATCCATATACACATCTTGAAGAAGGACATCAACATAAAGAGTCAACAACATTGAGGTCACGAAATTAACGCAAATGTTGATGTTTCGCAAGGATTTGTTCTTAACACCTAGCGACTAAGCCGCAGCAGTTTTATTACAGCAGTCGTTCAACTAACACTCGGTATACCACTTATGGCGAAACAATTCTGGTTATCAATATCCAATAGTGAAAATCTTAATCCCTAGCTACTACAATAACATTAACCAGTTTCAAACTACAAGCCCACGCATTCAAACGTGCGGATCAGAAGTTGGATCTGCCTTGAATTCCTTGTTTCGTATTCTTTTGGGCCAGTATGCAAATGAGACCTCTAAACTTTCGGCAGGTTTCGTTCAAAAGAAGCAAACAATGACGCAAACATAGTTGAATAATTTTTGAATATATAAATAAGGAATTGGTATGTTTCCTTGCCACGGAGTGGTGCCAGCAGCTGATGCAATACCCCTCTTCGACAGTTTTTCGACACTTTTCACTGATTTCGAAAGCAGCGATGATTTACTCAAATGGGAGAGCAAAAATCGAAGAAATAGAATTTGCATATAATTTGCGTGACCCATAAACAAATGTCAAACCCCTGAATGTTGTAATCAAGTAAAAATGCAAGACCCCTGTATTCATTTTAATTTATTTCATTTTGATATACCTTTAGCTGTTGGGAAGGGTTCCTTATCGCAAATAATGAGCAGGTATTTGACATTGTACTCATTCATTAAGGGTACTAGTTCATTTGAAAGAGTTATTGAATTATATCCTAGAAATTACCCCTTTACCACCCTCCGAAGGCCTGGCAAACGGAAGGGGGGGTATAATAAAGTGGGAGATCATATTATTACGACTGCACTGCTCGATTAGAATATGTTTTCGCTCGTTATTCCCTTCGTAATCACTGAAAATATATTGACCTAACTTTTTTCTTGGAGTATATTTGTGGATGTGGACAACTTTACACCCGTAAAATATTCCTAGTTTGAATCAACGTCGATCGTGTTGTTCGTGTTTGTTGGTCGACGCCGATCAATATCGATCGACGTACTGTCTATATGTGGACGCAGCTTAACGTCGTTGTATAGCAACTTGGTAAAAAACCAAACAGCATCTCTTCAACTTTATTTGTTCGGCGACTATTCGAAATGACATCCGGCTGCCGAGCGCCTTGGACGAATTTACACATACGATATATTCAACGAAATTATGCTGATTTATTCAGAAGTTTCGACTGTTTATTTTGTTCCGTTGGTCACAAGTGCCTAGTGAAAGGTACAGTGGCACCTACGCAGTTTATGTGTTATGGTAATATTTCTTTTGTTGAATTGGCCCAGAGACCATTTCATTTTGGCAACGTACCCACTGTGGAGACGCCAAACGTTCTACGGATTCTCGTTAGATTCAATTCATAGTGGTTGATTTTGAGGTGAATAATAATGAATTGTTATCGATTGTTTCTTTAACTGTCACACTTTTCTAGTTAAGGTTGAGAATATTTCGTGGTTCCTCTAAAATAACTGTCACTAGAAAAACGTTTCTATAATAATCCAGTAACGACAGACAAACTCGAACAAAAAGTGAAGAATGAATTGTAGCACGCTGAAACTAGGCACATGACATCTCGACATCATGGATTATTACAAAAAAAAGTATTTACCAAAAAATCAGGGGTGGAACCTACAAAATTTTTCATTTGAAAACAATATTATTTTTTTGTTGTTGTTATTTCATTAAATATAAGATTGACCAAAAAACGATTTCGCTATGTTGAGAGATAATTCAATTCTCCAGAAGAGTGATTTTCAGTAATACCTTATTAAATACGCTCGTTTTCTTAGAAAACGTGGTTTAACGCCGACGTCACATTTCATGCTCGCGCTAACTCGCCACTGCAAGTTCAGGCAGGGCCGAAAATTAGATTCGTCATAACTTTGCTAAAAATTATAGTAGAAGGAAAAGAAAAAGTGAATATCGTTCCTGAAGGCTTCTAATTCCTCATACAAATATAACTGTGAGTATCTGAGTACCTAAAATGTGTTTTGTCCCACTTCACATAACCCTTCTACGATATTTACGGAGGATCCGAAAGTCATTGATATTTTAGTTGAAATGGAATAATTATACTGGAGCAGGAATCAGTACCCTCTTTGGACCATATGCAACGATTTAAGACTAGTGAATAGAATACCGATTTTATGGGTAAGTTGAAATTGAGGCAGGAGTAAATAGTTATTTATTATAAAAGGGAAAAAAGTATTAGATTTTAGCTCGAGAGCTAAAATCTTATCTTTTTCCCGTGTATAATACACTATTTTTTTCTGTGACGGAAAAAAAGACGATTCAATCAAATATCTACCTTAACCTATGTGTATCTGTATCCGGGAAAAAGTACTCACTTTTTTCCCGGTTCTCGGGGAAAAAAGTAATTTCATAATATTTTATTACCTGTCAACAGGGATAAAATAAACTTCTTTCCCGTCACAGAAAAAACAATTTTTTTTTTGGTCATGTATAAGTGGGACCTGTCGCACTACTTTAAAACAGTTTCATATAGTCCAAAGAGGGTATGAGTTGCTTCAGTATAATAATTCCATATTTACTAAATTATTCATGATTTCTGGATCATCCGCAAACTGTGAAGTGAGACAAACCACATTTTAGGTACTCAAATACTCGCATATTATATTTGCATGAGAAGATAGGAGTCTTCAGAAACAATATGAACTTTTCCATTTCCTTATCCGATCATTTTTAGTAGAGTTATGACCAATCAAATATTCGGCTCCGCCAGAACTTTCAGCGGCGGAAAGGGTGAAGCTGAAATATGATGTCGGCGTTCAATCACGTTTTCTGAGAAAACGAGCGCATTTCATAAGAAACTACTAGGAATGAATTTTGTGGGAAATTCAATTGTTTTTCTCCCTGCTGTTTTTCCGATAAATCATATACTTTCCAAGATTACAGCAATAATCTATTTATATATTTTTAAACGAATAAAAATATATATAATCCACTCAGTGCAATAAAGAGAAAGTTTTTCCACCAAATATAGTTCAATAAAGTTTTGTTTTTTGCATGAACGTAGAAAAACTAAAATAAAACTAGTTCCACTCAGACCATGTTCTAATTGCAAGCAAAAGTTGAAAATGAGTTATATCATTCAATCCATGGATGGTTATGTGAATTCACCCAGCAAAAACTATATACACACTAAACAAAATGACCCCTGGGAAGGATCGCATTTCTCGCAGATTGCCGCCCGGAATAGAATTTTATTACTTACATTTTTTTTTATCTCGCGCTATTCTTCGCCTCAAAATGCAGACCTGGCATTTATTGCCAACCTTCTTCAACATTTTTCAAGGTAATACATTTTCCTACGAAACTTTACGGCAAGGGGTATTAGGCATAGGCCATAAAGTACAGATTTAGCGGAGTTGTGCTTGTGCTCGAACGATTTCGAGTCTGCGAAGGAAACTGAAACGATTTTTTTTCGTTCGGATGACCAATAAATGAAAGCTTCAACTTTTCCAGAAATAAATGATTCACAATGGCGACTACGATTTAGGGCACTTTTACAATGTCTTTCTTATTCGTTTTCAGTAATATTTCACGCCATATTTGTAGAAGACAGAACAGTTCTGGAATTTTATAATAATTCTCAGATTCTCAGACTTGAAACTATGTGAATTAACTAAGTTAATTGCTACTTGTGTCAATGGCAAGCGGGCGCATGCAAATCGGGCACCAAACAGGTATAGGTACCCTTTGCAGTCAGTTTCGAGGGATTATGAAAACTGCAATTTGGGTACCGAGGATTTAATTACGATTTAAGTACGTATGCCTACGTCTATGTCAACGGTTTTGAACGCGACAGTCTCAACCAATGAGCTACTTTAGTATAATTGCACTAGAACGAACTAACCTTACGTAGACATTTGAGTCCGTGGAACTTGAATACATACATTTTGCGAAAAGTAATTATTTAGTATAATTGAACTAAAACGAACTAACCTTACGTAGACATTTGAGTCCGTGGAACTTGAATACATACATTTTGCGAAAAGTAATTATTTAGTATAATTGAACCAGAATGAACTAACCTTACGTAGACACTTGAGTGCGTGGAAATTGAACAAATGAATTTTAATTGGGTGTAAGAAACAAGAAGGCAAATCATGAATTATTGTCATCAAAATATCGATAGGAATAGGAAAAGAATATAATTATTTTATTGTTCCCTACCTGATTACAGTTGTTTAAGGAATGGTGTCGAAAAGGCCTGTCGGATTAGAGACACATATATTAAAATTCAAAGTCTTCAAAAACCTATACAAATCCATGACAGGAAAGTTAAAAAAAGACAGAAATTTATTGAATCAATGATTATTAAATACCAAAATAAGAAAATCAATGGGCTACACTTTATTAAATGTTTGTCATTCCATTGTTATGTCAATAAATAAGATATTTAGATTAAGATATTTTGTACAATTAATGTAATCATAATACAATAATAAACATATTTTCGTATGCTTTAAAATAGTTTTGTATTATTTACCTATTAACCTACCCAAAATTATAAAAATGACGAATGAATAAGGCGCCCAAAATGCAATTTTTGTAATGGGGACCTTTTGGGTCGGTGCATGTTGAATTAGTCCTTTTATTGCCTTGGTGCCCAAAATGCAAACTCCCTGGCGAGCAAGGGCGTAGCTAACACCCCTACAACCCCCGCGGCGCGGGGGGACGCAAGCCTCAACAGGGGCGCAAGGAAAATTGGGTTGGATAAGGGCGCAAGCAGGTCCCTGCGGGGGGGGGGCTCGCTGAAAGTTAGCTACGCCACTGATTGCAAGTGAAGTAAGTTTCTTAAGAGATTATTGATAGGCATGTTATAATAGTTGCATGAAATATTTTTCATAAGAAAAAGGTCGTAATTTTAAAAATTGGCCTTCGGATTCAAAGATATGCATTCGACAGCTATGACATGAAATTGTCTATCATTCGAATTTTCAATTGTGTGAACTAGGGATGTTGCGGATGCATGCGGATTTTTTATGCATATGGAGAAGTTTTTTCCCCATATCTCCGCAGCCGTTTGACATAATCCCATCAAACCTGGTATCACTGGATTTGTAATGCCGATCCCTAACCAAATTTGGAAAAATATACTGGGTGTCCCATTTAAAAATATCACCAAAGTCATTTTTACTCAAATGCGGATAACCCTATATATTTTGGGTGGGGTTCAACAATTGGCCCATCGGAAAAAAAATTCGACCTATCCGAGGATTTTTCCAAAATACCTTTATATTCAGAAATAATGAATTTATTCCATAATTTAGGGCCGCACTGTATAATCCTAAAGTGTTATAACAACTGTACCTAAGAAAAATCTTAAATCCATTCATCATATTATTTTGAAAATATTTCCACTTATTAATATCGCCCAGTATAGCCTGGAGAAAGAATATTTTGGGTTTCCATAGTAACCAAACAAAAACCGAGTATCTGATAGGCTTAAAAATGTAGGTGTGAAATTTTCTTGGAAATATTCTGAATTCCTTCCGAGGCATTGGCATCGTAAAGCAACACATAAATATTGTGCACTGTGTATCGAGTGAAAGTTCCGGGAATACAAGAAATAATATTTATCTAGAAATACGAAGAATAAATTTACGAAGTAGTATTCTTGGAATACCTACATAATCATAAACCCAACCAGCAAGAAATGCAAGAACTATTTCCCAGGAATGCAGTTCATGGAAAACTGATGTTTCGTCCAAGCGTCTATTTCAATGAAAAATGTGAAGTACTTATATCAGTTGAGATGACTGACGACGTTTCGACTCTTTAGTTGTATTCTCACTATGCAACATAAAAATTGTCACTTATAATTAATCGCCCGAAAGTTTTTTTTTTGTCGAAGTGAACTTGACATTCGAAAATAACTGCTTCTGAAAAAATCGGTATCACGAGTAATATTCTGCCATAAAACTCATACTCACGTTCAACCCTTATACTCTCTGATAGAGATAGCGTCAGCCTAAAGGAAAAATGTAAAACTACTCTGAATCTGAGTCCGAGTCAGTGATTCCAAGATTTATTATTATATTTCAATACAGATAAAACTAACTCTCCAGCCTAAAAGTCTCCACAACGGCGCAGTTATTGACTTCCATGAAAATTAAATAATTTTGGGTCTCAATCAATATCGATTCCTGTTTAAATTCGAAGAAATAATGCACTCTTTTAGGTGCCAAACTTGCATCTCTGTATCATATTCAGAAATATAAAACTGGCACAGTTGCAGATGAGAGTTGATGGAAAAGTATGGAGTGTATCTCTGCAGAGACTATTTACTCATTTTCTCAAAATGTTGTTTTCCAAAAAAGTTCTAAGAACCATAGTTGGCCTGAAACGAGATCAATCATATCGGGAGTTTCTGAAAACTGGTAATTAATTCTCAGCTTCACTGCACTTTATACAGTATCGGAAAGTTTTCATCTTGGGTATGGTGGTTTCATGAGAGCGTGAAGAATAGCGTGCTATAATGTTGAGAGAGCATTATAATTTCTCATCTACTCGCTCGAGGAAGGGATATCGACGTGCGCTGTTAATTCGTCGGGTGGGGTAACAGGATAGGCGTGCAGTAGTGCGTCTCTCTTGTTTATGTGGTATTATCATATCATTGCGTTCCTGGAATTTTGAATTGTGGCTACAGTGATGCATCAAATGTTCGGAAAATTCACAGACCCGGTTTTTTAAACGCTATAGTAATTTCTTGCTTCAAAAATATTCGCTTCAAGGGAGTAAATGAGGGTTGCCTACAGTTTGCCAATATTTTTTATTTCCGCCAAAATCAAATTTAAACAACAATTGGGCTCGTGCATTTGTTTGAATCAGCTAACCGTTTTCGAACAAATCGCCGTTAAATAAAAATATATAAATATTGAAGTAACAAACTGAAATATTTCCTACTACGACTCCCTTTTCGACCAAAGATCTTGCACACAGTGAACGGCCCTAAAACGAAGCAGTGTCACCCAAATCAAGCCTAAAGTAAGCACAAATCCACCATCGCAGACCAAAATTCCAAGGGTGGAACATATTTTTTTTTTCAAACAACTCAACAAGGTGAAAAAGAATTCAATTCTCCACAAAAATTATTCCTAGTAATTTCTTTAGAAATGCGCCGTTTTCTCAGATAACTTGATTGAACGCCGACATCAACTTTCATTATGAACGATATGAACGATATGAACTTTTCCTTCTCCGATCATTTTTAGCAAAGTTATGACAAATCTAATTTTCGGCCCTGCCTGAAATTGCAGTGGCGGGTTAACTATAGCCTGAAATTTGATATAGGGGTTCAATCAGAAAACGAGTGCATTTTGTGAGAAATTACTAAGTTTATTTCTTGTGGAGAATTGAATTATCTTTCGCCTTGTTGAAATTGTTTCTTGATAAATTTTATACTTTCCGGAGCAACAGCAAAAAAATTATAATTTTTTCAAATTAAAATTTTTTTGGGTTCCACCCCTGATTTTTCTGTAAACAATTTTAGTTCTAACCATACATGATGTCAAGAAGTCATATGCCGAGTATCAAAGTGCTACGATTCATTCTCGACTTGTGGCTTACATTTGTCTGTGGTTACTGTACTAGACAGTGTATGTCAAAACAGCATTAAAAATGACGTGCCAGGAACGAGAGCTCCAGTTTCAGTTGATACGCCAAGAAAAGTATTTCGACCACGCTACTGAAGATGACTGTCGCCGTTGTAGTTGAAACGTTTCGAGATTTCAACCAAAGAATACCACGGCAAAACCCGGAAACCATCCAGCACAAATTAATATGAAATTTTGTTATGCTATTTTTCGACACGCGGCGCCGTATTGCTGCTTTTTTATTTAAATATTCATTTGCCTGATAAAATTCATAACTTCCTCGAACAGACTTTTATTGAGATTTTTTTCTAGATTGCGTGAATATTCACGAGGAAAATCTGCACTAGAAATCTGTTGAATAATCAAACAATTGCGTATTTTCACGGCGGTTTCATTAATCACCGTACGTATGAATATTAATGAGTCGAAGAGAATATATATTCCGCGGGTTTGTTGCATCATATTCGCTCGAAACAAAAGACGAACTTTGCATTATTAAACTCGAGGATCATTGTTTATTATAAATCCATGCATTTCCAGGGCTCGCCTACGCAATGCATCAGTACAGCTTTTAACCATTTATGTAACTTTTTGTTGCGAGGGCACCGCAAATTCATAAATATTTTTTCGGCAACCGCATAACAACGTAGCCTTTGACGCGTTCAAATTTCAACGCAAGGTTAATGTCTTCTGAGGAATGTCATCAATTGACAGCAAATTGAGAAAACCCTCGCTTATTCAAATGTTTCCGATTTGTCGGCGTATGTACATTACAATAATATATTTTTCAACAAAAGATGAAAATACTGTTTTTTTCGTGAGGTGAGATTTTGTCCACGAGCGAATGTGGCACCAATCGCGTTTGACACCAAGGACTCATAGCCAAACTTCCATCTTATGGCTTATCTTATGGCTTAGGATCGAGTCCATTTGAAACTATAATTGGACACCAATAATATGAATTCTACGATCAATGCGTGTCTGTCTTTATCATTGAATCCGTTTGGAACTATAATTGGACACAATAATGTGAATACTACGATCAATGCGTGTCTTGTTTTTATCATTGAATCCGTTTGAAACTATAATTGGACACTAATAATATGAATACTACGATCAATGCGTGTATGTCTTTATCATCGAATCCATTTGAAACTATAATTGGGCACCAATAATGTGAATACTACGATCAATGCGTGTCTGTCTTTATTATTGAATCCATTTGAAACTATAATTGGACACCAATAATGTGAATACTACGATCAATGCGTATCTGTTTTTATAATTGAATCCGTTTGAAACTATAATTGGACACCAATAATGTGAATACTACGATCAATGCGTGTCTGTTTTTATAATTGAATCCGTTTGAAACTATAATTGGACACCAATAATATAAATACTACGATCAATGCGTGCATGCCTTTATCATCGAATCCATTTGAAACTATAATTGGGCACCAATAATGTGAATATTGCGATCCCAATGTGTAGTTCTTATTTTTAATGCCACTAGTCCATTCTCAAAATGATTGAAAACTATAATTGGTCACCAATAATTTGAATACAATGGTCTCAATGTGTAGTTCTAAGTATTTTACATCTCGTCAACTGATTATGATTTATAAGGCACAGATTCGACCTGTTTTGGAATACTGTTCCCATATGGAGTGCAGCACCCAAACACATTGAAACTTTTAGATTCGGTCTAAAAGAGAGCCATTCGTCTCGTCGGTGATACTTCGCTCACAAGGTCTCTCACTTCTCTGGATCATCGCAGAAAGGTTGGCGATCTGTCTATGTTTTATAGACTTTTTCATGGACGATGCTCTTCAGAAATATCATCAATCGTTCCGTTAGCGGTCTCATCGAGATTGACACGTCCAGCTCAGTCCTCACATCCATATGCCGTCACTTTGGAGACATGCCGCACATCTGCTTCCCATATGCTGCCTCGGGATGTTTTCCCAGAGGCATACAGCCTTCAGAAATTCAACTCCTACTTTCCCTCGGCTCTCGCGATGTTCTTTGAGTTATACAGGATCCTTTTCGTGGGAACCACAACTTGAAAAAAAATGTATGTATATATTCCCATCGGGTCTCGTGATAATATTCATTTGTTTCATTTCCATCTCATGTAGGGTACCCGGTTAAAAAATGATATTTTCATATACAAGATTAGAAAAATATATTAAAGATGTCCATGTAGACCTGGGACCAGAGAACCTTTGCGTCACGCGGGCAACCCTGGTTCAGATCTAGGAATAGCACTTCTTTATGTGTTAGAGATATGTATTGCCAGCAATTTGGATACCGACTTTTGACTACATCTATTAAAAAAATTCAAAAGTGTACCTTCAATTTTAATCTAGTAAATAATAAATAAAATGAATATTATTATTGAGTAATAATGTATGATCAATGAAGTATCGAGTGCTATTTCTGTATCTGAGATCTCTGTTTTTCGAAAAAATATTGTGTGTATTTCGAGCACAAAGTGTAATTGCCGCTCTCCAAAAATTACCGCGCTCCGCTTCGCGTCTCCGTTAACTCTCTTTGTCGAGCGGCAATCCATCACTTTGCGTTCTAAATACACAAATAACTATTTGAAAATACGAAATATTGTCTGTTTGAAAATTGACATCACTTTTTTTATACACTTTTCTACGTTTTCTCAGAAATGTTTAGCAAAATGTCCTCGAAAACACGTCGAGTGCAATAAACACTTCTTGCAAGTTGCATACAATATTTTTTCAACCTTCATATAAAAACCAAAACATATTTTATTTATGCGTCCTGTGCGTAGGAAAATAATAAGGCGTAATTTAATAGCAAAATATTTATCAACTGATATGTAAGGAACAATTTAACTATAACTTTATTTTTACTTAACTACCTACTCACATTTCGGACGTTCATCGTCTTAATGGTTGACATATTTATACCTCTCAATTTTTCGCAACGTTTCAATTTCCTAAATTCGCAGTCGACTTCAGGTGAATACTGACAAATGTCTGTGAGGTGTAAATACGGTGTAATTACGAGCGGTCTTGTGGCGCGCTTTTTTCCCCCCAAAAGGGGTCCATGAGCGGTTCCTATACATTTTTGATTTATTTTCGTGCTCATTTGACTGAAGGTTCCTTTGGGTTTGACATAGGCGGTTTCTATAGATTTGCGTCTGAACCAATGGTTTTCTCTATGAAAAACATTAGCATCATCCCAAAGAATTCGAAAGTGTTCTGTCCACGCGTGGTCAACAATTCCCGATTCAGATGTTTCCCCTCGTTGAGTCCACTTTTTGTGTTCGGTTATTCTTACGGATACTGGCCTCTTGGCCTCTCCGATGTAAGAATCACCACATTCACATAGGATCTCGTAAATACAGTTTTCGCTAGATTCATTTTGTGTTTTCTGGTTTCGTCTTGGCGAGGAAGCTTCGTAAGGTACTGGCGGATTGAAAGCAACTCTTGATGTTGTTGTTTCCGATCCTTCTGATCTTCTCGGAGATACCCCTGATGTAGGGATGGACAAGAACGGGGTTTTGTGGTCGTTCTTTGCTTCTTGGTCTTGGTCCTTTTGAGTTGTTTTTTTGTAATTTTGTAATCCAATATATTATGAATATGATTGAAAATAATATAAAAAATTGTTTGAAACATATACAGTATTATAGAAAATGAACTAAATATGATTTTTTTTTCAAAACTCCTGCGAAGGACACTTGGTATACTGATCTATAGGTTCATCAATTTGACAAGAGCATGCATTTCAGGATATACATTGATAAAAACTTTTCACCTCAAAATGAGGTAAGTAATCTGTATGTCGAGTTTGTCGGTCTTATTCTGACCCACCCTGTTTGACTTCAGAAATAGTTTAGTCCATTCTACCACTGCCACCCTCAAAATATGTCGTATGATTTATAATAGATTTTCTTTTGTTCACCTGGACTTTCATAACTAATTCACACCGCACAACTCTTCGATCGGTCTGTTCTCTGTCTAATCGATAAGCATTTCAAACGAAACTCACAACATCGTAGAAACGTAAACAGTCCAGCCGAATCGTAAACTCCGCCAAAAGTACATCAGACGGACTCGTTATGGAAGTTCAGAAAATCATTTTAGGTCGTAGCGGAAACTTTGGGCAGTTAGGGTCCAACGCAATGGCGGCCTTGTTGCATTCTGCTGCACTCTGCAAAGTCATTTGCTGCTGAAAATCGTCCCGAATTACTGTTTAATTCTCTTTGCGAATTGTTTATTCCTAGTTCCAATTAGAATTGTCGGGAGACTAGGCAATCACAGTCCCTCGTGATATACTGAAAGTATTATAGGTACTATTTGGTTTGCTCGTCATGAAAGTCGAGCATGATGGTCCAATTCAATGGGTTTGACTCAGTAGTGATATCTTCTAATTTCATAAACTCTGCCAATGGACCTTTACATTTATGAAAAATCAATTACAAAACTCGTAATAAATAAAAAAATTAAACAGAGTCAGAAATAACAGCGGAAGATTTCACCCAGCGTTTACAAAAGGCAAAAAGCAGGTGCATCCATTAGAATTACAAGAAATTCGATTCTCCATCGCACATGTTATGATTCGCGTAGAAAGAGTAAAGCCTAGTTCATGTAAACGTAAGGTAGGATAACTCAAACACGTAAGACATTTAAACTATTGGAATCGTGTAAACACGTTCATGATAAAACACAAGGTAAGGTACACTATTCCAATAGTTTAAATAACTGTATGTTCTTGCGTTACCTTACCTTACGTTTACATGAATTGGGCTCAATCGCTAGCTTGCGTCAAAAATATAGAATTTTGTCATATGATATGCATATTTCTCTGCTTTCTTGTGGTGATGTGATATGGATCCCATTTTAGATAAAATACTAACAGTGTGCTGTGTTTTAATTAATATGTGTCTATCAATACTTCCTTTGTCAAGTTAGTTACTTCTAAAATGAGACGCGGGACACGTAAATTTTTGATGAAGTAAATCTTCGATACAAAGTTCCTCTTCCATTCAATTTCGATAAGTTTTTATATTGAATTGAATAAGATTCAATGAATAATTGTAATGTCAGTGTTGGCCTAAAAAAAATGAAAATTTAGCGATCGAAGATGTGCTAGGCATATGAAAAAAAAAATTCACAAAATTTTTCGACCGGAAAATTTACCTAAACAGCTGACCGGCTCATGGGAATTTTTTTCGGGTTCAAATGTAATTCTGTCGATTGCCATAAGCGAGAAAAGGCGTCATCAACCGAGTATTCTGTTACAAGATGGCGCCCTTATATCGACCTTTAGGAACGTCCAAGCCTCAGGGCTATGGTTTTTCACTATTAGATTGTTCCTACCTGTTTATGTCTTAAAATGCCATGAATGAGAGATTGAAAAATAAACTATTTTTTTACACGAGGAAAATTTATTTTCCATATGCCTAGCACATGTCCGATCGCAAAATTTTCATTTTTTGAGCTCAACACTGAAATACTTTTAAGTGGTTAAAATCCCAGAAAAGTGAAAATGAGTTAGCAAAATATGTCATTATCTGATGATCTATTATTAAACCCAAAGCGCGATATTTTCAATTTTGAGTTCTATGTCAAAGTTTATATTGCGTATCAAGGGACTTAATAGTTATTTATGGTACTAGTGTGTTATGTTGAAAATAAGTCACGCGAGAAAGATTTATAAATTCTCAAGTGACTTAGGAAACAACACGAGTGGCATACAATGTTTTATCCAACAAGTGGAAGAAATTTTTTTTTATGAGATAAAAATTAATAAGTTTTAAATATGAACGTGAGTTATAAATCCATAACTCACTAGTGAGTTATGGATTATTTATTTATTTATTTGTCCACACAAGCCTATTGGCTTTTTTACATGGATCAACTCTTATAAATACATGTATATAAAATTTCACAATAACAAACGTTTACTTATACCATGATCAGAACTGTAGGAGAAAAACAATAATTATAGAAAAAATACAAGACAATCATAAATCTTGGCGCTTGAACTATGTTAGCTATTTAGGAGGAAAAGTTTATTATATGGGTAAGGATCAATCTATCAAAGACAGATTGAGTTTGAGTCCAGTCGAGGTTCAATATTTCATCAAGATTATTGGGTCTAATGAATAAACCTTGAGCAAATGCTTTTACTCAGATTTCTTGAAACAGACCTATCCATTTTATTAATTAATGAGAAAGACACACCTATAGTAAAAGCTTTTGCTAGCTTTTATTCATAACATCCATTGGCTAGTCGCAAAATGATTGGAAGTGGAGCTAGTGTGTTATTTGATAGTTTGTTATGTAATAGTTCATAACTCACTAGTGTGTTATTTGATAGTTTACTTGTGTAAAATGACATTAATAATGACAGTCATAACTGTCATGAGTTGGATAAATCATGTAATTTTATAAGTGCAGCTATGCGTATGAAGTAATTGAAGCAATTTCATTGTGTCCGAGTTGGTATGTATTATTCTGAGAAATTGACACAAAAAAGTTCATCTTTTTGTGTAGAATGATTACGCTCATTGTATGCCCCAACTCTTTGTCATATTTTTTACTTCTACTTGGACACTTACCCCAATGTCTGCTCAAAGTTTCTTTGTTAGCTAGTTCTCTGGGCATTGCGCTAATTACTCAACTAATTAAGTTCCGTCTTCATTTCGAAGTTCATTCCCTTCAACGTTAGAAGGGTGGGTCTGAGTTTCTGCTTTGTTATCGGCCAGACAATATAAAGGCAGTCCTGAGGGCTACTTCTTGTGGACTTCCTGCTCCTTCATTTTTCTTGGGAAGCTCCTGGATGGTTTGCAGAGTTCGCGGAACACAGCTTGAATAAGGAAGTGGCAATGAGATGCCCGCAGCGTTCTCCTCAAGAAAAAAATCGTGGAAGATAACGTGTGAAACGAAATAATACAAAGCCTAGTTACTTTGACAATAAAGTTCAGCAATATATTTTTTTTTTTTCAAGACCCTAGTAGATCACAGAATTGGGCAAAATAAGTATTTTTTTGGGATTCTAGCACTGGTAATAATTTTTCACGTTTCCAGGACCGGTATAATAAATCTAGCAATAAATCTTAACTTCCTTATTAGGAATTCTGCCAGTTTCATAGTTCAGGATAACAATCAGGATCAGTTGACAAAAGAATCTACATGTTCAGAATAATTTTTCCGGGCGTCCAGGGTCGGCTTCACTCCTGCAATAAATCTTAACTTCCTTATTAGGAACTCTGCCAGTTTCATATTTCGGGATAACAATCAGGATAAGTTTATCAATAAGGAAGTTAGGATTTATTGCTGGAGAGAGGCCGGCCCTGGACGCCCGGAAAAATGATTCTGAACACATGGATTCCTTTCTCAAGCGATCCTGATTCCTACCCTGAAATATGAAACTGGCAGAGTTCCTAATAAAGAAGTTAAGATTTATTGCTGGAGAGAAGCCGGCCCTGGACGCCCGGAAAAATTATTCTGAACAGGTGGATTCTTTTCTCAACTGATCCTGATTGTTATCCCGTAATATGAAACTGGCAGAGTTCCTAATAAGGAAGTTAAGATTTATTGCTGGAGAGAAGCCGGCCCTGGACACCCGGAAAACTTATTGTGAACATGTGGATTCTTTTCTCAACCGATCCTAATTCCTACCCGCAAATATGAAACTGGCAGAGTTCCTTATAAGGAAGTTAAGATTTATTGATGGAGTGAAGCCGGCCCTGGACGCTCGGAAAAATTATTCTGAATATGTGGATTCTTTTCTCAACCGATCCTGATTGTTATCCTGCAATATGAAACTGGCAGAGTTCCTAATAAGGAAGTTAAGATTTATTGCAGGAGTGAAACCGGCCCTGGAAACTTGAAAAATTATTACCAGTGCTAGAATCCCAAATAAATACTTATTTTGCCCAATTCTGTGATCTTGGAAAAAAAAATATTGCTGAACTTTATTGCCAAAGTAACTAGGCTATAATACAGAGGAAGATTTTCTTAACTTCGCATTTTGTGCTTCAATTGTGGTATGAATTTTCACAAATGATATGACGATGTTCTGAATATTCGTGATAATTCTATCGGTTTGTTGTTCAAAAAATTGTGTTGCTAAGCATTGCTGTACGGCAACAAAATTAACTTAGTAACAAGAGATAGAATTGGGATATTCAGATCAGAGTGGTATTTTGCTAGACTATTTCACGAATCAAGTCAGTCCCTTTATTGAAGATACGTACAGTTTATTACAATCATGAACAAATTATTATAATCATCAATATAAATAATGTTTTGCTTCATAATTGCATTAATTACATTTATTATTGACCGAACTGTCAAACTTTGGTTTGCCATGCTTGCGTCGTAGAAAATACCGAAGCTGATATTCCAATCAGAATTGAAAGACAGCTGGTGTTTTCGCGACAATTTCACTCACTATATGAAAGTCGCGTCTCCTGCGATATGAGGACCAATCAGAATGGGATTTCGCGAAAGTACACGCTTCCTTTCGCTTCCTTTCTTTCCGATCCGGAAAGACCACGTCGTCATGTCAACCACAAATATAAACAGCAATGATACATCTTGTAATCTAATATGACATAAACGTCAGGTTGACAGACTTCATGTTTATTATTCATTAGTTGCAACTATTGAAGAATTCACTTTGTTTACTCGATCAAATTTCAAATAATAACTTGTTTGGTTCGTGAAATTATCTCAATAAATACGACTCGTGCTCACAATACAATCGATAATTCTGTCAGAATTATCGATAGTATTGCGACCACTCGTGGTATTACACCCGATAACACAAGTTGTCTTTGATTTGCGATTGGTCAGATATTATCACTATTAATTTAATTGAGGTGAAATATTTATGATGCTTTCATATTGTACATCCACTGGAAACTGTTGAGTTTCTGTCATGACAATCAAGACTTTTCCCATAGAAAAAACATAAATAAATCTATAAATTGATTTTATACAAAACTATACTTTTTCACAAACAATATTTGTCCTCTTAGCCATCGATGTGAGAATTTCAAGATGAGTGGAATAGTCAGATTCAAAATATACAGGGTGTATCTTAAATAATGTCATTTATTTCAGGAGGTGATTACTTGTCAAAAAGTTCGTATACACGTATGTCCTAACTTGCTTCGTTTCCGAGTAACAGGGTATCAACTGGGACGCCACTGGAATTAAAATTCAAAATCTAACTTCATGGGAAGAAGCCCCTTGTTCGTACTAACGAACACATGAAGTTTAATCGGAATCGACGTAAAAAAAATTGAGGAATTCATGAAAAACCGATTATTTATTAAACTTTTGAATCCCTGTTACTCGGAAACTAAGGAAGTTAGGACACACGTTTATATAAACTTTTTTTCATAAAATAGGACAAGGAATCACCACCTGAAATTAATGATATCATTTAAGATACACCCTGTATAAGAATAAAAACTAGAAAATCAAATATAACGTTAGGTTAACTTCGGAAGTAATTAATACATTTCTTGCTATATCTTTCAGAGAGCTCTTGCAAACCAGCTCCTATTCTGAACGTATTTCTGAGATACGGTTAATTCAGTTTCCGCGGAATTATTAAATAGAAGAGCAGTTGCAGGTTTCTTCTGAAAATATGACGTATTAAGAGTTATCTAAAGGTGTTTCTTCATGATTGTTACAGAATTTGCCAATTCTGAAATCAAATTTGATAACGGAATGGTAACATTCTCGCTCTTGATATTGAACAAATATTCTTCAACACTTGATGTCTTATGCATTTTGCGTGTATTTCATTCCATCACTTGTTAAGGAATGAATATTCTTGCAGTGTTGTAGCAATAATAACGTTAGTCTTGACTTGTCATCGAAAATAGTTGATAGAGTACTTATACATCATGAATAATTTATCCAGTGATTCAGAAATGAAATATGAAAATAGACCACACTTGAAATGTAAGGAAGATCCATGATTTTTAGATGGGTTGCCATTTTATTAAATTAGAACGCTGGCGTCGTGTAGTTCTCGTGGAAGAGAGAGAGACCCTTCAATATGCCGTGCAATTGTCACATATTTATAATATGAGATGACAGCGTGTCGGAAAGGAGCGAATGGCTTTGAGCAATGAACCATACGGTCGCGAGTTCAAACCGCAGTGGGAACAAATACAGATTTTTTTCTCCTTTTTTATTTTAAATTTTTGATGAAGACTTTGTTAAGTGTAGTTTATATATTATTATTTTTATGCATCTTTTTCTTTAGTCCGAGTAAAGATTGTCTACCACGGGGATATCTAAAACAATAATAGATACATCAGTATTGATTAAAAGGGGAAATGAAATTATTTTTGCAAAAATTATTTGGTTTTCGAACTGAATTTTTCAATTCTTCTTAAGCTTTCTTGTGACGATATCAGTTTCAAGGTCCGATTTTCGTTACCGAATAACCATCATCGGTTGAGACTCCATCAACCACCACGTGTACAAATCTATTTAATAAATCCAGATATCGAGGACCACAACGGGGGTTCATGCCTTAAAATAGGAGTCCCAGACACGATCAGATTCAGGTTACTAGTCGATTTCTGATGACGAAAACAGTATTGTTGATAATTCACAATTTCTGAGCGTTCCAGATATTTCATGAGCTCGATGTTAATGAAGGTTGAATAATTTGCAAAGAAAGAACAGATTTTAGTTTGGAAGTACATTTTCTGAAAACAAATGGCATGGTTTTTCAATTTGTAGCACACATTTTTGCAACAAATTGTTTTTTTCCTGGGTGTTCGTCATCTTCCTCGATTACATCTAAATTCTAAATGATTATTGTATATAAATCAATATAATGTAGGTACCTAGGTGCCTAGGTGGGAAGAGCATATCAAAAATGTGTCCGTCGCCATAGGATGAAATCCGCAGCTCCGACTGTCTCTGTAGATGATTTGTGCATGCAATGTCCGTCTGTTCTTGCGACTTCTGGTGCACTGCAGGCAAAAGGTTTATTGTTCACCTCTGCAGATGAGTTTGTTCACTAATCACACATCATCAATTTTAGTGATGATTGAAATGTTCATTATTTTCCAATATTTTGTTTTGTTTAGCTTTTGAATGAATGTTAGTGGTCATGACATATTTGTGCTATTACTACCGAAAATAATCAATGAAATCTGCATTTTGCGTATACCAATAAATATAGGAAATACTACTAAAATTGGAATTACAAAATTTTCTTCTCAAAAATACATAATTTTTTTGTATGTTCGGTATGAACGAATCATCTGTTATTAATTACTCCTAAATTTTGATTTTACGTTCTTTTATAGCTGTTATTAAAACTCTAATGAGTAATTTAGGTTCCTACTTATTAATAGTTCAGTGAAATTTTCACATTTCGAAGCTATAACCCAAAAATCCACCAAGGATTAAAGGAAATATCACCCAATGTTCGACTTGAATGTTTTTTTTTCAAGAAATCATCCGAGACCGTGCAGCAATGATAAATCATCGCTAGCGTCCCCTTTCGTCTCTCGGCCGCATTTTTAATTAAGACCGCTCAGTTATTCCTGAGTCCAATATCGTACCGCGTTTGTGAACAAAGTTCCGAGATTCAACTCAAATAAATTATAAATTGAACAAAGTTCCCGTGTCGCGGGTGTCTTTTAATGAACTAGCGTTATATAAATTTTGAACGATTAGCTATTTATAAATTTATCTCGTTCCGTCCTGACAGGACATTAAGAAAACCTGAAAGCGCCAGCCAGCTCGTTTTATTTCATTAGAAATACCCTGCCTTTCGCCTGATTTATATTTAATTGCGGTGGAAATGAAAGACCGGGTTATCTAAGTATTTTATTTGTTCAGAGAACGACAATTCTAATATATTTATTGATTACGATACAAGAAATGCCATCGACCCTTTTACTTACCAGTTTTGAAAACAAACCAGAAAGAACATCTGAAATGTTCGCAAAGGATACTCATTGGCCGATTGATTAATTTGGATTTATTTTGTATAATAGATTGTCCCAATTGAGGTAATAGTCCAGCAGGAAAGCATGCATATTTTCTTTCTGTCTAAGTACGAACTCTCGATCTATAATATCTCTGGTTCCACGTGAATACAGGACAGACACTAGTCGGTCAATTTTAGTTCATCATCATGTTTACTGAGACAGTCATTTCGATCGTTCAAAAGGCATTAACATCTTGGATCTAATGTGATTTGTGCTCAGAAGAACGAATATAATTCACTTTTTTTTTCATTTTCTTTGTCCAGAAGTGGTCGTAGTTTACCCTGTATGATATATATGTAATTATTATATTTTTTTTATGATTACTTTATTAAATTGGTGTAGCTGAACTTCTCATGGAATATTACCGCTCAGGTACAAATTTCTCACAGTCTGAATAATAGGACACCTGTGGTACACCTGTATTGAAGAGTCTGAAATACGTTGTACGTTGTTCTTCTTATTCATAAGTTACTTAAAAATTGGTCGGTCTATAACGGTTGTATTTCTAGAAACGTTCAATTTCATCATTTTTACCGTGAATCATGGCAGTGTGAACGAGGCACCAACTGAGTTTATAAGTTTCAGAATATCTCTTACAATGTTTCTGTTGATTAATCCTTATTTTACAGCTCGAAGAACGCTGCTGAATGCTCCACCAAGTCTGAATGATAAATTATTTAATAAAATCAGTGAAAAAATGTTTGTTTATTTGAAAACAACTTTAGTTAAGGTCAACTGTCAAAGTCACGTTTGAATTATTTGAATTGAAGTCTTATTCTTCTCAACATTTTAAAGATAGTTAGTTCTTCTTCTTCTCGTTTTTATTTGGATTCAAAATTATATCAATTAGCCAGTTCCAAAGTGTGAGTTCCGTGTTCCGTCCAAACCATGGATGTTATTTATAATGATCATGCAGAGAGCGATAGTAAATTGAAGCTTTCATGCGTAGGCAATATGTTGGTCATTCTATCTATGAGTTCTGTGATCTTAACATGAGCCAACAGTTAGTAAGCTGTTCTTTGATAATGTGACAATTGGTAACACTGTTTGTAGAAATTGAGGAGGGGATTAAATTTTGAATTTCCGTTATCTTCCATTTCCTCCATTTGGTCCATTTCTGCGTTTGGTCTCACTTGAAGAACTCGCTGATGATTTAAATTTTTATTTTGAAAATCATCCAATCAGTGTATATTAATAACATTTATGAAGAGGTAACTATCTATTTAAAATTCAAAGTGGAATTCATTGGAATAAATATTTTTGTCGTTTTTAATGCTATTAAAATAATTTTATTTCCAATGAATTTTCATGATTTTTCAAATGGCGTCAATGGACATGTTTTACAACAATTTCTCCTTTTTTTTATGTGTGTAGTTCGACCAGATTAAATTTCAAGACCAGATTAAATTTCAAGACTAGATTTAATTTCAAAAATTGATTTAAATTTAAATATGATTTAAATTTAATTTCAAAAAGCTTAGTTAAAAGCTTATTTCTCGCCATTGAATGAGCGGCGATGTTAGTGGCCGATTGTCAAATTACCACAATATGGAATAACAACTATAGCTACCTATGATAGCTGACTGGCTGAATTACACACTCGATCAGGTGTCCAGAACCAGGTGGGGAATTCAGGAGTGTTCCAGAGCTGCTGTTACAGTATATTTGAATCAAGGAGCCCGAAGAGCTTGAAATATTAACAGGAGAGGAGTTTGGTTGATTCTTTCTTATAACTGATGATTGGTCAAGGAAATATGTAAGGTTTAAATGCATTTAACCCAATATTCCAAGTAAGTTGGTATGACCATTTGAATAACATACAATAGTCCAAAGAACCAAATTTCTTCCCTTCAGCCTGATTCGATCATTACTTCTAGACTTTTCTAGATCTCATCAAGCCCTGAACTCGGTTTAACAAACTTTCAATTCATTAAATACTATTTTTATGCAACCTGATTACTCTCATCATCGTTTATTGATTGTCTCAAGATCGTCAAGCCCTGAATTTGGCTTAACATTTATTTGATTAAATACTATTTTTTAATAATTGTTTTACTTGTATGTCTGGAGTATTTTCTCTTTCAGTGTGATAAAGACTTTCTACAGAGACTGGCTTTGAGAATGAAATACTATATCAGAATTCCTGTAGATGGCGTCCAAATAACAACTTTCAATTAGCGATTTTATTCTCACTGCCATAAATTGGATTTCTAAGAATATCTTTGGGTTAATTCACCAACAAACGTACCACGACCTTTGCCTCCGCAATAAGAGTTAGCCCTCCGCATTGTTTATATGAGGTTTAGGTGAAAAACCCCTTAAAAAGGGAACAAAACCTTATAGTTCAAATCTTCAATATCATTTTACGAGGGGGTAGCAACGTCTTTTCAGTAGGTCTACATCTCAGAATTTTCAGCAGTACAGCAGTACACCCATTATCAATACAAGTAAGTATGTCTACAGTACTTCATTCAATAAGTACCTCAGCCTCGCTCTTGCAGTACTTTTCAGTACATCATTTCAGTCTTTCAGTACTTTATCATTACATGAAATTTAATGTCAGCGTTCAATCACGTTTTCTGAGGAAACGAGCGCATTTCATAAGAAATTACTGGGAATAATTTTTGTGGAAAATTGGATTGTTTTTCACGTTGTTGAGTTGTTTTTCCGATAAATCATATAATTTCCAAGATAACAGCAAGAATCTATTTATATATTTTTAAACGAAAAAAAAAAATATATTCCACCCCTAGAATTTCAGTAAACACCAAGTTTGGTGGTGCTACAATCGATTCTTGTCTCAAAACCCAATCGTACTGGATTATATGGAGTGATTTACATTTGCTTGAAATTTTACACATAATGTAATTCTTGTATCTAAAATCCTGATTTCCATGTGTATTATTATCACGAATTACATTCTAACACGCAAAACGACATGTTCATACTTGGATTACATTTTCGAATAGAATTATCTAAATTACCGAGAAAACGTTCTACGACGTTTATAATAATTCATCTGAAACTTTGAAAACTTTCCGATCGTGGAAACTAAGTTCTGCAAAAGTTTCAGATTATCTTCATCTCCCCTCCTCGCCATCATATTGCGACCAATGGCACGTCAACGCGGAATTGCGATCCATAGGCGCCGTTATTACGTTTGTTAAAGGAAAACAACTATTTGAAATCTTTATACCTAATTTGGCTTGTCTGATTTTCATGTTTACTTTATTATAGAGAAGTAGCACAGTTGTTCCCCTGAATTGCAAACTCTACTAAATATTTTCTAGCGAAAGTAGTACACTTCAGTATATAAATTGTCACAGCTAAACGCAGACCAGCGACGCGTGACCTTGAAAGGAACCAAAAACTCCCAACTCGATCGAAGCCGTTTTCCTATGTTAAATCTCGTAAGCTTACGTTTTGAATCGTGCAGCATATAATATACTCAACAAGTATCTATCCATTTCAATTGAATCCATTGTAACTTTTTTTTGGAATTTCTCAGGAGTATTTATTACCTAAAATCTGTTACCGTACTATCGTCAGGAAACATAGTTATTTACCATTTATAAATGAACAGCTTTAGGTCATTAACATACAATGGAAATGAAAGTGGATCCAGACCAGAACCCTGAGACACTCCATGAAATACTGAAAATATATCGGACAGCTGATTATTTATTTTGTAAATCATATGACGGCTTGAAAGATATATTTTTTCGATTGTTACGTTTTCACCAATCGGATTTGAGAAGTTTTTGTTCTTTATTTTAGTCCTATTTGAAAAAGAAAATTATATGTATCTAAAACCAGAGTAAAAGTGTAAATACTTCACCTCAATTACATATACCATTGAAATGATAATTTTCGGACGGTCTACGGTCTACATACACAAAGAATTATTTTAATTAGTTTACGCTTTATCGTACTAACGAATGAAGGTTACTCCCAAATCAAAAATGAAATCACTTTGGAAAAATCCCAATAAATATGTTTTTCTACAGCTGTCAAAAAAAGTCCACTTTTTTGTGTGGTTTGTGTGCGTAAAGTATTACAATATTTCACTATCAACATACGATGTCATTATTAAACGGAAAAGCGTAAAAAAAGTGCACTTTTTTTTAACGGCTGTTGCTAGGCAACCGACAGTTTCATGCAACAACAGTGACAGATCCGAATAATAACGAAGTTGTCATTATCTTTGGCAACTAGTAACCTATAAATATCTGCTATACAAATGTTTCACCAATAATATTCTTAGCATTCTTACTATTAAATAAGTATTATCAAAATTCCTAACTATCGCGGCGAATATATGCAAAATAATAGCATATACCTCTATAAGGAACTATTGGACCTAATATACACTAGGTAATCCAAGGTCTATGGGTGTTTGGCCGACAGAAACTATTTGACAACAATAATTATTGAAATTTGTGAAATTGGGCATCTGTCCGTATAACGAATTCTTGATAACTATAAATTTAATTTGAGTAGAAATGAAAAGTGATGAAGATTGAACGGAGAAAATCGTGGATAGTGCAAATATGAGATTTCCTTGACATAGTTCAAAGAAAGAAAAAGGTATTCGTTGCTTCACGAGGATTGTTTATTTATTTTATTTATTTTGAATACAAATCTAAGAAAATGAAAAGTTACTTCGATGGACTAGTTATTCGAAAGTCAAGTGAACATTAATAATAATAATATTGACCTTGATGAATATGTTATTTTAATATTCGCTTCAAATTTTCCATTTTGCTGATAGTGTGAAGAGAAAGAGATTTCGACCCTGTCGAAATTATTCGTTTCATTTGTTTGAAACAACTCTCCGGCATACTCTTCGAACTTTGTTCGAATAATGAATCGATAAAAATATGCCAAATTCATTTCATATTTGCAAAAAAAATATGAATTGGTTATTTTTTTGACAGTTGTAGAAAAAATACTGTATGAAACTCGTGAGTAGTGTTTTTTTTACTCGTAGGAATGCCGAACTCCGCCTACGGCGTCGTGCAACATTTCCTTTGCTCATAAAAAAGTATCACTTTACTCACTTGATACATAAATTACTATTGTTTCTTTTATTTCAAAGTGAATTTGTTTCATTTTGCAGTATTCTTAATTAGTTATATTTTATTGAAATCTGTTTTATTTAGCAGTTAGCGATATTATTTTGGTAATGATACAAAAAATGAAACAGTCGAACTGAATCAATACATGCACATTCACTTTTGGTTCCGAAATGACTTCATCGAAAGATTGGGCTTATTCGAAGATGTTTCTGAGAAATTCGTTGCATTGTATATCGAAATTTCACCGTATCTACATGTGACCCCGAAATGAAGTTTAGTTGAAACATTCAATAGGGGTCAGTGTATTGAAACTGTGTATAATAATAATATACTCTTGGCAAATATTCATAGACAGAAAATTTCAAAACCCAGTGTTCAATTATGGCTCAGATATTTGAAAGTCAGTGCATCTAGTGTACTAGAATCTAAGCTTGTCAGTTTTTCTTGACAAGTGCAGATACAAACGATCCAAACGTCGCCGTCGTGAAAACCTTCAAAGCATCAGGGTCGTTGTCCATGGACATCTAAATATCACTGCATCATACTAGTCAACTCTTCCATGAAGTTTCAAATTCAAATTTCGAAAACTGTAGGAATAAACGATGCTGCTGATGTTCTCCTTTATAGGTTGCATATAGTAGTAATACTATAGAATTCAGTTTTCAACAAAATAACGTGATTAACGTCCGTTTCAGTCTATATTAAAATTTGTTATGACAACTTGTTTGAGGCAACTGACAGTGAAATGAACAACACATTAAATTCGCGAGCTGAATTAATACTTCATTAATTCATTCACAGTATTCGCATCGTTGTGAAAACGTAAAAGAATGCTGGAAACTCTGCTTTTTTGTCATGCCAATAACTTGACTGCATTGGGTCGCTGCCAAAGATTTAGGAATTTTTGTCGATTCGACACACTTTTTTAATAATCAAGCGTTTTGTTGTGTCAAAAATTATAGTTTCTGCATATCGTTTTTCCGAAGAGTATAATTTTGCTTGGTTATAGTATCCATTTCTAAATGGAACTCAGGTTTTCCAAGTAGCAATTGGCGACACCACCCCATTCTACGATACAAATGACTCATTAAAAGTGAAAATTGCTAGGTATTCATGCACATACAGTATCGGAAAGTTTTCATCTTGGGTATGGTGGTTTCACGAGAGCGTTAAGAATGGCTTGCTATATGTTGAGAGAGCATACAATTTCTCCTCTACTCGCTCGAGGAAGGGATATCGACGTGAGCTGCTAAAAAAATTGTTAAAATTGTGTTTTCCGTTAACCTGCTGTTGTCCCCCTACGAACGGCAGCCCTCAGAAGTCGAAACTTGTGCGAGCTAAGGATCAACGAGGTCTTACCTTTTAACGTGCGATTCCTAGCACGACCCGAGAGAATAAATCTCGAAAGGAGGTCGTCCGTAAGTTTCCATCCAAACCATAACTTCGTATCACGTTGCTTGGCTTTGATATCGATGACCCACGGGCTCTACCGTTCGAGCTATCCTCTCGGATTTCTGTGTGCCGTGTGGTCCGTTAATGCGTCGGGTGGGGTAACAGGAGAGACGCAAAGTCAGGCATCTCTCTTATTTATGTGGTATTAACATATCATTGCGTTCCTTGTTACTCGCGTAGATTTTTGTCTATGCCCCAGATGAAAAGTTACCGATACTGTATATTTATCAGCTTCTAATGCAATTATCAACATTTATTTCACCAGTGATATTCTTTTACTAATATCTGTTTTGTTTTTCAGGTGAGTTTCAAAAATTATCGATGAATGTTCCTGCCTCACGGGTAAGCCATTTTTTCTTTTGGAGATTAAAGGGGGTCGTATCAAGGCTGAAGAGTTATAAATCATCTTTTAAATGAGGTATCGGCAAATCAACAAAAATTGATAATGATGATGGGATAAGTATACTATAACGGTATGCTATTAATTTATTCAAAATGACCAGTCGAAATTTTCAGTGAAAACTTTTCACCACTTCATTTTCAGTTTTCCATAAATATTACAATGATGGATCTCATTTCGGGAATGGTAATGTGCTCTTTGATTTCAGTAAATAAATTATTACTCACCCTCTAGTCCATAGAATGTTGTTAAATTACATGGTAGGTATTTCAGTCTATGAGAACATGTGAAATCAAATTACAAATCGTCGTTGATCTTCAAAGTTGGTTTTCACTTTGATGTTCTACTACTTCAAAGACCAGTTAGTTTCATTTTGAGAACATAAACATAACACAATTCAAGAAAAATGTCTTTTACTCAATTATCAGCTATAAACGAACAAAGAACAAGCACACCCACATTTTCTCCATTTCGACGATTCTACGAAATACGTATTATCGATAGTGTGTTTTGATGTTTTTTGAAATCTGTGGTTTGATTGAATATTGCTAGAAATTACGTCGATATGTTTGTTTACGTTTTCATGAATTATCCTTACTAATTGCGCATGTAACACATTACACGTGATAGAAGTTAAACTTCTTAAATAACGCCTCTCACCGCGTGATTCGTTGTAGTTTAATGGAATATATGTGATCAAACACGTGGCGTAAATCAATCAATTTTTGACGCAATATAGCTTACAAACGTCATTGATAAAATTTTAATATTGTAAATATACTTACATAATAGGTATTCCGCTTCACTTACTATAAGAACCGATCTTACTAATCGTCAACAAGCAGTAATGATCAACGGTAACTTATCAAACTTTCAAACTATCAAGTATAGCGTTCACCAAGGGTCCGTTTTGGGCCCGCTCTTATTTGTAATTTATGTAAATGACTTGTGCAATAATATGACACCACTTTTATTCTGTCGGATAAAAATAATGCTACGTCTATGTCTATTCTATAAATTACTTGGCATTAAATTATATAATAGACTCAACTGGTCTGCACATATCTCCTAACTGAAGAGAAAACTTTCAGGTTCTCTTGTTGTCCTTCGCCAAGTACATCACTAATACAAATATATTAAAAACTTCATATTTTTCACCGTTCCATTCCCATATTAGTTACGGTGTACAACTTTGAGGAAATTCATGTCACTCTATTCAAATATTTAGGATTCAAAACAAGGCATTGAGAGTACTGGCAAAACACTTAGAATTATGCCGCTGTCAACTTTATTTCCATATTACGTTTTGACTGAAATACATAAGAAGAAATCGTAATTGACGAAACAATCTCATATTCGCGGACATAATACACGAAACTCCCATCACATTAGAATAAATCGACTTCGTCTGCACGTATCAAAAAAAATTCATTGGATTATACTCTTTGCAATATCTTGCCTCAAAATTTCAAGGAGCTAATGCAGTTTGATCACTTTCAAGAGAAAATTAAAAAAATATTTGTTGAGGTATTGCTTCTATTTTGTCGACGAATTCAGAACACATTTTGGTGGTAACACCCAATAATCGAAACACTGAAATTATTTGGATCTTGGTGGCGCGCAGGTAGTTGTCTCGCTTGCTATGCGAAAGTACGCGGGTTCGAATCGCTGCGCCGTCACCGACCTCGTGCATGGCATCACACGTTAAAAGGTAAGGGCATCTTCCCTAGCTCGCACAAGTCTCTCGAAGACTTCTTAATGTTACATCTTAATGTTACTGCTAATTTATTCATAATCGATATTTTTTCAACATGTAATAAAGTCATAAGCCAGAATATTGAAAATGCAGTGGATTTAGTTACTGATGTAGATGAAATATTCACTTGAACATAATGATTACATATTCAAAGCTCCGTTACAGCATCTGCATCGATACGAGAACAAGTATTCATTTTAGAAATTCAAAAATTATCTGGTATCATTCCGTCTGCAATTTTTTTAGTGATGATTCATTTATTTGAAAATCATTCTTCAATATAGCTCTCAGCTACTATAGTTTCACATCCCCCATACTGTGTTAGTCTTGATTCGCACTGTTTTGCTGTACAGCAAAACGTTTTGAATGAAACCGTTTTATTATCAGGCGTTTTTGATTTATCGGTGTGTGGTCAGTCTTCATTTCTCAAAAAACGTCTGGCTTCAAGGCGTTTTTAATTTTTCGGTGTGTTGTCAGCCTAACAGTTCTCAATTGCAACAAAAATGTTCCCCCAAAACCTGTAAGGACCATTTATTTCAACGGCTTTATACGTTTTACTATTCTTGTTCAACATCGCTTCTTGGGTGGATTGGTGGAATTCAATGTATTCTCAATATGGCGCAAGAGCATGTACTTTTTCGCCAAATATTTCAATGAATTCCTACGTATTCGATTCGAAATGAAAAAATGTTTATGATTTTGAATGGATTGATTGCAATCCATGACGTCCATGGCATTTCGGAGTCGGAGTACTGTAAAATTTATACTAGATTCAAATGTTCAAATGTATAAACACTTCGGATACCTTCCTAATGGCCTTTTTATATCTTGTATGTAAAGAGGTGAAGTTTGATCCTATATCAATTTGATGAATATTAGCGCAATCACAAAATACTAATGTTGCTATTGTTGGTACACTGGAAGAATTTTTTCCGCTGTCATGTGCTATTCAACATGAAAATTGACTTTGAATACTTTTGTGAGTTTTTTCAGTGTAGTTATACATTGTGACATAATTTTACGGTGTTATATTACTTTCTAGTTCTAGTTTACACTGAAATTTTACTTTATGATATTACAGTAGTGGAAAATTCGCAGTGAAAATATACAGTGCAGTTTGATATTCTTACTCTAGTTTCCAAAAGAATTTGACATTGTAATAATTCGGTTTGATTGGCCAATGTGACAAATACATCCAAACGTAAAGGACCCCGCACGGAATACATGGGATTTTGGTTTATTGCGGAATTCAATGAAACTCTGGTATGTTGCAGATCATGATTTGTAGGTAACACTTTAAATGGACCAAAATCAAATCGTATGATTAGTTTCTGAGAAACAGGGTGATTTTAAAAGTAGTTACAAAAACAGAAAATAAAGTTAATTTATCACAAATTGAGAATATTTCTGTTTTTTTCTCGTGATTTGGTCAAAATATGTCATGCCTTTGGAAACGCACCACTTGTATGATACAAGACAGTATTTAGTTTACCGGGTTCGTCACAAATGTTCTCAAAAATATCCCATTTCAACGTTATTTACCTTACTCATTACAATTGATATATTTTCTAGTTCAATTTCGAGATTTGCCTTAGTAATTAGGATACTTTGAAAAATCAATACCATTTTATTACAAACTCAGTATTTTTACGGTGTCGGAGTCATCAGAAAAGTACTTAAATATTTCCAAAGTTATTTACTTACTTTATTCTTTCAATAGGAACCTTAGAGAACCCTATGTTTTCACCGTTTAACGTTTATATTTGAAAACCGTCAAGCTATAATACGTGAAAAACCATGAGCCACACTTACATTTTTGAAATACGAGGGTACTACAAAAGTTGTTTATCGGCGGCAACTTTCAACAGTTTATTATATTACTATAGGTAATAGGTGTACTAAGATACGTTGGATAAAAAAATTAAATTGGAGAATGGTGTTTATCCAAAACGTTTGCGGTTTTGTGGCATTTCTCGTAAACAAATATCAGAAAAAATTGCATCGCAGGCAAACATTGTGAAAAAAGCGACAGAAAAGATAAAAACTCTGCCACAGGCGAATTTTTAGCAAACCTTCAAATATATATAAGGAGCTCTGGTTGTAATTACCCCCTTTAGCCCTACCTTGGAACCCCTCTTCTGGAAAATCTTGACATTTTTTGTTCTTTCAGGATTTCCGCATTGTGGTATTACCCCCAGAGCTCCTTATATATCTTTGGAGTTTTGCTAAAAATTCGCCTGTGGCAGAGTTTTTATGTTTCTGTCACTTTTTTCACAATGTTTGCCAGCGACACTATTTTTTTTTCCGATATTTATTTACGAGAAATGCCAATTTTTATTTGTTCTATCCACCGTTTCTTCAAATATACCTATTACCTGTAGTAATATAGTAAACTGTTGAAAATTGCGCCATACATGCAAATTTTTAGAGAAAGTCCAAAGATGTAGTGTCGACGACAAACATCTTTTGTAGCCCTCGTATTTCAAAAATGTAAGTGTTGCTGAAGGTTTTTCACGTATTATAGTTTGAGGGTTTTCACATATTAACGTTAAACGTTGAAAACATAGGGTTCTTTAAAGTTCCCATTGAAAGAATAAACTAAGTAAATAACCTAGCAATAGGATATTTTTAAGTACTTTTCTGATTACTCCGACATGGTAAAAATACTGAGTTTGTAATAAAATGGTATTGACTTTTCAAACAATCCTTATTACTCAGGCAAATCTCGAAATTAAACTAGAAAATATCTCAATTATAATGAGTAAGGTAAATAACGTCGAAATGGGATATTTTTGAGAACATTTGTGACGACCCCGGTAAAGTAAATACTGTTTTGTATCATGACAGTGATGCGTTTCCAAAGTCATATTTCAACCAAATCACGAGAAAAAATCAGAAATATTCTCAATTTGTGATAAATTAACTTTATTTTCTGTTTTTGTAACTACTTTTAAAATCACCCTGTTTCTCAGAAACTAATCATACGATTCGATTATGGTCCATTTAAAGTGTTACCTACAGATCGTGATCTACAACATACCAGAGTTTCATTGAATTCCGCAATAAACCAAAATCCCATGTATTCCGTGCGGGGTCCTTTAGTACGAAATGTTGTGATGTTACATTATCATGAATCCATACTTTCTTCATTCTACAGGTGAAATACATTCTGCATTCTGTCTTTCTTTCAATGCACCACCAAATACTAATGTCTACTAACTTTTCCAGTCACTTGAATGCTTCAAAATATAGTGGAGTTCTTTTCTTGGTTACCTACGAAACAAAGAAAATGATTCAAACGATAACTTCAATTTCATGGAATGGTGAAATACTTGATAAACATTTTGTATTAAACAATTTCAAGAAGTTCTTCATCAAATTGAGATTCATGAAGTAATATCAGTTTGAAAACGTAAAATCGCTGTTTGAAATAAAAAGCTTTGATGACAGTCATTTTTGATATATGGTTACATAATGTACCTAATATATTACATGTTATTAAGTATATGTTTCTTCCATGTTAACACATGATCTGAAGTTACGGTTTTTTATTCCATCTTGAAGTTGGTTATTATAATAAAGAAACAAACAAGGCAATCGCATAAATATTATATAATTATTAAAGTTCACCTACCTTTTGTTTCATGATGAATAGCACAACACTTCTCACTTTTGCTACATCAACTTCAATTGTACTGCAATACATGTGCACAAAATAAATGAAGGTGATTGTACCCTTAATATGGGTAATTTTGGTACTATACTGAAACTTTACAGCGAGGCGGAAGTAAATTTCAATTTACGGTGGATGTTTTCTCAGTTGAAGGATATTTGCATAACTATTTTCAGCCTGAGGAGGAAAAATTTATGCACTGAATTAGATATTATTTCAATTACCTACAAATACATCATAGAACTCAATAAGTCAACGATGGAAGTAAGATTGCCATAAATCTGAAATAAAATAAACAATTTTCTCAGTGTACATTTACATTAATTTTTCTATCGTTTTTCCTGGCTTTATTTCACATTTAAAAGAAATACGAAACAAAAGAGTTGTTCGTTTTGTTACGCAACGTTATCCCTAACTTTCAGCTAAAGCCAGTCCTTCGGAACTGCGGAGCTCGATCGTGCAAACCTCCCAATTCCACCACCCGCATTCAGGCAGAGAAACCCCAGTTTCATTCATTTCGTGCCACCGCGTGTTGGTGGAATTAGAACGAACGAAATAGCATTTCGCGAATTCCCCCCTATCGTCGGTCATCGGGCAGATCCTAGCTAACCCCGCATTAACCCTCGCACAGCCCGTTCAATTCCTAGCCGGGCACATTTAAAAATAGTCCATCGGGCCCGCCCCTGAACCAACGACGACTGGGGATAGAAAGGAGTATTTTAGTCCGGGAGGAATCGGCACATCGGATTTTTTTTAATGCGATTCTCTTCTAATTGTCCTACGGAACAACTTATGATTTTTGTTCGAAAATATGAAGGATATTCATAAAATCTGTTGTGGAATCGTCTGCGGCTGAAAATAGCGACTGAAGTTTGTCTTTCAGCCGCAGATGATTCCACAACAGATTTTATGAATATCCTATTCATATTTTCGAACAAAAATCAGAATGCAATGCCCATGACAGGTCTATGTCAAAAAATTACTTTCAAAGTGTTACCGCAGAAGAAATATTTCCATCATTTTCAGCCTTGATGTGTATAATTGCTACTAAAGAGTCTGCTTTCCAATTCTATCAATCTCTCTGATGAGCTTGTCAAAGCGAAATAGACTTTCGTCGACCAAAATGTATTTTTTTTGTATTTAACCATTGCATAAAGAAATAAAATTACATAGAAATATAAATATTTTGTTATCATAGCAAGACAACTTTCACAGCAAAATGTATCTTAATTTTGTAGAAGTCTTGAAATTTATTCACATAAGATGTTGCTGCCACATCTCCTGCCGATGAAGCGATGTAGATATCATGTCTTCTACAAAATTGAGATATATTTTGCTGTGAAACTTATCTTGCTATGATAACAATCTTGCTATTGAGAAACAGAATAGACCCAATAGTTTATATAATAATACTTAAATAATCTCATAGATGTAATTGAATGCCTTCCTGCTCAGAATCGTGTCACGTGTCTGTAAGTAAGCAGTGTAGTGTCCGCTATAGGTAGTCTCGCTGTGTAGTTGCTCATATCTAATATTTACAGAGGAAAATCAATGATGACATTCAATTTTCTTCTGAATCTTTCTATTTGAGAAAACCTTTTCAGATGGATCACTAAAATTTTGGTGAATTTATGAATCGATAAGAGTTGCATTTCCTTCTTTTCTTTGGACTTTGAGCATGTCATCGCTATCCATAGTTTCTTCCTAGTGAATCTGAAATCAGGGCTGGCACGATTAAATCATTTTGATTTAAATCATGATGTGTTTGATTTTATTTTCTGTCACAGAAATCAACATAAAATCGGAAAATTATATTTTAATTTTAATCGATGACTTATTTTTAAATGTGGTTCCTCCTCACCTAATTTCAACAATTAAATTTTAATATTTCTAAATATTTAAGGAAAAGTGTTTATGTTTAATGTAGCTGACTTCTCTATAACTTCACTTTTCGTAAGTACTAGAAAATTGTTTTCTCGTTACTGATTGAATTGTCGTTTTTTCTTTTGTACACCAGTGTTCCTGATGAGGAGAAAATTCATTCTCGAAAGCTAGAACTCACACAATCTGAGTGTCTCCGACTGCAATACCTGACAATTCTCTCAGTCGTTCCTATATATATTTTATATGATGTCATTAATTTCAGGTGATGATTCCTTGTCACATTTTATCACAGTTCATATAAACTTGTGTCCTAACTTGCTTCGTTTCTGGGCAACGAATTGTCAAAAATTTAATAAAAAATTGGTGTTTCATGAATTACTCAAAATTCTTTACACCGATTCTGGTTAAACTTCATGTGTTTGTTCGTAGTAACAAGGGGCTTCTCTTTACTTTTTTTTTTCAACCATTTTTAGTACAATAACATATGAATGAAGCGAAGTTTTGTATAAAAGTGTATAAATTCTCTTTATTATAGTATAATTAATAGTTATTTAACGAACAAGTGTATTAATAAGGGCGATTAACAATCGAGATATTTTAACGCGTGAGCGGAGCAAGCGCGTTAATGTTTGAGATTGTTAATCGCCATTTTAATTCACGAGTTTGTTACAAAACTTTTCCGTCGACAGTAGTTTTTGAAAATAGAGATATCTCACTTTCAATGTTTATTTATCTAACGTTACGATAAAAAACAATCACTATTTCCTATTTATATTAACTCTACTCAAAGATAGTTTAATTTTTCTCAGTGGTAGTTTTATTTTATTTTTTACTATTTATTTTCAAATTGAAATTTAAAAAAAATTTACCCTCGGTGGGTTTTGAACTCTCGACCTCAGTGTTGCAAGCCAGGTGCACTTTACCATTACGCCACGGGACCATATAAGGTTTTGAGTGACAACTGGTGTAATAAACATTTTCTAAAATTTTATTGAAAATTGACAAATAAATAAAATGACAGGTAGTACTAACCAATATAAAATGTATAAGAGCAATGTATGTTGGGTTGCATATAATCAAATCGTTGATTAATAGAAAATCATTCATTAACAGGGGTCATTAATCAACGATTTTGAGTGCGTTAAAATACATCATAAATGAACGGTCGACGGAAAAGAGAATTTATACACTTTTATACAAAACTTCGCTTCATTTATTCAAACAAGTGTATTCAGCTTCACGCATTTATTCAATAACATATGGTTTTAAGTCTTTCTCACAATAACACAGTTTTTTAAGGTCACTTGGTAATGAACTTTTACTTATAAATAAAGGTAACTAAGTACTATTTTCTACTCGAGTTTCTACGTAAAATCTAATGTCTCAATACTGGGAATTCAATACGTTTTTCCAAAAAATTATGTTGTCGCTCGCGCTTGACACCCAAATCTAATCTGAGCAAACTAACGTAGTTTGCATGTTGAAAATGCGTTAGAGATTTTTTAATGTTTTTGGTGTTTATGTATTACATTATGTACGACTTTAATATTTATGCCAACTCTTTAACATTTCAGGTGTTCATAAATTATATTTATCCAACACATGACAGTTATGACTGTCATTATTAATATAATTTTAGACAAGTAAACATTCAAATAACACACTAGTGTGTTATAATCCATAACTCATATTCATATTCAAAACTTATTAATTATTATCTCAAAAAAAAAAAAGATTTCTTCCCTTGCTGGATAAAACATTGTATGCCACTTATAGAATAGATTATGGTCATGTACTTTCTGTATTTATTATTGTACCTTCTGCTTTATTCGTGTTACCTTCTGCTCCTACTACGGTTCTTTACAATTTTTATTTTATACTTTTTACCCAATTTTTATATTTTTGCATATGATTATATATTTTTATATTTCTATATGTTAAGTAACCTATATGTATATGTGTGATTAGATATTAGTGTTATAACTGTATATGAATATTAGCAAAGCTAAATAAATAAACGAATAATAATAATATTTATTATTATTTTGGTGCTCATTTAAAACATATCCTTTTTTAATAAAGTTAACAGTTTTTAAAATGAACGAGAAGGAATGATTCAGAACGCGGAGAGGCCGACGCAGTGAATCGAGAGAGGCTGTAAATAATAAAAAAATAGATATTCAATAGTTTTTTATGATACAAGTGTCGAAAGATGCATTTTATTTTGTGTGTGGAGCAACTCTACTAGAAAAATAAAATCACTTTCAACAAAAATATTATACATTATTTTTTGACACGAGGTATAATTGAAAATATTCAGACGAAATTTCAACGGACTTGGTATTATTATTTTACTTTTCACACGGGTGATTCACTTTTCACATTTTTGTTTTAAAGTGACGTTTTTGTAATTGAAATGACAACTGAAAAATAGCATATTGTAGGTGTCAGGGTCAATTTTTTTTTCATCATTGCTTAAGGATATTAATAACTATTGTATAAAGATTCTAAAAAAAATATATTTTTGTACAACTGACATTAAAAATGACGTTTTTAATTCATTGACACATGAACTAAAAACTGACGTTTTCACAAAATCACTTTTAACACTAGTGTTAAAAGTACTTTTAACACTAGTGTTAAAAGTAAAATGACAGATGAGATGATGGATACTCAGTAATATAGATCTCTCTAACACTTCAATCAGATATTATAAACGGAGCACCTACTCAAGAGGAATCGTTTATAAAAGTTCACACATGTATTTGGCCGTTTGCGCAATTGGTAATACTAATTCCTTTTGAAGTTACAAACGAAGTAGTATTTAGTCCAACTGTAGAATGTCCTTCATCACTGACAAATAATGACATTCATAAATAAAGTGCGTTGGGGTTTATTATTTTGAAGTATCTGTCAGTCAGCCTTGTAACCCAAAGATCGTGTGTTCGAATCCTTATGGATCTTATTTTTTTTTTGTTTTTTTCTTACTAGCAGTAACTGTTGAACAAAAAATTTTGTATGATACATTTGTTAAAAGTGATTTTATTTTGCTCGTGGGGTTGCTCCACTCGCTAACGCTCGTTTCGCAATATTCCCCACTCACAAAATAAAATGCCACTTTTAACACTTGTATCATAAATAACTATTTTATATTTAATTTTTTTTTTCTTTATACAGTCACCGCCAAAAAATATGTACCATATGGAAAAAAAGTTTATTATTAGAGTATTGGAGAAACATTTCTGGGTAAAAGTTTGTGCATGTCCGATAACCTAAAAATCGATTTTGACACATGTCAACTGACCACTAGTATGGCGGCAAATTCGAAATAAATACCATGAACAGGCCAAAAGTGGGGTAAGATGGCAAGATATCGAAAGTTATTTGAAAAAGTAGCTTGGAATATAATTTTATAGTCACAGTGTTTCAAGTAATAAATCGCAAAAATTGAAAATTGCAATTCTTATAGAATATTTTCCGGTCTTTTTACAAAATTAGAAGTTTTTTTTTTCTGAATAGTTTGACTGCAGTGGAACATTTGTATTTCGATCATAAGGACAAAATTTCACAATAGTCTTGGAATTCTGATATAACTGTTAGATATGGACCAATGTAACAGTTTTGATTTATTGCTTGAAACTTTGTATAGGAGTATAAAATTGAATTCCAAGAAACTTTTTCCAATAATTTTTTTCGGTATCTGGCCGTATTACCCCACTTTTGGCCTGTTCATGGCATTTTTTCCCGTTTTGTAGCCATACTAGTGGTCACGTGACGTGTCAAAATAGATTTTTAGGTTATCGGACACGCACAAACTTTTCCCCAGGAATGTTTTTCGAATACTCCAATGATAAACTTTTTTCCCATATGGTACACACTTTTTGGCGGTCACTATTATCTAATAGATCAAAAGTATCCGAATTTGGGATTTTTCAAATTTTTAAAATTATCTCTAAAAATATTAACTCAATCGTAAAAAGTCATTTTTATTCCTACTTCATCAAATAATACAACTTTGTCCTGTTTGAAAATAAAATTTTTTGGCAATGGTTTTACCAATTTAATTTTAAACAATATGACATCGAGTTGCTCCATGGAAACATGCATTTATATCATCAGTAGGACGACTTGCAGAGAATCGCGTAAAAAAATTGACCGTTTTCGGTTTTCTAGCGCCGATTTCTCCTGGACTATAGGTATTTTGGGCCGTTTCGTTGCCACCCTGCTGACGAATGATGAATTCTCCCTACCACGGACATAAAACGCGGGTGGCTGATCGATAATGCGGCGTTGCCGGACCGCGCTCGGCGTTGCCATGCTTCGGAAGGCCGGGCGGTTTACGACTTCAGTCTCTCTGTGACCGGGACATGGACGTTCCGGATCTCGTGGAGCTCGTTCTGTTTCTGATGACTTCCTCCTACATTTGGAAGGATGATAGAGGGTACCGCTTTGTTTTCGGGACTGATTCGGTCTCAGGATAGGCATATGTAAGATTTATGTGGAAATGTTTTGGTGTTATGATGTTCACTTTCTGACCCGTCCCTTGCTTTCGTGTTTATCAATGAATCCGGAAGGGTTGTATGCCTGTTTGCGACTTTTAGAGTTGGCGATGTCGAAATATCTCATTTTATTACAATTTTTCTATTTATTTACCGTCAGTTTATCAATGCTAATTAAAGATAAAAATAAGAAGAATAAAGAATAACTAGTTGAGCAACACAAACGTTTCTATCACAAGATAATATGCACAAACAACATATCGGAATTTAATACGAAACAATAACAAAAACTGTTTGATGCCAACGATTGTCATTATAACCTCTCCAACCCCAAATAACTAACACCTACTCCTCTGTTTTTTCATCAGTGACCCATTCATTAAAAACCTAAAATATAGTCACGTATTTATGCACTTTTGGAATATGTTTAATGTTTACTGGTATACTATTTAGGTTGTTGTTGTTGTACCAAAAAGAATATAGTTCTTTCAGTAAACACAATGTGGGAGTTTTTATAGTGGCGGGGTAGGTTTATTGACATTCTGGGAGCATTTAGACTACAAGCCCGCATAACAATTTGGGAAGGGGGGTGATTTGATCTCCCAAATTATGCGGGCTTGTAGTATAATGTTATTGACTATTTTATGTATATACCAGTTTTGACTCATAATAGCTATTTATGATGTAGGTTCGTGATGTAGGTTCGTGAAGTAGGACTTTTTTGTATGAGCGTGAGTACAAAAAAGCACTTTACGAAAGTGTATCATGCAAAGTTTTTTCTATTATATTGCCAAATTGTAGCAATTGTATCAATAATTTAAAGTGAATTGTCGTCGTGTTATCAAATTATGACAGTTATCTTTGACTCAAAATACTGAATTTTTCAAAAATACATAAATGTATGAACAGTGTATAAAAATGTACTTACGCATAGGCGATTTTTTTTCAGGGTTCGAAAATATCATGATATTAATATGAATATCAAAATATCGGATATATTTCCGAAATATCGGATAAATATCCAAATTAGATATTTATTTTTTAATTTGTTTTGTAAAACACTGACAAATAAATCAAATAATAAGAGTATATTGCTATGTTTTACTTTCATTTAGAAAATCATATGTAGAGTCAGGTGTAATTCAATTTCCTGAAGGAAGAAGTAGATATTTGTCTCAAATTTTCCACTTTGTGGGATAATGTGAGGAAAGAAAGGTAATTCGACTTTGATGAAATTTTTCACTACTTAACTTTACTTTAAATACCAAGGTAATAATTACATTTTTAAACAGCGCACAAATTTAATTTTTTAAATAAATATCTATGATAAGTACTTATATATTAGATAATAAATATTATGATATATATATATATATATATATATAAGTTAGGAGAGAGGAACAAGTGTTATAAGAGTATACTTCCTGCATGCTGCGTACCCAACAAGTTTTCCTAGCTTTATGAATATATATATATATCGTATATCCTTGATATATATCATTCGAACCCTGATTTTTTACGCACTTGTGCGAAAAAGTATTACTTTACGCACTGTCAACAGTGCGTAAACGCTTAGTTAACGCTCTCTTGTAGAAACATTCAAAGTGATGGTTGGGTTATATTGCAATACTTATATCATTCAAGTATTTGCTATGTCTTGTCATACGAGGTTTTCCTAATTTATTTTATATTCAAATTTGATATTTTTCACTCCTTTCATCCCCTCCTTTAATTTCCTAGAAAACAGATCCTCCTCTCATTTCCTAAAGTAAAATATGAGACGAATATATGCCACCTAATTTACTGGCTAATACCTCGACAGACATTGAAGTACATATAAGTGGTATCCGTGAAACGTTCCTCGAGCTTTTTTTAACAGTCAAGTGAATCAGACCCCCCAAAAATCAATTTTACGCAAAAATAATGCCCGATAAACTAATCTGTTCAAATTTTTTTATTTTTTTTAACTAAGAAGTAATCGTTTTTAATTAAAAACATACTCTTATTTCAAGAAGTGACTGCAAAAAAATGTTGACTGCTAATATTGAATTAGTGTACAGCTTTGAATTCTCGATAACAAATTTTCAACGCTTGGGAAAGACGAGCTGGGACAAACACCCTTCTTTCTGTAAACATATCGTATTGTTTGTGATTCATTAAATTTCTCATTGTTTGTTTCTACCCACATCCAGTTTTGTATGCTCATGCACGATTGCTTCTCGTTTTGTTTGCTGTTCGTCATATATTTCCTGAATGGTCTTGAAAAATCGGTTTTCACTGGTTTATGGAAATGAACATCTTCGCCGTCCGAAAGGCTTTATATCTAGATAACGTTCGGAAATATTGAATTCCACATTAATTCAGTTAGTTGAATTTTTTTGAAATACTGTCAAAATAAAATAAGTTCTTTTTTTTATTGTTGAAAAATGAAAAAATCACAAAGTCAGTAATGGGAAATTGGACTGAAGTTCTTATCCGTATATTTCTCAATTTTACTTTTGCTTGAGAATGGAATACCAACTATATCTGTTTATGGAACTTCATAACATTTCAGGATACGAAATATATTTTTATTCGAAGGTATCATTGCACAAGTATGTATCGGATAGAATTAATTCACCATCTCGTTGTTAGCAAGGGAAGTAGTTGTTTTATTCCAGATATTTGCCTCGTGTCCTACCTTGAAAGATTATTACAGGTGAGGATATTTCAGTGTTCTTAATAATTGTTCCTGACAAACTTGAGGTATTGGCATACAGTATCGGAAAGTTTTCATCTTGGTAATGGTGGTTTCATGAGAGCGTATATAAAGAATAGCTTGCTAAATATTGAGAGAGTATTACAATTTCTCCTCGGGTGGGGTAACAGGATAGGCGTACAGTAGTGTATCTCTCTTATTTATGTGGTATTATCATATCGTTGTGTATCAGTTGCAGTTTTTTATTTGTAGTAGCTACAAAGAAAGTATCTCTGCTATAGGTGGAAGAATGATTCATAATTTTTAAAGAAACAATAATGCTGAAATACCCTTGTCTCATCTTTCTTATGAAAACAATAATATTTTCGTCGAGTACTTTTTTGTTTTAAAATTAAGCTATCTGAACATGTGATTGTCAATAAACCTGATGATAAATCTGTATTAATCACCATCACGAGTGTCTACCAGCTAATTATTCATCGATGTACCTATGTCTAACTCAAATGTTTTGAGTCTATTTATTGTTTCATCCTTTATTAGCCCTGGAAAATAGAGATTCGGCAGGTCACCATAACGGGGAGCATTCTCGATGAAAATACTTGCGATGGAGCAATCGGTTAATGAAAATGAAAATATCTATAAAAGAAAGACAGGTCGCCAATTTTTTCTGCGGTGTTTCAGAGAAGTAAAAATATGTTTGTGAGTCAGGTATCACTGACGAGACCTAACTGTTTTTTTTTTTTTTATAGACGTGGCCGTTACTTGATGGAAAGCCATAGTTATGACACGAAGGTAAAACACGATTAAAATCTCCACAAAATGTATTGTCCTTGCGACATGTTTCGAAAAAAAAAATATATTGTGTATCGAAACATGTCACAAAGACAATAAATTTTGTGGAAATTTTAATCGTGTTTTACCTTAGTGTCGTAACGGGTAACTTCATTGGTAAATTCTATAATGCCTGTTACTGAGAGATTAACGCCCTCTATGAGTAATTGAACGTCATTTTCAATTATGAATTCAAGAATTCAGGTTATAAATTTCAAAATATGCTGAAATAATACTAATTATATATATCAGCTTTTCATTATCATTAATGTTCTAGGAGTGGCTGTTTGGTTGATAAGCAAATATCCATGTACAGTTTGAAATAATCAGTTTATCAGGTACTTAAAAGATTGTAAAATATTGATATCATTGAAAAATATCAAAATATCAATGTTGGCGCAGGAAAGGGGCTACTAGAGTCGAAATTTTTATGATTTTGAATACCTTGTTAATGATCAGTAGCGACACACAAAATTGCAAATAAATAATTTGAGAATATAACACTGACCATATGGATAATACTCAAATCCAAGCATTTCGCAATATTTCATCCAGTAGAAAATCCTTCAATGAGTATCTAACAGAAAATAACTATTATCCTGACTGATACCTCTACGATTATTAATTACAGATTCTCGTACAGGTATTCTTCAAGTCTGTAAGTAAGTACTTTTTAAAACTGATAGTGAAGTATGTGCCGTACAGTGTGAATTTGTGAACATGTGGGTAGAAACGTTCATTTGAACATCATCTTGAAAGTCAATAATTTAGAATAAAAATCAATTTATTTGATTTCAAGTTTTTTTTGTGTTTCACACGTTTTTCAATTATCCATTTTGTTCGTCAATAACGACTGAACATTGCCTCACCCACATACATCAGTTAAATCCTATGATTCAGAGAATTAGTTCAACAGACAATAATTGTTGATAATATACAATTAAAGTCTTTATTGAGTGGATTGTTGAAGATGATGAACGAAATTATTCAAGTATATGTTGTTTTTTTTTATTCTAAATCCTTGACGTGATGTTTGCCAGAAACGTGTGAATAATATTGACGGTAGGTAAATATTGAACTGGATGACAGAATAATTCAAGTAGTCTGGATGGTGTTGATTTCAGTTTTTTCATTTGCATTTGAGCTTCGACAGCTGTGCTAATACCAGTTCGAAAAAAACTGTCGAAATCAACTGCCAAATAAACAGACTTACTATTAATGATATGAACAGCGAAATTCAATAATAAAAAGAAAAAAAAATCTATTTTAAAAAATCTGTGTATTCATAATGATTCATAATAAAACATTTCTTTATTTTTTTTTGAACATACCATATAATCTCTCTTACATTTCAAGGACTTCTTGGTTCATTTTTTTTCCAATACTATTTACACTTTTTTAAATAAATGAAGTCTTGAATAATTCTCAATGTCTTTATTATTCACAACCGATTTTTTCCATACGTAGGAAACTATACTTTAAAACGAGTTAAGATGAATTTCTATAAGATAAATAGAAATCTTTAGAATAGAAAAAAATAGAAATTCTTTTGATACAGCCATACCATTTTTGTTGATTTTTCATCATTTGTCTTTCGATTAAGATTCAGGTTGTATATGTGTGCATAATTTTATCAATTTTTTTTTCGTCTCCAATTCCAATTCCAATCGGTTGAAAAATGTAAGTTTTAGACGGGTGCTTCCATCTTAAATGGGTCACACTGTATTACTACGTATTTTATATATTAGTAGTCTAATTATCTTGGAAATTTTGGTGTTCTTTAGTCTTCCTCTTACAATGTTTTCTCTTCAATATTGAACTTTTGGTATGTTTTTTCTCCTGTAGATATATTTTGTTTCGTATTTCTCTCCAAATATCATAGTTCGTATTTTTTTAAGGTTTCCTTTAGCTATCATCGTCGGCATTCCAGATTTCGGTAATCTTCACCTTTATCTGTTTCTATATGAGGTTTTACTTACCCTTTCCTTTGCCTCTTCCAAAAGTACAAAACTTTTCTTGCCGATCCAAAATTAATTCTTCATCTTTCAAAATTTTATTTTACATATCATGAGACTCGAATATTGCATTTTATCTGTAGCATCTATTTTTTTGCTAAAGGGTACAAATTAATAATAAATACAGAACTGTGAAGTGACTTACTCGAAAAATAACCCTCAGTGAAGTTCTTTCATCATCTCGTTTCAAAACCAGCCACTTCAAATGCAAATCAAATTACAGTCGTAAAAAAAAGTTTCTGTGCAAAATTAAATTCTCTCCATTCGAATTTCCAGTTTAATTATGGATTCGCATGTTACAATGATTTTAATGAAATAAAAATTCGAAATAAAATGCATTCGAATGTCGAGGGAGTGGTCTGGACATAATTACAAAGAACGAACCCCATTATGACCTTTCATTAAAATGAATGGAGGTTTAGTAGAATTGCTTGATTAAAAATGTGGAAGGGTTTCTTGTTCGACAATTGGAGTTTCTATTCATCTTTTAATGAACCCAGTGAAAATAAAAGCGATTCACCGAATAGTTTTTTGGTGTTTCCAATTAGTGTTCCTTCAAATTTCCAGCATTGTTTTTCCATAAATTATCAATTAAGTTCGGTTTGTCTTTTTCTGAAGGGCCTTCCTTTAACTCGAAAAAATGTAAAATTAAAACCAAATATGCTAAACTTAACAAACCAAAGAAAATCAATTTATTTGTATATTAATGAGTTTTGTCTATAAAGGTAATTCCCAATGTCCAATACTTGCGAAGATTTTATGAATTATTTCACTTGAACTAGTCGTGAAATATCAACCATCAGTCATGTTTTATTCAATTGTTTATGATTTACAGAAATAATATAAAATTCGTACCAGGTTGTGTTACTTATGTATACCCTGGGTAATCTCAGTATTTAATAGAATTTATACTTACAACTATTAATAGTTTATGATTTTTTTTTTTTTATTTTGACTTGTGTTTAATGAAAAAAATACTTCCAATCGAAACGGTTTATTTATATACTCATGCCCACACACTCACTTGTTAAAAACACATTTAAATTACTGGTACTAAATATTCTAGAATTTCAAATATATCGTGGCCAATTGACGTAGTAGACATTCCTGAAATAATTCCAGATAAAAATCTTAGTTTTGTTATCCAAAATCAGCCTTGCTGGATTTCATCACGAATTTATTTTTTCTTGACTTTTTTAACTCATTTGTTATGAATGTTATTTATATGAATAATTTGCCAGATTATCTTTCATTCATTTTCGTTATTATGACAGTTATTTGTCGAAAGTTTGTTTTGCTGTTCTGTTGACGAAAATATTTTTGAGAGTGGTCCATTGAAAGGTTAACAATCGAATGTTATTTTTAATGGAATGAAACCGACAAAGTTACTAGGACTTGTAACAAAATAGTCTCTTTGTCAACACTGGTCTCAAAATGATCCTGGTTGGGATAGAAGCCGTGGAAACTTTAGAAACTTTCAGAAAAATAAACAAATGCAGGAAGTAATTCATGAATACATTTGTGACTGCATAGGAAAATGCAATTTTTAACAAACATTTAATTTTGATATGACTTTAAGTGCGAATTCTTGAAGCACTGATTAATTTGATTGCGAGGGCGTAACTTCTTTCAGTAGGTGTGAATTTTCAGTATTTCGGTACTTGATTCAGCACCTCGTTAGTACTTTTCAGTACCTCATTCAGTTTTTTAGTACTTTATCAGTACATAATATTTAATTATGGTGTACAAAATTCTGTCTAGTTGTTACCCCCTTGTTTGATTGGCTTAGAAATGTGGTACCAATCGATAGTTTTTCTACAAATCACAATCCCAACAGACTCTTTGAAGGTTTTACAGTTCTAGTAGTAATTGAACATACATTATGTCTGTGTCAAAGGGATGATGATTTTCCCTGCCTAATAGTCACTAACATAATTGTTATACAGGTTTTATGCACTTTAATATTCAGTTCGTTTTTAGTATAGTATTAATGATGCAAAACTAAATCTACAGGGTGTAAAAAAATTGTGGAAATTTTAAGTTTTGTTGGAAAATTCGAAAAATCTTGGAAACCGCTGTTCGAAATTACACAGCTTCTTCCATCCGGCAGTTCCAGTATTATTGCGGCTCTGCTCCGGTCAGCTGATGTTCGGCGGACAGTGGTTTCCAAAATTTCGACCAATTTTCCAACACAGTTTAAACTTTCCACAGTTTCCACAATTTTTTTTTTCGAATTTTTGACACCTGCCATTCGTTATAAAATGGCATTATAGACCCGTCCTTCACGGAAATTCAATTAGGAGGTTCGATTACACCCTATATATATATATATTCAGTGACCGCCAAAAAGTATGTACCATATGGGAAAAAACTTTATTATTAGAGTATTCGAAAAAAGATTCTTGGGAAAAGTTTGTGCATGTCCGATAACCTAAAAATCGATTTCGACACATGTCACGTGATCGCTGGTATGGCGGCAAATTGAAAAAAATTAATATGAATACACATATACAAAGTTTGACAAATTAATGTGAGAAAATAGCAAATTTTTTTTATATTTTCCTAGCTTTATAAAAATATCAAATTATTTTCTTATGAATAGCTTGACCATACTCAAATATTTGTATTTCAATGGTACTAACAAAACTTTCTCATTTTCTCCACACCAGAGAGCACTAAATTAAAAAAATTGGATTTTGTCAGAAGCCTTGCTGTTACATTGGTTCGTATCTAACAGTTATATCACAATTCCACTATTATTGCGATGACGGTGAATTCCAAAAATATCGTGTTTTTCCGATTATAATCAATTTTTGATGATAATCGTACATGAACGTTTCACTTCGCACATAATCTTAAAAATAGTGCGTCAAATTAAAGAGGCTAGAGTTTTCAACAGTGCATGCGAAGTGAAACGCTCTGGCACGATTATCATCGAAACTTGATTATAATCTGGAAAACACTATTTTTCTGGAGTGTCATGTCATCACAATGGTCGTGGAATTCTGATATAACTGTTAGATACGAACCAATGTAACAAATAATTTTTTAACAATTTTCCAATTTTCAATTTTTAATTTTTTAATTTAGTGCTCACTGGTTTGGAGAAAATGAGAAAATTTTGTCATTCTCATTGAAATACAAATGTTTCAGTATGGTCAAACTATTCATAAGATATTAATTTGATATTTTCATACAGCTAGGAAAATATTTAAATTTTTTCAATTTACCGTCATACCAGCGATCACGTGACATGTGTCAAAATTGATTTTTAGGTTATCGGACATGCACAAACTTTTCCCAAGAATATTTTTTCCAATACTCTAATAATAAACTTTTTTCCTATATGGTACATACTTTTTGGCGGTCACTGTATATTTTTGTTGAACGAATCAACTTTTCGTAATTCTGTCACTTTCTATAAGTATAGCTTGTGCAACTTAAAAAACTTTGTCTTTTATGTGGATTTTTACGGCCTTTTGTGGTGCAGAGATAATCTGCATCTAATGAATGACATCTTTAAATTAATGTACATATTAAAGGTGCAACTTTACATATTTTGGACATCAAGAAAAGACGATGAAATCGTTATGTTGAAATTAACACTCCTTCTCATATTACAATCTTGTTCATCGGCAACCGCAAGTTATATTTTTTAGAAAACCAAATAGCTTGATTTGTTTTATTGAACTTAGTTTTTTCGCCACTTTCTCCTTTTTATTTCAAGATTATGATGCATAGTCCTTGTTCAATAGTGCTATAGCTATTTTTCAACCAGAGAAATTTTGCTGTCTCCGTTTTGTGATCGAATAGGAACAGTTTGGGAATAATAGTAACCTTTCAACTTGAATTTGTTAAAACAAGTGTTCCAGTCAAGAAATTTACCTATTTGTCCCCCCAAGAAAACCTTAGGGGGCGTCCATAAAATACGTGAGATGTTTAAGGGGGGGAGGGGGTCGAGTCAAATCTCATCTAATCTTACGTTGGACAGAGGGAGGGTCTCGGCAAATATCACGCAATTTTTTGCTGATTGAAACAAAAAAAAATTATACTATTTTGGTCCATTTAATCCAGATTGTACATGCTTAAGATTTAATCTTAAGCGTAATCGTAATACGATTAAGATCATTCACTAATTCGTTCGAAAGAAAATAATTTCATTCATACTTCGACGTTATACATCTACTGACTGTCAATCCACCATATTTGTTTAATACCAAATAGCTCAATTTAATCTGAATTTACGGTACAGTGTAGCCCGTCCTTTATTTTCGCGCCACTGTCAGCCGAACGCGCGACTCGATGAACGAGAGCGTACGAGCTGAGTGGCAGCGACACACGGACAGGTTCCAACCTGCTTTGTTTATTCTTGTAAATGTTTTTTCCTACGAGCGTGCGGAAAAGTAACTTTTCCGCACGATTTTTCGTTTTGAAAGTTGTACTTTTCCGTACGATTTAAAATCGTGCGGAAAAGTTACTTTCCCGCACGATTTTTACTTTTCCGTACGATTTTTACTTTTCCGCACGATTTTTGTATTGTTGAAAATGAGGATATTTAGGACTAACTAAATGATCTATGTAACTATTCTGTCTTATGTGTCATTTTGTAGCATTATTAGAAAAACTTGTTTATTAAAAACCTAAATACGATGGACAAAAACACTCGTAGGAAAAATATTGTACCTAACTCTTACGGAAAATGTCTTTTCCGCCCTTAACGGCATGCCCGAACTCCGCTCTGCGTCGTTCGTGCAACTGCCGTCGCGTGCGGAAAAGTACTACTCTCCGCACTTGTTAGGTAAATAACTATACTCGACTCTTACTAATTTAAAATGAGTTATTAATATTTTTATAACGCATATGTCAAATTTTTTTTTTTTTTATAATAAAACAATCCAAAGCGTTTACGTAAGAAACCCACATTTTGAAAAATCTCATGTGAGATTGGGGGATGAGGGGGGGTGGAATAAAATCTTACGACATCTCACCAGGGGGGGAGGGAGGGACAGAAAATTTAAAAAAACACCTCACCTAATTTATGGACGCATCCTTACTTTTGTGGTGAACTGTAACAATGCTACTAACTAGCAGGCAAATTATAGTTTTTCTACGACCACATGGAAATATGTCCATTTTATGGGCTTTATCGATAAGGAAGTAGACCGATTGTAGACACTTTTTCATTTCTACATCGCGAACTGTACTGTAATGATCATTTCAGTACAGGATATTTCATTTCCCACGATTTTCATGAACTACTAGACTATCATTTTTATGATCATAACTAATATGAGATCAAATCAAGTTTGTTAACGTTCTAATAATTTGACATTTCACATCAGTATTTACAAAATTCGTAAAAAAATAATAATTAATCGAAAATGAGTAGTAATAGTGAGGATGATTTGACATTGACACCGCTAATTTCAATATAAAGATTGATGACAATCGAATTCTATATTTTTCAATAGTTGGCAGGAAGTTTCTATAGCAATTAATTTCACCATATTATTATGTGAGCTCGTAGCAGCGAGTGAAGAGTGAGGGAACAATCGGGATTTGGATAGTGGGGGTGAGGGTTCAAATCCCAAACAAACCACTTATAATTTTCAATATTTGCATCTTATATTTCTTTTTTAGGTTGTATGTACTATGGGAATCATGACGGCAGGAAAGTTTATGATAAAAAGTGTTACAGATTTGTTTATGATTCTGATGGTCGTAGAAAACGTATAGTGTAAAATTTGCATGAAATGACCCATTTCATGCTCATTGTACAATATACTGTTTTCCAATCTATCAATATCATATTCTCACCATCACCGAAAACATTATAATATTTCGTATTTCTTTCTGATATTCACTGATAAATGCTTGGCACTTGGCACCAGTAATCCATTGTACTTTATAAATGTTATAAAAATTCAGTTGAAACACAAAATACTGGCCGATGACTCATTCTTGCATTCATAAAACATCCTTGAACAAAAACTCAACCGGTGAAAACAGTTAACAACCATTCAAATTCATCGACATTAATCTTTTTCTTGTTGGGCTGAAAATGGAATACGCAGATTTCTCGACTAATCTTCCATTTGTTCATATTTTATTTGACCACTGATTTATTGTTATGAAATGTAACAAAAACACAAATTGTTTCCATGGATCGATTCAGAAAAATAATCGATTTTCCTTCAACCATTGAACATAGGTTTTTATTACTCAAAAACGGTAGGATTTAACCTTGAATCAAACTTTCCGTTAACAACAGTTCCGAGACCCTGTACATTAGATAACTTCAATATCTTATGTCTACAACCCCCAACCGATAATGGCGTTTTCTTCCAAGTAAATACAAATATATTTACATCGCCGGAGGCAAATAGATAGCGAGAGGTCAAGGAGACATCTTGAACGATTATTATATTGTGGTGAATACAATTACGATCACAATGGAATACTAAGTGCCTATTGTTTTTTTTTTTTCGTATCGTTGAACACATCTGTTCATCGCTTCCTCTGTACAACGAACGGCAACAATGAATGCGTCGGGGGGTCTTCATGAAAAGGCGTCTGGTACTTGCCACTTTTTCAAAAGGGTGAGCTGAAATGACGGAATACTCATGTTGCCCGGGTTATATATAGACGATGCAAACATATTTTTTTTTATCAATAATCGGTTTATTTCAGGCCGCATAGTCATCATTCTCGTCCAAAGCGCCTCCGAAGTCTTAATAATGAAGGCAAACTAGAAGAAAGGTATATCACGTACACGAGTCTTACTATTTCTCATCCAGCTATTTTCAGAATGCAGCGTATTTTATACATCGTTTTTGGAAGTTGGTTTGGTTCCTACATATTGGAACGGGAGTTGAAGCAGCAATACGACATGGCCAGCAAGACGGACGGCGCTACGCTTCGATGAAGTCGTACTTGGTATCGCGACAGCATATGGAGTTTCGTTTTATCACGTTTGTTTTCGTCTGTATTGGTGAAATATTTTTCTATGAATTTGTTAGGGAGATGAAAGCCAGATTTGCCAGGCTGTATCATATTTTGGCATCGCTTATGCTTATAATATTGAGCTTATATTTCATTGAAACATTATTCGTTGTTTACATTTCTTGTGAAATTTGTTTTTGTTGGATTCATTTGACCCCCTTCCTCCACTCTATAAATAATGAAAACCTTGACTCTCATTATTATTGAAGACAGTAACATATTTTTCATTATTTCTGGTGGAATCAACTTTCATATTCAACGTATTTATTTCTCAATATTTTTCGTGAAAAAAAAAATCCCAACAAAGTCAGAAACAAGGTTTTCATTATTTCTAGAGAGGAGGAAGAAGGTGGGTCAAATGAATACGAAAAATCAAGTTTCACTAGAAATGTGAACAACTGATAATGTTTCAGTGAAACTAAATCCCAACATCATTATAATGCCAAAATCATGATTCACTTTCTTTAGTTTAAGAGATACACGGTTTCCTAGCTATTTATTATAGTTCTTTGAAGATAAGATATGTTTTCATCTCCCCAGCAAATTCATATATTTAATATAATATTTTACCAACACAGTCAAAAATTAACGTGATAAGATTAAAATCCATAGATGCTGCACCAAGCACGATTTTATCGAAGCGTAGCGTCGTCCGTTTTGCTGAGGCATGTCGTTTTGCTGCTTTCACTCCGTCCAACTTGGAACGTTTCTTCAATAAGAGAACGAAAGATATTAAGGATAAGTTTTCACGTATTTGCTAAGAAATCATAGCTTTATGCTTGAACCTATTCTCACCCTATAGTGATGCCCACGAGACGAACGGACGAGACTGGTGAATGAGAAGTTTGTATCGAGTTTCGTCTCACAGCCTACAGTCGCTTCTCGTACGAGTCTTGCAAAAGTATCGAAAACTTATCATACATAATCTTGTTCCTGTCCATTACGGGATGGTACTTCCCTTCTACTTGCTATGATGTAAGCATTGGAAGATAATATTACGACTGTTGAAAAATAACATCTGTTATTTGAAAATAATTCACATGCGAGTCTCGCCTAGACTGGAGACGAGACCGAGACCAATAAAAATCTCGTCTCATCTGGTCTAAATAAATATCGTCTCGTCTCGATAATCGACTTATCGCGACTCTCGAAAACGAGACGAGACCAAGCGAGACCTTGGAAAACGAGACGAGACCAAGCGAGACTTTGGAAAACGAAGCTCTTGACCACTATCTCTCTATATGAATATTAGACGATCAATCACTATGCTCAGTGTAAAATAAGTTATTGCTCATAACGAGAATTGAATTCTACCAAATCTGTCTCCATAATCGTTCGCACAATGATCGAGCGTCACTTCAACATTTCAAAGTCAACTGTTTATTGCAAACAAAAAGTCCTATTTTTACACTTTGCAATTTCCAGACTCTCGAATGCATCAAGATGTGTATGGTCTAATAAATTTCAATCTTGTGCCATCAAATCGGTGGTCGTAATCCAGAGCATGTTGGACCACACTCGATTTTTCTGGTTATTTTTCCTCATCCAGCACCCAAGATTTGTTGTAGTTTGTACAATATGAAGGTGGTCTTCATAGATGCCGTCGAAACCTGGAGTAACTCGAGGTTCGTATGGAATAGCGATATATTTAGGAGGGGGTTCCTCTTTTTAAAAGTCGTAGACTTACGAAGGGTTTTCTTAAACTGGGAAAATGTTTATCATAATAAAACCTCTGAAGCCGTCGAAATAGGCTTTAAAGGTTCTGAGGAAAGGTTTGTTGCAATAGAGAACTGTCAATGTGTTTTTTCGGTTTTGCTGCTTTTACGTATGCTATTTGAATGGCTGCAGTTCATATGTAGGTAGAAAGGTAGATTGCAAAACGAGCAAAGCTCGGTCGACAGTATTTTTATTGTACACTGAAAATCCCAATTAATTGGAGAATTTTAACAATAGCAATTATTATTGTTACAATTCAAACGAATTATTGGTGGCCACAAACAGGTGGTCCTCCTCATTACATGCGTTTTAATAAATACCTTTGGTCGCTAGTTCAAGCGGTTTGATTGACACACACCTGCAAAAAAGTCAGATTCGTATATACCAGTTTTTCAACTTTCCCGAGCAGAATTGCCAGACGCATCATATAAGGCAATTTTGTTACGTAAAATCTCATATACGCAATTGATATTCGGAATGGACATAAACTAAATATTTTTGTAACGGTGTAAAGGGTCAAGCATTATTGAAACTTGTTAGTTCAGTCCAGCATTCTAAGAAGTTGACGATTTCGAAATAAAACATAATGACCAATGAGAAAAGCTCACATTAATGTAATAATAATTTAACGATAATGACATAATAAACACAAAAGCATTCACTTTCCAGCTCTAAAAATCCTCTAAATTCGTATTTCAATAACCAAACTGTCTGCATCAGGTCACATGTAGTCAAATGTCCGTCGAGGTATTAGCTAGGGAGGTAGTTATTACTGATATTAATAGTGAAACTAATGCACTATAGAATGCATACCACGGGTCCCGTAAGTCCTAATAACACTTTATCCGAAAATTGGTTAAAAAAAATGTTTCGATATTATATTTTAGAAGCATTGGTGCTCGCGAGTGAGAATAGTATTGAAAAAACATAGGTTTTCGCGGTGTTGAAGTATGGGTCAAAATTATTTTAAGAAAAATCTCTTAATTCGTTTGTATCCAAAAAATGTTATCAATGTCTAAGCGGAGGACTGGTAGATACAAAATTGGCCTGAAATCACCCCCATAAAGCTAGCAAAATCACTTTGAAGTTCTAAATTTATTTTTAGGCCATAATTTTAGGATAATTTATTACCCTATTCCCGATTTTTTTTTCTCTTCAATTGTTGGAGATATCGCGGGTTCTGCTAGCTTTACCGTTAAGTCGGCAGAACCAAATCGCTAAACGAATGTTTTTGAAAAATCTAATCACGTCATAATTTTAGGCTCACGTTTGAACCTATTGCCGATTTTTTAGAAATGCATTTTTTTTAAATCCTGGGTTCTGCTAGCTTTACCGTTAAGCCGGCAGAACTAAATCGCTAAACTAATGTTTATGAAAAATCTGATCACGTCATAATTATAGGCTCACGTTTGAACCTATTGCCGATTTTTTAGAAATGCATTTTTTTTTAAATCCTGGGTTCTGCTAGCTTTACCGTTAAGCCGGCAGAACTAAATCGCTAAACTAATGTTTATGAAAAATCTGATCACGTCATAATTATAGGCTCACGTTTGAACCTATTGCCGATTTTTTAGAAATGCATTTTTTTTTAAATCCTGGGTTCTGCTAGCTTCACCGTTAAGCCGGCAGAACCAAATGGCTAAACTAATGTTTATAAAAATCTGATCACGTCATAATTTTAGGCTCACGTTTGAACCTATTGCCTATTTTTTTGGAATGCGTTTTTTAAAAAAATCCGGGGTTCTGCTAGCTTAACGTTAGTTGGCAGAACCAAATCGCTAAACAAATGTTTATAAAAAATCCGATCACGTCATAATTTTAGGCTCATTTTGAGCTCACGTTTGAACCTATTGCCGATTTTTTTTTTGAATGCGTTTTATAAAAAAATCCTGGGTTCTGCTAGCTTAACGTTAAGCCGGCAGAACCAAATCGCTAAACTAATGTTTATAAAAAATCTGATCACGTCATAATTTTAGGCTCACGTTTGAACCTATTGCCTATTTTTTTGAAATGCGTTTTTTTTTTAAATCCTGGGTTCTGCTAGCTTCACCCTTAAGATAGCAGAACCCCACCTTAAATAAACAACTCAGAACTAATTCAGTTGGACAATAATTTTAGGCTCTATTCAGGCTAATGTATAACCCAAGTATATATTTTTTTGCTCCTTAGTAGAAGTAGAAATCATAGGTTCTGCAAGCTCAACATTGAGCTGGCTGTACCAAAAGGCTAACCGAATCGTTATAAAAAATCTAATCTAGTGGCCAGTTATAATACAGCTTCTCTCTCAGTCGTATCATATTTCTTGCATAAAATATAACTAGACCATGCATTGTTCTTGCATTTCTGGGATTTTCCACCTCGGCGCCACTTTGTTTCGTTAGTTGACAACAAATGCGTGTTTCCTCTATCATTTCGCCATGACAAATCTACGCCCAGCCAACTATAATCAGCACCATAATCCGACACCTACTTACATTTGATATGTAAGGTGATATTGACTCATAAGCGACCTTCGTTTGTTTTTACGTAGCACGAAACAATAATTTGTGTTCGTATCTAGCCAACTATTAACTTTTCGAAAAATAAAATAGAGCAAGCAAGGTTGATAGGAACATGGCAATTATGTATCATTATTTCCGATGATTAATGCTCGAGTTGTAAAATCAGAGGGTTCTCGTCGCATTTTGAAGACGGTTAAAAATATTTTCCCAGGAAATTATCCGTCTCTGTCAGAAACTAAGGGTTGAATATACTGTAATACACCCCTGTTTTATTATACGTAGACAATAAAAAATTAATATTAGAGAATATTTCATGACAAGCAGTTAAAATGGGTCGACTATAATGTAATATATCCCTTCATCATTATTTCCGATGTTTTTTGTGCCAGTGTTAGATGACCAGAGTGCAAAAAACGTAGAAATTGCATTGCTCTCGGTCTCATCAAGTTTTGAAGTTGGATAAAAATATTTCTTCAGCAGATTTTGCTTGTTGCTCATTTCATATGAGTCAAATACAATGTAATACATCCCTGTCAGCAAACGGTTTCAGTTAGAAAATTGGGAGTTGTGTTAGAAAATAGTTATTAATTAGTTATAAATTACTGCACTAGTGTTTTTTGATTGTGCTGAAACGGCTGTGCCATCTTGACATACGTGTATCTACGTTACAACAATGAACTAACTTCTAGTTCGAAACTATGAATAGGACATTCATAAAATTTGTTGTGGAATCATCTGCGACTGAAAGACAAACTTTAGTCGCTATTTTCCATCGTTCAAGATAACCTCTTGGGAGGTATTCATGTTGAAAAGGGGAACATTCTCCATGAAAATTTAAAAATGAAAAATGTGATTTATTTGCAATATCTAGCAGAAAACAACTACTTCCCCGGCTAAAGCCACGCTGGACATTGAACTACATCTAACTGAAAATGAAAGAAAAAATCTGAAAGTGAAAATTCGCATTTTCATTCTGATAGCTGATTTTTTTTCTATTACTCTACAGCCGATATGCCTTGTGCCTGTAGCGGCGAAACTCCCATTCAAGTATACTTGTACCTACAATAAATTTGTGCATGTATACCGTTCAAGTATGCAGTTACGTGAATAGCCGGCCTTAAAAATATAGGGCCATATAAAAAAAAGAGTATATTATTGTGGTTGATGAATGTATAAGGAAAGGTTGCGTTGGACAGTAGAAATTGTAGCATCACCAGAAAATTAATATAAAGTTCTTGTGGTGAGGCGTTTCTTTTTTGTTGCAGCTCTGACGATAACACCAGGAAATAAAGAATAAGAAATCCGAAAATTCATATTTTTAGAGAGAACTTGACAATCCTTTTTTTTATAAATTTACTGCCATATGAATGACCCTTCTGTTAGCTGCCCCTCTACATACGTTTATATTGTTACACCAACTATACAGAAAACGTCACTAAAAATCGTTTCCTCAATTTTCACGCATTTATTGAATTTCAGAAATTTAGATAATAATTTAAAGTAAATAAAGTAATTTAAAGTACTGAATCCTATTATAGGTTCAGGAGGGAAACAAAAAAAATACTGGTAGTAAAGCCATTTTATTCTGTCGAACAGTTTTTATCTTCTTCTTTCTGAAATTTATTTTTCTTGTTTGTTTGTTTTGTATATAAAATATAGATTTATATACAGGGTGTTTCAGAATTCAGTATCAAGATTTCAGAGGCGTGTTCCTTAGGTCAAAAAAATACTTTCTTTCTAATAAACCTGTGTCCGCAACCGCTTCATTTCTGAGATACAGGATGTTGAAATTCAACAAAAAAATCAGTTCTTTTTCAATATCTCTAAACCACTTTGGCTTTTCTTTTTAATTTTGGTACATGCAAAGTACACATAAAAATACATTTTTTCCGTTTCGAACGTTTTTTAATTTTCATCAGTGGCGTCTCTGTAAACATGTAAACATGTTTTTGTATGTCTCATTTTGCTTTTTAAATCGAAAACTGTTCTTCGTAGGAAAAAAAGTCAATGGATAATTTTTATGAATAGATAGAGGACACTCATAAAAAATATAATATTCATTTAAAAAAAAACAGTAGCGTATCATTATCATTTTTGTTAAATTTCAACACCCTGTATCTTAGAAATTAAGCAGTTGCGGACATATGTTTATAGGAAATAAAGTCTTATATTGACCTGAAATATACGCCCCCTAATTCTTGATACCGAATTTTGAAACACCCTGTATACAGATATATGTGTCTAGTGAATAATTATGTTTTTATTTATATGTTCTATTGACTGGTCTGCTACAAAAATGTATATCTTTGAACAAATACTATGAGATATAATGTTTTAATTTTGTTTTTAATTGTTTTCTTTGACATGCTTTGTTACAAAAATTTATATTTTTAAACAATAAAGCTATTTTTGACTTGATAATAATAAATCCAGACTTTGACTCAATAATAATAAATCCATTTTTTTTTTAATTCATGGACCAACCTACATGTAGGTATATTTATTTAAAAAATGTATATACAGTAAGTTTGTACTGTTTGTAGATTGAAAATTAACAGTTGTGTTAGAAAATATCGATAATCGTTTAAAAATTACAGACTTCATACCTAGGTACTAGGTAGAAAACAAAAGCACAATTTGGCCATTTTTCGTAATGATGACAATCTCTCTATCTAATAAATAGGTACCTACCTACTTTTAGTGGTGTCTGCTGTTTAGGAAACAAATGAACATTCGTAGTGGGTATACCCAATCTATTCCAAGAGCTTTTTCATACCATACTTAAATATTATTTTCATTATCGCAGGCTGTATACACAACGTATCTATTCATTATAAATCGACTTATCTAATAAATATTCCATCTGATCGTGTCTAGCAGGCTGATCATTATACATACACACGCTGTAAAATAACAATGATATCGAAGCCGAGCAAAAAACCCAACCGAGGCCTGCCCCGATATTATAAAAAGAACAGGAACAGTTGATCGATGTTTTCACCACCGCTAGTACGGATGAGTCAGCAGCCATCATGCTAGTCGCAGAGCGCCTTGCAAAAACAAGTGCCGTACACTGTTGCCAAGCGGAAACTAGAAACAGTTACAAGTTCGATTGTACCCATTCATTGTATTGCCATATAGGTAAGTAGAAATTCTGTGTGGCAGATAAATAAGTATTGGTGAATTTTTAATCATTGATGTTCATTCTAATTTACCCTGCGGTACCGGCGCGGGGTCTGTTGATGTGAACTGAACTGAAGGTAAAATGTCACTTCAACAATTTACTTAAAAAATTATACAGCTTATATCCACAGAAAACTATACTGAGTCTGAATTAAAACAAACAAACAGACTGCTTCGTTTATTACACTGACATAGCAGAGTTTGATGACGAGTAGACGAGTCTGAAGATTATGGTCATTCTACATTTTGTCCTTATCGCTATATGATGTAAGGCTTAGGATTACCTCCTTAGCGGTCGTTGGGCACGTTCTCATGGCACCTGTTATGCATACACAGGACAATAATCTTTGGATTTTCGACAAGGAATCGCCTATTCTTTTTCTTTGGGGGGTAAAAGGTTTTATTTTGTTTTCTTAGGTTGGTAAGGGCTTTCAGGCTTAAAAGACATGTTTGTTATTGAATTTAATTTAATAATACTATTTTATAACTATTCTCTGTACTATATAGATAGCTTTGTTCTGCTGCCCCAGACCAGTTCCCTGAAAGCTTAACACAGTTACATCAGTGACATGTACAGGCTATTTTATCGATCAAGATCATGGCTAAAGAACAGATTATCAAACATTTCAGATTAACGGGCTTTTTTTATTTATATTATTAAAGTAATTATTACACTCGACATCGTGGCGTCCGCCGATTTCTCCTGCCGCCCTCGAACCAAAAACCGTCGAATAATCAACAAACAATTAATGAAGAAATTATACAAGTTTTCTCACAGGTGAACGACCTATTGAATTTGGTACACCGTACTCGTTTCGACCAGATACACATCGAATAGGCAATCATCTGGAGATGACGAAACACCTCTTCGCACACTCTCATTCGTACGCGGCGACTTGGCAACGTCGCCGACCTCCACGTCGCTCGACCGTTCACCTAAGTCACGTAGAGCCTAGCCTAGCTAGGAACAAATCCATTTGTATATTTCATAATGTTGTGCAGGTTTATTTTTATTTTCCAGTGTTATTCGCCGCGTGTACTTCGTAGGACGCATTTGATTTTCGATGGAAATTTCTATTTGATAGTTGTAGATGTTCGACTTGCTTGCGAGCGGGACTCTGCTTTATCGATTGTCGTGCATGGACGAATAGGTATTTCGAGAAGCGTAATTCAATCGATTCTTGCTGGTTTTGAATTCGACACGACGCGACGGTTCCTCCGATACCCGAGAGAGTCGCCGAGGAAAATAATTTTTATTGAACGGCTTAGAATCATCCTTGTCCAGAATGATGTTGGGATTTTCCGATAATCGATAGTCATAATTCCAAGAATGAATAGAAAACTGTCTTTTTCAAGCTCGTAATTTTTTATATGCAATCTATTTTTAATTAGGTAATTGACCTATCAGTGCCAACGTGATAATAAATAATGGGTGGTATTTAACTGTACCAAATTTACCCAATTTTTTGCACAAGAAAATACATAATCTTAGATCGACAACAATATTTACATCATGCTAGTCATCATGCTCTTAATATTATTTGTTTCTAAAAATAAATTTTGTTGGCTAAATATGTCCCAATCACGCCCAGCATCGTCCCGAATTCTTAAGCAGCCTACTTTCCTCTAAAACGAAGAGATTTAAAGCGTTATTTCCAAATTCGATATTACTAAAATTTCTGAGGCAAAATAAACTCCGGTTTGATGCCAAGGGAGGAGGGGTTTAAAAAAAATAAAAAAACTGATAGTTCGTTGGAATCGTTTTATCGGCAGGAACATAGAAATGCCAAAATATACAGGTTGTCCCACTGTTTCTTCTAGCTGATTTTGTCTTATAAGCAATGCTCATCAATTAATTCAGATATTAGTGTTAATAATTTTTTTTAAGGGGAAAGAAGTTCAATCAATGTCAATATCTTGTACTCGTAAAGATAGTCCTTTAACTGTTATTAATAATGAAGGTTTTTACTATAATTCATTATTCCTGATATTTTGAGACTAACAATCTCAGATTTTAGATAGTTGGACAGATTGTTCGTAGAGGTTTTTTGTTATACTTTGAGAGAGTAAAACGCAGCTGAACAGGGAAATAGTAAATTGTAATATATAAACACTTGGCAAAATTATTTGACAAATCAACAAGAACATGGACTACTACATTTCATATCAAAAATAAAATATGTATATAGTATGATTATAACAAAGTAACACACATTGAAAAAAAAACTATTTTCTTCAACATTTTTTCTACCCGCTTAGTTTCAATTTGCTTGGCTATGTCTTCATCCAATAATGTTACAGTAGAAACCTCACCGAACAGCGTAGATTCCGCATTTTATCACTTGAAGGTGCTTTCAAAATACCCGGTACAAACTCTTAACATGACTTTACAGCTCGCTTTACAGTAATTGAAGGACTGAATTGTAGTATTAAAATTGTAGCTGGTACAATTTCAAATCTTCATTGGAATAGGTCTTTTCTCCAGCTTCTGAATTGTTATGTAACAATTGATTACGATTACTTCAACAAAAATCCTTCTTTCTGGCATTGTTTCTTGAATTTGTAATATTTCGTTTGATGATTATTTCTCAAACAACACAAGCATATTTTCTTTTCTTTCGTCCAATCCCACCTTTTTGCAACGAATAGATATTCAATTTTTATGCTTGGTTTGAGGATTTTTTTTTACGAAAAATGCATTCTAAACTGCGTCAAAAATACATATACATATTTTTGTCTAGTCCTGATGAAAGTTTGTTGAAAATCAATGAGGTTAAAAGAGAAAAATAAAAATGTTTTCAAAACCAGTGTTATTTTTGCAACACAAATCTTGCTTTGAGAGCCTTACATAAATATAAGTAGGCGAAGGAAAACGGTTGCATAATGTATTTGCTGTAGAGGTACCATTAAATACGAATAGATATTTCTAATTTATTGTTTGTCTATGCAAAGTAAATATCACGACACACTTGCCAAGATGTGAAATAAAAAAGAATAACTTGTTAGTCGAGTGGTTGACACTAAAACAGGTTATTTCCCTCGCAGATACTACATTGCTAAGTAAATGTACAAATTTTCGAAAAGATCTTCAGTTTCATACGAAATGAAAAAATCTTGTAATTTCATAGAACAAATATGTGATATGTATTCAGTATTCACAAATGTTAGCGATTGTGTAGGAATATCTGATTATATGCGTAGTCCAGTGGACCTCTCCGATGTTTAGATAAGGAACTTATGTGGCGATTGCAGATTTCAAGGAATAAAGTGTCTTCAGTTTATTCCGGTATTTTTATTTCTAACGAATGTGAGCTTTGGGTAAAACCCCCTAGGAAATGAGTTCCAAATTTTGCCGTTTGTTGAAACACCTCCTCTAAACCTAAGGTGCAGAAAAAGGATAGGGTCGATATGAATGAAAACCTCTGGGAGTTAATGGAGTCATTGACGATATTTTTTCAGGAGAGCACATGAAAGAGAGAAAATCGCCAACTTTTCTGAGGTATTACAGAATTCTTGAGTGAACTGATTCTTTCTAGATGGAATCCAGAAGCTTAAGGGTATGATCAAGTTGAGAACAGTATTCTAAGCCAAGGATACTGTACCTTATAAACCATAAGGAACCGATATAGCGTGAGGTGCAAAGTAAATAATATCGTCAGCAATGGAATATAAATACAATGAGTTTGCCGCATATCAGACAGAAGCATAAAAACTCAACTTAAAAATGTGGACCAGCCGCTAAACTATTCTATTTATATTTAAATATAGGCGCTAGCTATCCTTTACTTTGTATTTATTCAGCTGATTCATGCATACTTGGGATTCCAAGTGTGAGTGTCCCAGGTATGTGAATGAAGTAGCTTGCTACTACATAGGAAGTACAGTTTTCGAAATACACATTTTGCAATGGACCTCACCTGATTTTATCAAGAAAAAGTATTTGTTCATTTGTTGATGGTAATATGTTGACATCGGCCTTAATGTTACCTTTTCATGTGTTAGTGTTCTGCAAAATCCTTCACCACGTATTTAACATCTCTTTACTGTTTCTTCTCCAATCATATACACAACATAATGATATAATTGGTTCTTTCCGATTGTACCTGAAATTCCATTCTGACAGAGTGGTAGACTAGTCAGGTCTTTCTGCAGCAGAACATCATCTCTACCCGTTCGTATAGGCTTGAACATTTTCAGGACGTCTGCAAATAACAAGCATCCATAGTGTCTCAATACTGGAGGTAAATTATTTATAAAGAGTAAAACAGAAGTGGCCCCAAATTCGATCCTTGTAGAACTCCAGAGTTATCTTTATATTTTCGTGGCGTATTTCCGTTATGCCTCACCATAACGGCGCTATCATATAAATAAGTTTTGAATGGTAAATTATCTGATAGTTCATATTTACATATCCTTCACAGCAAGACATCCTGGTATAATCAATATGTCAAATGCCTTAAGAAAATCTCTATAAACTGTATCTAGTTATCATTTGCGATCCAGGGTTTTATAAGCACGGTTTGTAACGGTTAACAAATAAGAGGTAATTGATTCATTTGCTAATAAACCATGCTCTTGTGATCTCGGTTGTAATGCTAAAACATTTTTGACATACTGGTAGATTTGAATAAGTAATTTGTTTAAACAACTTGTCTAGAGCACACATAACTGATATAGTTCTTTAGATCTGTTTTGTTGTCAATCTTATAGAAGTAATAACTATGGCCGTTTTCAATGTTGATAGAAAAATAATTATAAAAAATTATGTGAAATTAACTGAAGATTTGAGTCAGGGGATTTCTCAACCAATCAGCACAAGCTTTAAGAACATATCGATGGCTGAGAGGACAAATATTGTATGCCCAAAAATGTAGTTTTGGGTAAAATCACACTATAGATTTGTCAATTTATGTTTTTTCTACTGAAAAATTCTTGATTATCATGCCAGAAACTTCAGTAAACAGTTTCAAGTGGCATGTACCATATAAGGCCGGTTTTAATATTTTCGTCGCATTGTTAGAATCTCTTTCTGTTAAGTTATTTTCAAATAATATGTCGTTATTGTAAATACCATCTATCATCAATTTCAGATCTTATATCTCCCATAATAAATAAAATGATTGAGATTTCAGTTATTACTTCTTACGTGGAAATGCAGAAATAGTGTTTCTCTATTCCTCTTCCTTGATCTGACTGAAGCTGGTTATTAGAAATTGACTTTTATTAGCATGCCCTTGGGCATAATGATTATGTTTGAGAAATTATAATATTTGTAACATACTTAGTTTTTAGAATTTCTCAATCCTTTTTCTAGTAGGCACAGTTCAACTCACATAGCTGAACGTGTGAAAATAACATTTATTGCGCGAAAGTTCATGTTGAGTGTCTTATCACTGGATTTATTACGGATTATAGTCCGTTGTGCGACGAATGCGCATTAAGGGCGTGTATGTTCTCATGGTTTTAGCTATGTTAGTAGAACTGTAGTCAGTAGTTACACAAATATTTTCTCTGCTGTCATTCATATGTATAATCAAATAATACCCAGCACAAACAGAGCACATTCAATTCAGTACAATTGTCTACAGCAGGAAGAAGAATCAGGTCAGAAATACCTACAATTTCAATATCTAATGCTACTGCTACAACAGTAATCATACACAGATTCGAGAGATTACTTTCATCACATCAATTTTATGTACAAAACCAGATCACATTATTCCAACATAGGTATATTTCCATGTGGGTCTAGGAACAAACAATAAATACTCTATTTTGATATTGTACACACAACAGAGTAAGTCAGAATAAGACCGACAATCTCCAAATACAGATTCCTCGCCTCATTTCGAGGTGAAAAGTTTTTATCAAGGTATGTCCTGAGATACAGGATGTCAAAAGTACGAAAAAAATTAGATTTAATGTTTTCCTCCGAAACTCCCAAAGGAACAAAATTCAAACTTGGTACATTAATGAAGGTTCATCAACGTGATAATTTGGAGGTATTATTTTTAATTTTCCTAAACCACTGGTGTAGTTATATACGAGAGTATTGGTCATATTACTTTGGACAAGTGAATGGACGAATGAACGTTTCACATCAGTTAGGCTCATCAATACTCAACCTATTGTAACGATTTCTACTCAAGCCGGTCCTGACGGAGCTCATAAACATCACACAAATCACCGCTATGTATAGCCGATGATGTTACCATGCAACGCCGCTGCTGGCAATCTAGACAAGACCATTCGAGAGCGTCATCTAGTCGCGAATAGAAATTCGGGAGACCAGTTCACCACACTATATAAGGAAATCTCCACGGCGAGACAGAAGTTTTTGAATCAGAGCCGGTGCCTAGTTATTCAAAATATTTAAATATTAATTATAACCGAATTGTTAATATAAATTAGCGTAGAAGTGTTCAAATAAATTAGATTTTAAACGTTTAGACTATTTTTTCCGTGGCAATTGGTGTCAGGAGTGGTATGTAAATATAAATTACGTGCTTTGCAGAGGACAATTGAACTTCTTTCTCGTGAAGCAGACCTGTGATCGGGACGAAGGTGATTTGTGTGATGTTTACGAGCTTCCCTCAGGACAGGCTTGAGTAGAAATCGTTACACTATAAAAGTCTTAACATTCCATGTGCCTTAAAGTGGAGGTTTCTGAGATAATTGAGAAAAACTGAAGATATATCCTGAGTAGCAACGTAATTTCCTATGTGCAATAACCCCATATTTGTCAACCACTTGGAACATTTTTTAATGTTGGGAAAATCGATGGGAACAGTACGGGGAGTCAGAATGAGACCGACAACTCCATTTATTCATTCATCATATTATTTGATCGAATCTACGCCATGGATTCACTGATATGTCACCATACTTTCTTGCATATGATTGTCTCGACAAAATAACCTCAAATTCATAATAACTCGATAAGAAAGAGCTAAGGTCTGAAATGATTTTTGCGAATGTTATGTTCGGAGTATCATTTTTAGAGCTTTTTCTGATTGATTTATCAGCATGTTTTTGTTGAAGAACAACAATGAAACATTTTGTGTATTTTTATGGTGATTGGATATTTTCGTAGATGAATAAATCAGAAAAGGCTCTTAAAATGAAACGCCAACATAAAATACAAAATTAAGAGAACTTATTTTCAGTTTTTCGCAAAAATTATATCGGACATTAACTATGAATTTGAGGGTGGAGGTTTGTTTGTTTGTTTGTCTGACATAACAATCATATGCAAGAAAGTATGACTCACCCGTACTATGATTCCGACTCCCCCAACATCAAAATGTTCAGGGAGTGGACAAATATTCCAATATGTTGTAAATAATTAGTGTAATGTGATTATTGTACACAGGAAATTATGTTGCTACTTAGGACATATCTTCAGTTTTTCTCAATTATCTCAGAAACCTCCACTTTTAGGTACTTGGAATGTTATATCTTTTAGGTCGAGTATCGATGAGCCTAACTGATGTGAAAGTTTCATTTGTCCATTCACTTGTCCAAAGGAATAATATGAACGAACATAATGACCACATACCATCGTAACTACGCCACTGGTTTACGAAAATAAAAAATTATAACTTCAAATAAAATAATTATTATGACGTTGATAAATCTTGATTAGTGTACCAAGTTTGAAATTTTTTCCATAAGTAGTTTTTGAGAAAAAATTAAATATAATTTTTTTTGTACTTTTGACACACTTGTATCTCCGACAGGATGCATTTTAGGACATACCTTGATGGAAACTTTTCACTTCGAATAAAACGAGGAATCTGTATTCGGAGTTTGTCGGTGTTATTCTGACTCACCCTGCAGTTATCAGTTTAATAAAAAATCAGTGTTTGGGTCCAAACGGGTTGAACAGAACGACCGAGTTCTATGGCAAAATTCGGTCGATCCTGCTTACCAATCATATCAAACCTACTTTCTCCGAAACTGGACTCTATTACTAAATCTTGTATCTGGGTATACGGCTTCGGTAAACTCCTGTAAAGTATCTCGGCTGAGTCGTCGTCCTTCCAAGAGCCGGACGAGCCGCAGACTTGTTCGGTCGACTGTGCGACGTTGCCGGATCGAACGGTGACGTCACGGCACTCTTGTTGATTTACAATGAGAAATATCCAAACCTGCTCGCTCGCTCGGAGGTATGCGCGTCGCCGTCGAAAAAAACAAATGGAGAACGAAGCGGCGGACGGAGTTTCTCTTCACGGACTGATCAAGAGAAATTGAGGACTGAGGGGTGTGTGACGAAATAATTTGCTTACAATCGAAATCGGGACGAGGAAATTCGCCTTCCTTTATAGCGAAATTATTTCAAAGTAGACGTTAGGCTGGCAAAGTATCAATTATACCTACCTTATGTTGATAATTTATACGGATACCGAACCCGAAAATAATGTTTATTTATGTTTGTCGACTACAAGTATTAGAATTTAAAAGATATCATTATTCATGCTGTGTTAGAGTCGGGAACCTAGTACCTAGGAGCTCATTTTTCATCATCTAGTAAATGAGAAAAACTAAAAAATTAAGAACAGTGACACAAACATATACCTTCATGTAATAATATTTCAATTTTTCGTGGATTTGTCCTGCTTCCTTACGAATTTCAGGAGGAGTGCAAGTGACATACAAATGTCAATTTAATTTATTGAATTTTCATTCATTTTATTATATAATGTAAATATAATACTTGTGGTTTTTTCAGTATAATGCCATATGTTCTTTATTCTCTTGGGGAATAATGACGAGATAATAAGTAGTTGCAATCCAATCACAAAATCTCTCAACTTCCAAACCATGGAAACAATATAAACAAACTCATCAGTTTCAGCGTCAAACGCGTAGGGCGAGTTTTTAAATTCATCGATGGATAAAGCGCATTCTTGCTGTCATTGTCATTTTCCATTTGTTAAATAAGGATGCAATGCTCATCGATGGATCCATGAATTTAAAAACTTGCTTGTGTATTTGTACTGAGATGGATGAAAATGAAGGATCCTTTACTTGTACACATGCAGAAATTGTTCAACTATCTGCAGCAACGATATCTACCTTAACGTCGGGAACATCGAAATCCATTTGTAATAAAACGTATACAATCTTCAACAAATGGCGTCTTCGAAACAACGCAAACTTGTTTTCCCAAATTGTTCTTCTAACCTATTCCGTCATTTTGTCATTCTATTCAATAATTAAATATATGTTGAGAATAAACCATGATGTCAGTCTGGAAAAATATGACAAACTACCAGCGTTGTTGAAAAATAATCTGAAGGAGAAGTTTCCCATCCTGACCCCAAATTTATTGTCAAAAATATGACAAAGTTGTTCATTTAAAATCTGAAATGAAGAAATAGGTCGTAAATAAAGTAGAGCATAATACTACTAGTAATAATGGCTATTATTCTCTAAGATGTTACTCCATCGCTGCTTAAGCGGGTCTGTTCGTATAAATTCCTCGAGAATAATCGCTATATTGACTCATGGTATAATCTACTATTATGATAATACCTAATAATAGCTATCATTATTGACTCGTGGTATAATCTATTATTATGTTATACTCACCTTTTATTCTTATTTCGAAGCAAGTCATTTTGAAAGTGTTTATTGGCGGTAGTCAATATACTTAATTGACGAAACAGCAAATTATTATTAATATTCCTCGTTCAGTTTTCAAAGTTAAGAGAGCGTCGATAAGGGAGGTACTGGGGGAAAGTACTCCCCCTCGACTGTATTTTTTTTGTCAATAATGTCATACCATTATTCAACCAGCGATTTATAATTCCAATTACACTATTGAGCACCACTCCCCCTGAAAAAAAAACAATCGAGCATTTATCTCCAATGCATTTATTTTTTTATCCACAATCACCTTATAATTGAAGTTTTATCCACACTTATGAACCGTATAATGTACCACTTTATCCACACTTATGAACCGTATAATGTACCACTTTATCCACTAGTGGAATAATGAAATTACTTTATTCCACTAGTGTTATAATGAAAAATACAATCTTGAATATCAATCACATTTTACTTATTTATTATTCAACTTCACAAATTTTTACAAATGGAGTCGATAAACAATCAAAAATACATAGCAACCATTCAACACCTCCCGATATTTTTGTATGTTATTTCAATGATTTTTGAGGAGGTGACAGCCGCTGTTAGAGCAAAACGTCAAATCATTTTGTGATGAAAAATTTCCGCGATTCTGAATCTAAATGAATGTGATTGTGAATAAAACGTTGTATTGCATGCGTGTTTTAGATACATTTTATTTGCTTAAGAAATTTAAACGCTCTCGCGTTTAAACATTCTTGCGCAAATAAAATGATATCTAAAACACTTATACAATAAATAACTATTATTCCTATCGGTTTTTTTACTGCAGAACCCTACATTTGTTTTTTTTTGTTTGTTAATAACTGCTTAGAAGGAGAAAACCATACGATTTTAATTTCAGTCTTCATTCAAGTTATGTATGATCTCATACTGGCCATGCTGAATTGATTCAGATAATATATATCGAAATTATTTCTTGGAATAATACCTATCTGCTTATATCTGTTCCATATTTAATTTTGATTGTATGGGAATTCATTCATTGTATATTTCTCACAACATATGCGTTTCATCTGGTATTTGAGATAGAAAAGATAGATGTATTGAATAAATTGACATAACTGGTGATTAGGTCAGTGATTTTTTTATTATTATATAGGTATCGTGGAAAAAGTTTGGATAACACTAAACATTGGAACTCTCAAATTAAGTTGACTAATTCAACATCGACAGAATAAATTTGTTCATACATGGAAAGCAATAAACTCCAACTAAAAATATCAAAAACATAAATTAAGATGAATGCTCATCAAAAGTGAATATAAATAAAAATCGTAAAACTAAATATTGGTAACTAAATATGTTATTTTGAATCTTGTTATTTTTCTGCAGCTTGAATGTCGCGCTAAGGTTTGTTTTAATAACCATGAGTATTCAAAATATCGAATGATTTGGCGTCGTACTTTTCTGTTTTTAAACACATTGCTGTCTGTATATATTGAACTATTTTTTATGTTATAATTGCGTTATTTGAGGATAGCATATGGCATCCGGAGACCATGAAAATGGCAATCAGTACACAATTAGAAAATTAAGAGCATACATTCCACGCGTTTTGATAGAACCACATTTCAAAGAGTTTATGATAATGAGTAAAGTATTGAAAATATTGAACTTTTGATGTAAACAATAAGAAACTTGAACATTTTTTTGGGCCTTCAATATATTTGATATCTATAGAAACAGCACATACCAAATATCAGACCTCAATTCGCAATATTTAATTTGCAATAAACAATTAAAGTTATGACTGCCAGCTATTCATTTCAAACGATACGAAACGCGCGGGAATGGTCGTGACGTCACGCTGTTCGTTCTGTCGGAAGGCAGTTGGGCGTTACGTTTATTTCGGAGTCATTTTGAATGTTTGGTTTTATATAATAAAGCACACACACTCTACCAACCACCTAGAAACTGAGACTGAAACCGTTCTCTGCCGCCAGGCGCCACATCTCAACGAGCTGTATGACGTCATTTACCGGTCCCAGCCAAGTTTGACTCTTTACTATAACGATCCGAATTATGCAGTTTTGAAAGTCGTATATTTATCAAATAAAAAGTAATAGTGACTTTTGTCTTGAACAGTGGTTCTTTCAATAGCAATAGCAATAACTTACGTTTGTGGGTGTATTTTCTTTTCAAATTTAATTTATGTGCAAGTTCCCTACCATCACTGGCATAGTCAATTTCAATCTTCAATCGCTTCAGTAATATGTAACTGAATTCTTCATAAAACTCTGAGGTATCGACAAAAAGTATGGTAGTTTCTCAATAGTCAATAAGTTTGAATGAAAATTAACTTGATACAGGCAAATGGAATTTACTTTTGCATCATTATACAGTCGTACAGTTCTAAATTGAAGAACTCAAGTAATAAATAAATAATCTCAGTGTTTATCCAGTCGAAGGCCATTACTAAGTGATCTGAATTACCTTTGATAACCTTGGATTATCCCAACGTTCAAGAAAGTTGGTGTTTCGGTTGTGTTGTATAAATGTTCAAAAGAAAATATTGAAAATATTTAAAAAAACGTACACGTGCTAATCTCTCAACATACATGTCCTCTCAGGTACTTAATAAACAATGACAATTTGAAAATATGGACGCGTTGTTCCTGCTAGATACTTAATCTCATTAACATTCGTATCTTCAAGGATTTCTTGTTTACAATTTGTCAGCCTTGATGTATAATAATCGCGTGAATCTTGATAAGGCCCGGCGAGTAAAATGAAATGTCTCTTCGTTTCGGATTTCGGATACCACGTGACGGTGACATCAGTGTAAATTGTTAGGTGCCTTGTGTGGGCGGAAACATTGGTTCCTAATACATTACCCATTATTAAACATTAGTGAAAGTTTTGTCGAAACTGTAGGTATATAATTATTGCGGATGACGAATCTAATGCATGAAACCACCGGTGATGTAGAAAACAAGTTGAGGAAACAAGTGGTGGACGGAACCAGTTTGAAAATCGATTGACAGGATGGACATTCAGTGATAGAAGATTCTAATAAATGTTAACATTTTTTTGTACATGCTGGAACCGGAATGTCAGGTTAGGATTTCTTGTAAGTGATAGAGCAGTTTTTAAGCAAAAACTCAGCTAGAAATCGTGAATAAGACGAATACTAAAACGTTATAATACGAACGTGGAAACCGAACTGAATGTTAATTACCAATCATCTTTCCTAAAGGAGACATGAAGTATAAAACCGCGTTGAAAATTACTTTTTGAATACGACCTTGTATTGTATTAACTTCTGTTAGAAAGGACATCGATATCATCACGAATTCCCATTACATAATTTATGTTTTTATAAATTCGTGTTTCAATCAAATTCGCCTTTCAACTCGTGATTGTGATAACTTGTTTTATCACTAGTCTATAATGAACAATTCAAACTGCGTTTCAAATTATGTAAGACGAAAAATAACACGTGGAACTACACTGTGCACTCAAATTACGATGTGTGTCAAATTGGTATGACCCATAGTCTTCTAACCTGAATGTTCGACTCTCTAGAATTTTCTCTTGCTGAATGGGCAACAAGAAAGTGAACAAAAAAAAACAGTAAAATTTTTGTGTGAACGATTTTCAATTAAATAAATAGGCGCCTTGCTAGCTCATTACCTAGTATCGACTTTTTCCTCAAAGGGGATCGATAATTTCTAAACGAATAACAAATAAAACAAGCAACACTTTAATTTGAAAAAATCTCGTTTGAAAGAGTTTACATATCTAATAGTATTTTATTTCTGAACAGGTATCTTAAAAATAAAAATTTTACGTTTTTTTAGAGAAAGAAACAGGTATAATGCCATTATTTCTATTAATTCCTACATTTGGCTTGGAAATTATTGATTTAATTTGACTTGGGCTATCGTACAATTATTATTATTAGTAGTAAGCGTACTCATCCATTTTGTTTCTCCTTTGCAATTATCGTAGGTGTCTCTTCATTCGGATTGAAGGGCAGAACAGAAACCCCTAACTTGTTTTCAGCTGGATACGTTGTAAGCCAGGGTCAACTTCTACATTACTAGTTTTTTTCGAAGATATTATTTATGGGTATTTCATGGAAATAGAAATATTTTTTACCAACTGATAAGTTTAGTGATCCAAAAATTGCTTCTTTAGAAATTTTGTTGGGGTTGGGATGAGTAGAATCGAAGAAAAACTATTGTTTTTGCCAAAATGGCAAAAACTATTGTTTTCTAAAGAAAAAATATTTTTTACCGATTAAATAATGACAGCTGCTTCTAGCTGGACACATTCCATCTGCAATCGAGCATTCCACCTATATCGAAGTAAGTTTTCGAGTGTATTTGAAAACGAACACAATAATAAATGTTTTTTCGTTTCGTACACCTTAGCAAATTTACTTGTAATATTCTCGTTTCATACACCCAATTAATCAATAAATTTTCGGTTTCTAGATCAGACTAAAGAATCACTCTTCGCATAATGTATTTCAATTCTCACGGTTAGTTCGTTCTGGTTACATCAGACTGAAAAATGATTCTTCGCAAAATGTATGTGTTCAATTACCACGCACTGAAATGGATACGTAAGGTCAGTTCATTCTGGTTAGATCAGACTAAAGAAATACTCTTCGCACTGAACCCTTTGGTTCATCGTAGTGGTCGGTGTACGAAAAATGAAGCCGAAAAATCTTTAATTGATTGTGTGTACGAAACGTGAGTGTACAAAACTAGAATAAACTGTAATAAATACGTTACAATTACAATTTTCACGAAATAGTATATAAATATTAGGTTAAATTATTATTTCGACCTTTGATTGGGTTTATTTCGTCTTAAACTGAGATAAGAGTAGCAATAATATCGACTTGTTCATGGAAATTCACGTTCACTTAGATTAAAATAAAACCCTATTTCCATGGGACATGCAAATAGATAAACTTGTTTTATATCAGTCTAACTGATAAGTATATTTGAAAAGCTTTAAATTAATTTGCAATCTCTAAGCAACAGCACCATTGTATTTCTGTAATCGCGAAAATAACTACATTTTTAGAAAATTTTTTAAAATTATCAGGGAAAAATCTTTGTCATTGTATTTTAGTGACAGTGAAGTTAAAAAATTGATACGTTTGTGAATGATAAGCATGAATGAACTTTATAAATTCAAATTTAAAGTTTCCGAATGTCTAGCATGAATGAACTCAATAAGAAAAAATACAAGTAGATAATTTTTAACAATTTGATTAAAATTACAACTTCATCATCCTAATCGAAAAATAGACTCGCTCAGTTTTAAAGATTTCACTGCACGTTTAATTTTACTTGTTATCAGTAGTGTTCGCATTGTCGACGAAATGGTGGGTGAGACACGGCTTGCTCACCATTTTTCATAACGAACAACTCGAATGTATCTGTAGTTTCAAAAATACTAAATTTGTAAAATATTTATATAGGTATACCCATGCCAACAAATAAAGTTTTGTATGCAATTCGGATCATAAACGACCATTTTGGTGCACGCCATGAAAGAAATAGAAACGAATGCCGAATAAGAGAAAAGAAACAACTTTTCACTCGGAGTGTCCTATAATACGAGGAGTCAACCGCTTACTTCCCGGCCGTAAGTTTAGCCTTCGCACGTTCAAAACTTATCTGGTCCACCGAGGTGATGTATACAATGATAGGCGGTCGAAAGCTGGTTCATGCGTACAACCGGCAACACCGCTGCTTACTCGGCGAAGCGAATGATGGCGCGGGGTTGGGGGAGGAGAAGGGAAGCGAGATACGGGACTGTCACCGCATTCTGAGCCTAGTAAAAATCAATTCAGCCGAAAAATCCTCGTTCGTTTATTTTCTCGTATAATTACGGAGTTTGAAAATGGTTAGTAGGGTGGGATTTTTTGATTATACCAACTTACTCGGAGATCTTTAGGTATCCAAATTTTGTGAAATAATCCAACATCTACGTACACTCACATCGTTTCGTAAAATAGCACAAATCGACTTGAACAAAATTGTTCTCGTCCATACAATCAAATCACACAGAATGGTGCTAGCTACGTGGCAGGTAATTTTTGCCACGCCCTAATCTGATGTACCAGCCGCTGGTCAGCGGAAACAGTCTTAATCCTTTATATTTGCGACAATTTCAAAGTTTTCGGAGCATTTCCAGTAGCTGGTAACACAAAAATAGCACTTCACTTATTCCTGAAAAAGAAGTATATCCAAAGTATGCAGATAGGCGTTGTGTGTTATCCAAGAACGAGTGCTCGAGCTAAAATGGCCGCGAGATCGGGAGCGGAGCGTTTTTATAGTCGAGAGTTGTGCGCAGGACGACGACGCTCTCCCCACCGCTCTTACCAAGTTCAACTATGCATTCCCAACGCTGCCGTCCGGGCACAGACATGAGTTATTTGTAATGAAATTTATCCACGTCATCCTTCTATCTCGCTCTAATGAATTTTGTTGATCTCGTACGTTCTTGGCGAATCGCAAATGTATTTATTGATTCGACTTGAAAGCTTCGGGGGGGTATTCATCGAAAATATAAATGATTGATCTGTCCAAATGTCAGACGCGGTATTTACGCACAATTTGTAAAGAGCAGCTGAATGATGTACAGGGTGTTTCTAAATGTCATACCTACATACGGAAGGAGGTGATTCTTTCTTATTTGAGGACTAAAACCGCGGACGCTTCGTTACCGATCTACAGAGTGTTAAAATTTCAAGATTTCTTTATTTTTTTTGAAAGTACTTTGAAACTCAGCATATGACTTCTTGACATCATATATATGGTTATAAAAAAAAATTGTTTAAAAAGATTATAATTTTTTTTCTGTTGTTTCGGAAAGTATAAGATTTATCAAGAAACAATTTCAAAAAAGTGAAAGATAATTTAATTCTCCACAAGAAATATACTTGGTAATTTCTCACAAAATGCGCTCGTTTTCTCAGAAAACCTGATTGAATTCCGATATCAAATTTCAGGCTCGGGTCAATCCGCCACTGCCATTTCCGGCAGGGCTGAAAATAAGATTTGCCATAAATTCGCTAAAAATTATAGTGGAAGGAAAATAAGTGTATATCGTTCCTGAAGAATTCTACTTTATCATGCAAATATAATATGTGAGAGTACCGAAAATGTGTTTTATCCCACTTCACATAACACTTCTACGATATTTACGGAGAATCCGTAAGTCATGGATATATTAGTTGATTTGAAATAATTATACTGAAGCAGGAATCGGTACCCTCTTTGAACCATATGCAACGATTTTAGACTAGTGAGACAAGTTTCACTTGATCATGCCAAAGAAAAAAACTGGGTTTTACTCCTGCCTCAGTTTTCAACTCAACCATAATCCCTTCAATTTCAGCAAATGTTGAAAATAACCTCTCGTACACATCCTACATAAAAATGAAGTATGTTGATTTCAAGCTTGAGGTTTGCACTTTACAATAGTGTTATTAAACATATATGCAGGATATGAATATGCAATTATTTTCAACATTTACTGAAGAGAATTCCGGTTTTATGGGTAAGTTGAAAATGAGGTAGGAGTAAAACAGTTTTTTTTTGCATGTATAAGTGGGACCTGTCACACAACTCTAAAATTGCTGTATATAGTCCAAAGAGGCTATGGGTTGCTGCTTTAGTATAATAATTCCACACTTACTAAATTATATACTCTTGATTTTCAGATAATCCGCAAACATCTCCGTGAAGTGCGACAAAACACATTTTAGGCACTCAAATACTCGCATATTATTATATTTGCATGAGAAGGTAGGAGTCTTCAGAAACGATATGATATTTCCTTCTTCGATCATTTTTAGTAGAGTTATGACCAATTAAATATTCGGTTCCGCCAGAACTTCCAGCGGCGGGTTAGCGTGAACCTGAAATTTGATGTCGGCGTTGTTCAATCACGTTTTCTGAGAAAACGAGCGCATTTCATAAAAAATTACTAGGAATCATTTTTGTGGAGAATAGAATTGTCTTTCACCGCGTTGAGTTGTTTTTCTGATATATCAGATACTTTCCAAGATTACAGCAAAAATGTATTTATTTATTTTTAAACGAAAAAAAATATGTTCCACCCCTGGCATTTCGTTAAACAATTTCTTTTCGTGTTTATCATGGTTCCAACAACCAGCATAAGTACCAAGTTTGGTGGTGCTACAATCGATCCTCGTCTCAAAACCCATAACCGTACTGGATTATTGCTTCTCTTACATTTCCATTCGTAGGCCATAGCTGGAATACATTTCAGTCACGTTGGAATTTGTAAAATTTTCCATTGTTACGAGATTAGAAAGAGAAAAACTTACGGTTTACAAGTTTAACCTTTAATTTGCAAACACCAGAACTATACTGGGACTATAGACTGTTAAGTACTGAGCTGTGTCTAATGTACCAAGGCTCAGGTTGCCTATGGCAGAGGTGGTGCTACCGTTCACATGAGTGCCAAATCATTAAACGAATAAAATGTTATTACATGTAAGTGGGATAATTTCCTAGAAAATTTCACACCTCACTTTTTCAGCCAATCAAAAAATTGGTTTTTATTTAGTTGCCATGGCAACCCAAAAAATTTCCGGAAATTTTTATCCTCCTGGGTACCCTGGGCGAAATTAATAAGTGGAAATTTTTCTGTCAAATATTTGACATGTGATAGTTAACATTTTGCTTTTATGTACAAATGGAATGTTATTTTTCATATGAAAGGAGATAATATTTCATAATTATATATTCATTAAATATTTCGAATGTGTCTGAAAATATTTTGATATCAATCAAATCTACCTATGCTTGACTACATGAACTTAATATTCGAAACAATTTTATTCAACTTATCTTTTCGTGAATACTCGGCTGAAATTTGCAAGAATTCCTTTCCACATCACTTCCCAATAGACAATCCGCATGGACTAATCAAAACTATTTTAGTTCTGCGTGATGTGCAATGTAATTTTAGGTTGAAAATGTCGCAAAATGAATTTTCCTTTCTCACATACAAACACCGCCACTAATACCAACGCGTAACTGTCATTATATCAACAAAAACCATTCATGGCCCACTGATGTTACAACTTGTTTTCTCTCAGAATAATCTACAAGTCAGTTGAATTAACTATTAATTTAATATATTTTGGTGTGAAATTTTCTTACCGAATCCCCCGCGTGCTTGAATTAATTGCTGGAAATTTATCTCGTACATGAATTTTTTAAGAAAATCACCCTCGTCGCTGTGCTCCGGCAATAATTCAAGCACTAGGGAGATTATAAGTGAAAATTGTTGGAAACAAGAGATTATCCAAATAAAGCCAATTACTATATTTTACATGTTTCGCGAGTATAATTAAATCTCTGGGAATCGTGTTTACCTTGTCATAATCACACCTTCTAATCTGTTCACAACTATTATTTAGAATTGTTCATTATACCATGTGTCCCATGTACCTGTAAATTTGTTGTCAGATGAACCAGATTTTCGTCAACCCATCAGACATTTTTCATAATAAATAGTGAAGATTTTAGAGGCGGACAATGAGCTGTTTTCTTCCCCACAGCTTGCGTCAACCGCATCTTGGTTATCTCATCAAACTACCATTCTATAGGAAATACTCTAGACCAATCATCCGGTTTGTCTTTTTGTCTGTGGTTTGAAATCAACCAGCGTGATATCAACTATACGGAATAGTATACTGAAATAGATACAAAACTAAGGACTTCATGAAGAAAAACTCTTATTTACAATTTTAATCTAATACCTTACTCAATCATTTCAATTGGTTGTGTTTCCATAATTTTTTTTTAGATTTTGAATATACAGTATCGGAAAGTTTTCATCTTGGGTATGGTAGTTTAATGAGAGCGTGAAGAATAGCTTGCTATATGTTGAGAGAGCATTACAATTTCTCCTCTACTCGCTCGAGGATGGGATATCAACGTGAGCTGTTAATTCTTCGGGCGAGGTAACAGGAGAGGCGCGCAGTAGTGCATCTCTCTTATTTATGTGGTATCATCATATCATTGCGTTCCTTGTTGCGCGCTTAAATTTCTGTCTATACCCCAGATGAAAAGTACTTACATTTACTCGTGTTATTTTACAATAATTCTTACAATAATTAATACTCTTGGTGAAAATGGTGAAAAATGTTCAAACTTAATATCATTAATGTATGAAATATGTGCAATATGAAAATAACTGAAATTCGCAAAGAAAAGTAATCACAATATAAATTTCATTGTCAAATAAATGGTCAAATATAATGGTCATCATCTCATGAGGAACATTAAAGCTTGCTCTACTGTCATTTAAATGTTTCTAGATGCCACTCACCCATTCCAATTGTCTTTGTCTATGATCTTTCTCTAAATTGGAATATTGATTCGCAGTTTCATTCTTGTTAGCCCAAGATTAATTTTTCAGAAGTTTTTCTAGTTGTTACTAAAGTACTAGTAGATTTATATTGAATAAGATACAGTATCGGAAAGTTTTCATCTTGGGTATGGTGGTTTCATGAGAGTGTAAAGAATAGCTTGCTATATGTTGAGAGAGCATTCGAATTTCTTATCTACTCGCTCGAGGAAGGGATATCTACGTGCGCTGTTATCGGTGCGTCGCATTGCCACGTGGTCCGTTAATGCGTCGGGTGGGGTAACAGGATAGGCGCACAGTAGTGCGTCTCTCTTATTTATGTGGTACACTGATAAAAAGGATGTCTTCAATCAAATATATATATATATATATATATATATATATATATCCTCTTGAACAGAATCATCTTCTGAAAAGAATAATTATTTCTAATTAATGAATATACTCTTATTTCAAACTTATTGAACTGTTTGCTTCTTTACATAAATTATCTTGAAATTAATTTGTTTGCATTAATACATTCCAACTCTTTACCCTAGAGAACTCTTACTTGTGAAAAATGAACCTTTTGACTCAAGAACATGATTTCTTGGCGAAACTCCGCTACCGGAACGACGCGAACCCACGCGAAAGCGCGCACTGCGACTGCCGACTGGGACCTCTATTCCGTTTGCTTTTGCCCGCGTTTCGTTTGGGGGTTGTGTTTGAATCATAATTTGAGTTGTTAGTTTTTTATTTGAGACAGTGCATGGTTATGTGCAAATGTGCTGCTACAGAAGTGCAATATGGAGGTCTAATTATTTCTGCACGATTTGAATTTAGATCATTTATGGACCAGTTGTGGGGGTAGGTTGAAGATACTTTTGTTTTCAACAGGTGTGTGATAATGGCGAATGACGCTGTCGTTTCTATATTCAATCGCATTTCTATATGCGTCACCGAAGAGGTACCTACGTTGATTATTTAGTTTCTGAAATTAGAATATTACAAAACTATTCTCATATATAACCAAATAGTGTTCATTATCAAAGTTGAAATAATATTCTTGCACCAAACAACTCTCATTATTCAATGAAGAAAGAGTTCATATGTCTCAAAACAGTTTCCTTTGAAGTGGTCAAGAGGATTCTGTCGAAAAATCAAATTAATATTTGGTTGGACCTATTCAAGAATACAATCGACTTGAATCAATGCAATTATGCATTGATGCAAAATATCCTTTTTATCAGTGTATCATCATATCATTGCGTTCCTTGTTGCTGGCGTAGATTTCTGTCTATACTCCAGATAAAAAGTTTCCGATACTGGATATGCCCAAGTCTGTATGTTAATTATACAAGGTGACCCATAGGGTTAAACCGCCAAATGATCATAATTATTAGGTGAAAATAACATTTTGTCATTCATATAAGCATGGGTCCCAACTTGCTTTGTTTTCGAGATACAGGGACATTAAAAGATGCTCTTTATTACCACAAATACGCATGCCAATTTCATCAGAAGAATTAGCCACAAGGTTTTTGGGAAATGAAGAAAAAATCCTATTTTCACCTAAAGAGCGGATGCTGAACGTTTGGCGGTTTGACTCTAGTTTCAGAATCCCCTCTCGGGGGTGGCTCGAGCCACCATGGCTCACTGGGTGTTCGTGACGCTACATGAATTCTTCCGATCCTACTCGTTGCTGAGCGCAACAATCTTGTTTCAAATAAAACTTGGATACGGCCCAGTCTGGCCAGGGCGGCTGGTCGGCGATCGCCGAGGGCCTCCGGCTCAAGGGGGCCACAAGTTTGCGACATAATCTTGCAAAAACCATTTTTTTAAAACGATCGCCGGCGGCGCGGCGCGTCTGCGCCCTGTCAGGACTCAAGCAGACAGCTCAGCCACAGCTTAGAACTATCTATCTATCAAACATAGGCTAACTATTTTGTCGTGAGAGGACATAGTGTCCTCGTTATATTTCCGGCGGGGGGGGGGGGGCTCAAATCACCGTCTAGCCGAGGGCCACCAATGGAACCAGACCGGGCCTGACTTGGATACACGAATTATAATTTCTTAATCGACGACAATCCTTCAACAACCGTCTCTGTTGTTTCAGGTATGGCCGCGTGCAAAGTGTCAAATTGCTGCCGAGGTGCACCGAGGAGAAGACGGGCGAGATCACGATGGCGTGCACGGTGGCGTTCATGGACATCAAAAGTGCGTCCAAAGCCCACAACGCCGAACTCAAGATAGACGATAGGACTCTCAACACGGAGTACTACGAACCTGCTGCCATTCCGTCCGCTGCTTTGCCGCAGAACACTACGCCCTCCCCGTACTCTACCTCTCCTGGTACCACCAGGTTTCCGAACGGTCACGGGTAAGTCCAAATCTCGAAATACAAAAATCAGGTTTAGAAACCCTTAGAAAATCTTTGTGGGGTACCTCAAGGGTCCTATTTGAGGCCACTTATCTTTTCAATGTACATATACGACGCCATAGCAAACAGCCATGTTCTTACTCACTAGGTTGCTTATCAGTCCCAGTAGTAAGTAAATGTTGGTAATTCTTTCAATAGCTTCATTCTATTCCTGAAATTGATCAGGTCATTATTTTTTTTTTCATCCCTTGATGAAGAATGTTTGTCCTTAACTATCAGAAATACATTGTTAGCCAAGAATATGGAATATCACCAGATTTCAGAAATTCGACAATACACTGAAATCGAACTGAAATTATCAGAAATTTGACAATACACTTAAATCGAACTGAAATAATGTCAGCTTCAATACTCAATAAGTCCATAGTCATATGACGTCCATTTTCAAAAATTGTAATAGTTCTTTGTATATTTTTTTTACATATTAAAAATTAGCCCTATTTTTCTTGTTATGAGTAAACCATTTATTTATTTATTGTGAGTCTCATTGAATATACATGTATTTTTTTTAAAGGGTGTGAGTAACCCTCAAATCGTGTATTAGCAACACTCATTTACGTCTTATTGGTCTTGATTAAAGTACAGTAAGTATTCGTATTATCATTTGTGTCTACCCATCGGAAAAATCTAGAAATCTAAATTCTTTTATGTATAAAAATAACGGTTATTTTTATGAACGATTACTCATTATCGGAAAAATGTTTTCATGTCGGCTACAAAATGTGGGAGGCTATAAAATATTTTGATTTTTCTTTGGGTTACTTCAAATTATCTCAAGTTTTTTCTCCAGCTGGAACCGTATTTATTCTCACTATCATGTGAATATCAATTTCTGAGAATGTTCAGTTTTTAAGTTTGCAAGATAAATTGAATATGGATAAAACGATTCAAAGTATTACTATACCACAGGGTAGAGGGACGAGAGAAAGTTATATGATTGTTTCCTATAGTGGGGTTTACTTCTGCCCTTCTGGGTATTCCAGCGGGCGGACCATACTGAAACTCGTTTGTACTACTACTGACTCGAGGGGTAAAATCTAGCTAAAATGTGTTCAAGACTCAAGATTGAAACTGAAAGTACCTAAAATCAAATCAAGTGACTCAAAATTGGGAATGAAATGACTGAAAATCCAAGTTACTCAAAATTGGAAATGAAATGACTGAAACTCAAATACTATTTACTGAAAGACTCAATATTGTAAGTGGAAATTCAGTTCCCAATCTTGAGTGTTTGCGTCAGTGAGATTTGTTTTTGAGTCTCCAGTAATAATCTTAAGTCTTTCAGTCACTAGGATTCGACTTCTCATCACAATCCCCTTCTTGAGTATTTGAGTTACTTGGATTTGATTATGTCTTTTTATTCCTTAAATCTTCGACTGTCTTTCTTTCAGTCATCGATTTAAGTCTTTCAGTCTTTGATTCGAGACTTTCAATGATTGAATCTTTTTTAAATCTTGAGGTTTTCATTCGAGTCTTCAAGTGACAGATTAAGTCTCATATTTGAATCTTCAACTCTTATGCCCGTCTTTCAGTCATTAAATCTTCTCTCTGAGTTTTTGCGAATTAAAACAAATACAAGTTCTGAAAGATTCATCGAGAAGATTTAATAACTGAAAGACTCGGACGTAAGACTTAACGCTTCAAAGAGTGAAATCCATTACTTGAAGACTCGAATGAAAGATTTTGAAAAAATCCAAGGTTTAAGGAAGACTCAAATATTGAATGTCTCAAATCAAAGACTCAAGACTTGTGAGCCGATGATTGAAAGACTTAGGGTTTTAAGACTGACTCAAATGACTTCAAATGTTGTACATTATTCAAAGTACGTGTTTAACCTTCGGACTTAACCCACTATGATCTGCGCAAATACCAAGCTTAATCAACTGTTGGGGCCCCTGTCTCCACGTTGTTGTGCAGGGCGTAATGTTGAATTCATGTCATCATCAAGCGGTTAGATTCATCATCGTTCGGGGTTCTCGGAAAAACAACGAAAAATCTTGGTTGTGTCTAATTGAAGCCTAGTATGGTTGAACCATAATATTCAATATTTTTGTTATGCACTCGGCCTAACGGCCCGTGTATATAAATCTTTCTCGCGTGACTTATTTTCAACATAACACACCAATACCATAAATAACTATTATATTCATATTTGTTCCTTTCAATTTAGTAATTTTTTGTTACCAGACAATGTGATGAAATTGTCTTATATTCTATATTTATTATATTTTTGACTCTTACATTATATGTCTGTATAGATGTGCGTAAATATATCTATACCAAAAATTTTGTAATACAGCTATATTGTATGTTTATATATTTCATGTTTATATGCGCTCATTTAAATTATTGTTATTATACCTAATCGCTTTGTCTATGAGATTTTTTGTATCTTCTGACTAAGATGTCCAAAAACCATGGTGTACCGACTGATTAGATTTTGTTTATAATTTTTTGAAGACAAAACAAATGAATTAGTGGTCTACTTTTGTAATCGACTCCAGAGATAGCGTCCTCTTTCTCGTGTCAAGACTGTGAACATTCCAAGGACATGGTGATTGTGATTGCTAATTGAATTTTAAGGAATTTTATTAAACTTTTTTATTACCATTCGAAAGTAATAGTACATACTCGAAGTGGAAGATCAAGTTTTATTGAAAAAATTACACTACTAAAATTATGTAATTTTTTCAAAAAAAAAAAAATCTAAAAACCACTTGAAAGTCAATAGTTGTGGTGTAATAAAAAAAATGTTGTGCAATTTTCTTATATTGTTGATGTATTTCTTCATTTTCCTTATATTTTAATAATTTGATCATGTTCCGTTTTTGTGCCGACAATTCAGAAAGTAGGTACCAATTTATATTCTCTATAGAAATTGAGTACTTTCCACTTAGAATCTCTGTAACATACTTTGAAACAGACATTTTATTTCAAAAAGCCATGCATATTGACATTATTTTATGGCAAAAATGTTTTCTAATCAATTCAATCAACTCTGGATGCGTTTTTATATCTTACCGTTTCTTGAAAACTTCCATAAGTTGCGAAAGTCCGCGATAGAGTAAAAAATATAAATTTTTCTCCATTCCCACTGAAATTTATCAATGTTTTGTCTTCAGTAAGTTTGTTAAGGTTTTGGTTTATATGCATTCCTTTTATTTTGAAATGGTAAAATCTTTTTAGTGTATTTAGATCAAAAAACACACTTTTCTGTCGAACAAAATTGCACAATAGAAATATTTTCACTATTGAACGGTTTTTTAAAAGTGGAAGAAAAATAACACATTAACTCATCACAAATATTAAATCTTAAATGCAATTAAACTCAAAGCAACAAAATTATTCTTTATTTCTTTAAAAAACGTTATAGTGAAAACTCGGGCACAAATGCACAGATATCAGCGCGAGAGCATGTGCTGCGCATAAGATTGACAGGTGCTAATGGTGAATTTCCATGCGATACAGCTGAACTGCAAGTCTCCTATGTGAAATGTGAGTTACTTAATTGTATTTAGCAAAAAAAATTAAATCATGTCGAAAATGTAACAAATAGAACTGCTTGGGGACAGTGATTCCGTATATTCCAATAATTATATTGTTTTATTAATTTCATGTTCGTGAATCGTGGGCAAAACTTCAAACTTGTTCATGAAAATTAACCCTAACAAGAAAACCGACGGTGCCGTTGCACTCAAATGTCGCGGGATATTTGAAAAACAGCCCATGGTTTCATTTAGTGTTGTCCATAATCGGATTATGGCGATTCGAGTGATTGCAATAATCGGATTATCACTCTAATTCGAATAGTTGTCACCTGTCAGTTGTCACTTGTCAATGTCATCAATCATTTGTCTTGTTCTATATTTCATTATTTATTTATACTTTTGTTCCTGTTTGTTATGTTTGCTATTTTTTAATGAAAATGGTTTTTCTATTTACCAAATAATGCATTTCATTATATTTTGTCATTTTGGTTTTCATATTAATTACTTAATTGGAATTTGGCAGATCCCGCCGAGTCCATACAACATATTATTTCGACAAATGACAATTGACAGTACACAGTACTGACAGCTGACAGTCGCGTGCCAAAGTGTAAGAGGTTATTTTTCACTTGAATTCTCCCAAAACAATAATCGGATTACACCGATTATTTCAATAATCGGATTAACGATTATTTTTAATTCGAATTATAACATCACTAGTTTCATTTGTTTCCTCGTAATCAAGTTGGCGAATGTCTCTCGTTTTATCCCACGATTTTGCAGGTATAAGTCGGTACACCAGGGTTTTTAGGCATCTTACTTCTGACAATAAAGTACTTTGATTTATTCTTTGTATTCGTTGCCTAAAGTGAACCGTTAACTATTACAAAACTAAAAGTATTCCGTAACACACCACGGCATCTCTACGAATACCGATTCGGTACGGCCATATTCGGTAAGAGAACACCGACGAAAAATGCGCGCCTCTATCATTGCACAACGTTGTAACTCGATCGATTCGAATGTGTTTCCACTTTCCACGGATTCTGCGACGGTATTGTTTCGTAAGGAACGAGGTGTACGACGTACGGCATACGCACGCACCCGGGCAGGTGCAGGAATTATCGTTTGCTCATTCCGTGGCAAAGCCCGCTCGATTTGTTGCGGAATGACTGTGACATAACGAACGCTTAATCGAATTCGATTCTCTGTTGTTACGAGAGTATATTCGATCGTGAAAATTAGTAACTGGAAGCTGCCGGTTACGTCGAAATCATTGTTCTGCGTGAAACAGAGATGTAAGGTATTTAATTAGTTTGGCAAACAATGTAATGGGCCGGTACAAGACTATTTGAAGTACCTACGCGTAACGAATTTGGGACACTGCAGTTTCATTCGCGTCATGTCATTAGAAATAGCGAATCCAAGCAATTAAACAGTTATCTTCTTTATCCATCTAATTTTTTGGCATCCTTGAGCCCTGGACAAAAGACAGTTCCGAAACGACAGACGAACTCGAGCAAAAAGTGAAGAATGAATTGTAGCAGTCTGAAACTCGAGACATCACATCTCGACATCATGTATTATTAGAAAAAAATATTGTTTACAAAAAAATCAGAGGTGGAACCTAAAAAAAAGTTCAAAAAAAAGTTGTTATTTTAGAAAATATAAGATTTATTAAGGATATGTTCCAAAAGTCACCGAAAATGCGGTTTGGTGTTCCGAAAATCACCGCTAGTTCGGTGATCCTGAAAAAGTGGTGATATTTGAAACACGGTTGCTTGAAAGCTGGTGAACCAAACGTCAATTTACTAACCAACACTTCCTTTGCGGTTAGATTGACAAAAGTGACAACTGACAACCGTAAAACTTAAAACTGTTCATTTTGTTGTTTTATTTGAGATTTTGAGATGAGATGAGACTGATTGTGAATTGTGATTGTCCCATCTCCTATCTTTCCACAAATGTATGGATTGCCATTGCAGTATTTCATTATGGTACTTTTTCTATTAACTGTATATACTTATCATCAATTGCGACTGAAGATATGTGCTTTTGTGGTTATTGCCAGGTAGAATTGGGAACGCTGGACAGTCTAATGGCTGCCTCATGTATTTATGCGTTGTGCTGTTAAATGTAATTTTTTGTCACCAGACACACCAATCAGTAATCACAACACAATCACCAAAGTGTTCCGAAAGTAACCAGTAATTATAAATTTTTCAGATAACCGCTGTCAAATTTCTGGTTAGTAGCGGTTAGCAACTGGTTACTTTTGGAACATATCCTAAAAACAATTTCGATAGGTTGAGAGATAATTCAATTCTCCACAAGAATGATTTTCAGTAATAACTGATGAAATACGCTCGTTTTCTCAGAAAACGTGGTTTAACGCCGACGTCACATTTCATGCTCGAGCTAACCCGCCACTGCAAGTTCAGGCAGGGCCGAAAATTAGATTTGTCATAACTTTGCTAAAAATTATAGTAGAAGGAAAAATTGCATATCGTTCCTGAAGACTTCTACTTCCTCATGCAAATATAACATGTGAGTATCTGAGTGCCTAAAATGTGTTTTGTCCCACTTCACATAACCCTTATATACGATATTTACGGAGGATCCGAAAGTCATGGATATTTTAGTTAATATGAAATAATTATACTGAAGCAGGAATCAGTACCCTCTTTGGACCATATGCAACGATTTAAGGCTAGTGAGACAAGTCTCACTTATACATGCCAAAGAAAAAACTGGGTTCTACTTCTGCCTCAGTTTTCAACTCACTCATAATCCCGGCAATTTCTTCAGCAAATGTTGAAAATAATCGCTCATACACATCCTACGTAAAAAATGAAGTATGTGATTCCAAGCTTGAGGTTTGCACTTCACAGTAGTGTTATTAAATAAATATATGAAGGATATGAATAAGCGATTATTTTCAACATTTAGTGAAGAGAATGCAGATTTTATGGGTGAGTTGAAAATGAGGCAGGAGTAAAACAAAGTTTTATTTTAGGCATGTATAAGTGGGACCTGTCACACTACTTTAAAATTGTTGCATACAGTCCAAAGAGACTATGGGTTGCTGCTTCAGTATAATAATTCCATATTTACTAAATTATTCATGATTTTCGGATCTTCCACAAACATCTCCGTGAAGTGTGACAAAACAAGGTAGGAGTTTTCAGAAACGATATGAACTTTTCCTTTTCATTCTCCGATCATTTTTAGCAGAGTTATGACCAATCAAATATTCGGCTCCGCCAGAACTTTCAGCGGCCTGAAATTTTATGTCGGCGTTCAATCACGTTTTTTGAGAAAACGAGCGCATTTCATAAGAAATTACTAGGAATAATTTTTGTGCAAAATTGAATTGTTTTTCACCCTGTTGAGTTGTTTTTCCGATAAATCATATACTTTCCAAGATTACAGCAAAAATCTATTTATATATTTTTAAACAAAAAAAAAACATGGAATTTTGGTAAACAATTTTTTTTCGTATTTATCATGTTCCCAACTAGCTACTAGCACTAGCTACCAGCTACAATCGATTCTTGTCTCAAAACCCAATAGTACTGGATTATACATACAATTCGCGAGCAGAAAAATAATTCTAACAATAATCTTCTTATACTTGAAAAGCGGATTCTTGAACTGAAAGACGCAAAAACGGCGCTGGGAAGCACCAGATGTATTTCTCAGAATTTGTTATAGGTAGAACCAAACAGGTAAAATTGAATCCCATGACGGGTCTGTTATCGGTGATTGTGATTATAATTTAGTATAACAAGCTACTCGGTAATAAATGGTGTTATCTGAAACCTGTCATTACAAATGAACCAAGACTCAGTGGAAATATACGAAAGTAAGTAGGACTCCTAAGTAATACAAATATAGATGAAATAACAAAAACCAAGTTTGAGGTAGAGCCTTGATCTTCTAAACCAAAATCATACAAATATAAGCAAAACTCTAACTAAATTCCTCAAAGAGCGGCTATTCACAATTCGTTAGTTATCGCGTAAGAACTCTACTCCTCGTTTGTTTTCCTTTTCTAAAACTCCCAAAAACTGACGAGATAACCAAGGTATCTCAGAAAAAACAGGTTCCAAAACCTCATGGCTATACAAATACGACTTGCAACCCCAACATACTCATCAATACAGTATCGGAAAGTTTCCATCGGGGGTATGCTGATTTCATACGAGCATAAAGAATAGCTTGCTATTATGTTGAGAGAGCATTACAATTTCTCCTCGACTCGCTCGAGGAAGGGATATCGACGTATCTGTTAATTCGTCGGACGAGGTAGTAGGGGAGTCATACAGTAGTGCGTCTCTCTTATTTATGTGGTATTATCATATCATTGCGTTCCTTGTTGCTCGCATAGATTCGTCTATACCCCCGATGAAAACTTTCCGATATTGTATAATAACTATAAAGATTATGTACCAAGATAGATGCCAAAAAAATGTTTAACCGTACACCGAACTCACTCCGTGCAGTTCCATGTCAGACCGATAAGATCACATGTGAGATTTAGGTACAATTCGCGAAATGCAATCCCGCTAGGTGGCGCTAAAAATTTAGGCGGGAAACAATATAATGGTGATCAGCTCTAAATTCCATAAGTGACCATAGTGTTTAATTTCATTCAAATTTGAATGAATTAATCGAGATGTCGAAGTTGATATGAGTTTTGGTCAGATATTTTTATCTACGAAGATATTGCCGTATATTGCATAATTCTTTGTTTTTTAATGGAAAATAATGTATAGAAACTGTGTCTTTGGTACAATTGATAGTACATTCAGCATTGCAGATCTTCTGTATAATTACAATAAGCATTTGCAACTGGGTCCTCTTGGAATAACGTTGCACAAATATCTGTCAGATGCAATTCAATGTGCGTCGTGGTAATAGCCAGGGAAGTTGTTTTCTGTCAGATGTTTGCCTCATATTTTCCACATGGGGGAAATATTTGGAGAGAAGGGTACTTCAAAATTGTCGATTTTACCATTTCATTTATTTGATACTCTCCGACAAAAATTCTTGAAATCAAATAGTGAAATATGGTATAGTAAGAAGTATATTGTAAAGATAAAAATATGTGACTATTAACAATTCGATTTATTTCTGATCGGAAAAAAAATATACTAAATAGTGTTTAGACCCCAACTGTGGTTGCAGAGTTGCGGTATAAAGGCCCAGGTTTTTCTTAAAATACTCGAAGGACCTGACTTCATCTTTTTTTCCCAATAATTTTTGATGAAAAAGACTCAAATTGTCAAAGTATCAAACTTACAATTTATTTACATTATTATTATTTAATTTATTTATATTACTACATTTGTTATCAACAACGACATTCTTGTTTTTTGTTGAGTTAGCTAACACAATATTCATTACGGAATATACAGAGTCTATTTAGGTATCTAACAAATAGAATGAACATTTCTTGAAAAAACAGGATATTCTCCAGATTTCTCTGTGTGCATTTTAAATTTTGAAAGTAAATATTCAATTTTTCATAATCATTGTATCAAGATGAAAAATAAATTAGTGAATATCATTAGTCTATTAAATTCGAATACATTATCAGGATCGTTCGACCTCGCCAGATCTTGAATTTGAAAAATAGTCCAGAATGCCATGGTGGAACTAGGCTAATTATGAAATTACTTTCCGATATTTCAACAAAGTTCTTAAAAAATGAGAATGAACCGAACATCTTCTCTTACCCCCAATTAATTGAAATTGATTCGAATGAATGAAGAAATCTGCATTGTTCACAATACGCTTGTCAAGAGAGAAACAAGATGTACTGTCCTACCAGGACGACGCTTATCGCCATAATCCTATACAATAGGAATAATTGGGTCGAAAATCCATCAGAAAACCACTACTTTCCTAGCTAATACCACGACGAACGTTGAATTACATCTAATGAATTTCCGTGCTCAGTTCCTACGAGGATGACTCCGCAATTACTAGTTGCATGGAAATGTTCATTGAAACATTTGGACTACCTATGGATCGATTTCTGGGTTCTTGCCCTCATCAGTATAGGGTAGGTATCTGCAGAAAATAACTAATGTCTGCAACAAATGGTTCAACAAACTCTCCATGTCAAGGCACAAGCTGAGACACCGCCCGCAGCCTAGCGTTCACTGAACCACGGGCGCCATCTGAACTCTAGCCCCTCAACCGAAGCAATACCCAAAACTTGCATGATTAATTTAACCACCAATACAAATGAAGAAATCTGCATTGTTCACAATACGCTTGTCAAGAGAGAAACAAGATGTACTGTCCTACCAGGACGATGCTTATTGCCATAATCCTATACAATAAGAATAATTGGGTTGAAAATCCATCAGGAAACAACTACTTTCCTGGCTAATACCACGACGAACGTTGATACATGATAAATTGAAAATTCTTGGTCATTCTGTATATATTTTTGTTTACATCATTCATATACCTAATTTTCATTGTTACGCTACCTTTTGATTTTGTAATCATCAGTCGATGAAAAATAATAATTGCTTCGACATACCCGCCTAATTGGTACTTACGTAACAGTCGCCAACTGAATATCCGACTACGCGGACCCGAAGGTAAAGTCCGATTATTTATAAATATCGAGTGGAATTACTGCTAGGTAGGTAGGCTATAACTAAAATTAAGCATAGAAATTATACAATGCCACAGACAAGAGGCAAGACGAATGGCGGCCGCGCTTATAAATAGTTCAGTTCAGTAGGCAGAAATAAATAAATCTTTTGTCACTTCCAGGCACACCTAGTTGGATTTTTTCAAGTGGCGCCTACGAAACTCGAGAATAGATACACTTCAAATCTCTAAAGGTGCGTCTAAACGGGTAATATTATTTCCTACAAGCGTGCGTGATTCACCCTCTACCCGCACGCAATTCAATTTGGAAAGTGTCATTTTCCCACAGTTGTGCGGGAAAAGTTTTCCCACACTAGTGCGGGAAAAACATTTATATGATATCCTCGTAAAATATAAGTGGTGGGTGACAAAATATCAAAGTTCAAGCTTTTTTGTTGCAATACTAAGTGAGTTTGTTCAAAATCATCCATTATTTTGCACTATTTATTGAAAAAATGAACAAATATTGATAAATAAAAATGTATTGTTATGAAAATCACCCTATATATAGGCTTTGATTGATCTGATAACGAGTAGGTAACAATTGATGTTGTCATGCCGATCAATACATAAATTTGTTTGTAATTGTCAGAGTGACAGACAAAGCGTTACTTATATAAAATTTTCGATTCAGTGAAATTGCCACAATGGATTATTCATCTGATGAAGAACTTCCACAAGAAATCGTGCAAGCAGCTACAGATGCGAACTTAGAGTTATTGCCAACGAAATCTAAACAAAGGTATGAGAAGCAATACACGTGTTTTATTGAATGGTGCAACAATAAAAAAGTGAAAACACCAAATAAAGAAGAAGTATTCTTGGCTTATTTTCTAGAAATGTCTAAAACATGGAAGCCGAACACTTTATGGGCAAGATATTCAATGTTGAAGAGTGTATTCAAAGTAAAGCAAAATTTGGATATTAGCAAATTTTACAAAATAATTGCATTCATTAAAAGACAGAATGTCGGTTTTCGACCGAAAAAGGCCAAAATCTTCACTCAAGAAGACGTTTCAAAATTTATGACTGAAGCACCCGATGACATATACCTCATGATTATGTTAGTAGCAATTTTTGGATTAGCTGGTGCTTGCAGACGAGAAGAGCTGACAAAACTCACCATTGACGACATAGACGACAAAGAAAACCTGATAATTGTTAATATCAAGGATTCCAAAAATCATTCCTCTAGATCCTTCGTGATATCTGAAGAAGCAAATGATGGTTATTTTTTTAACGTATAAAGAAATTATGTACATTTACGTCCAAAAGAGACTCCTCACCGTCGTTTATTCTTGTATTACAAAATTGGAAAATGTACTGTGCAATGTGTAGGAATCAATACCATAGGAAAGATACCCTCCGAAAAAGCAGTATATCTGCGCCTTCAAAATCCAGAGCTTTACACTGGTCACAGCTTCAGGCGTTCCTCAGCCACTTTACTTGCCGACTGTGGTGTGGGTATAACTAATATCAAACGCCTAGGAGGATGGAAATCGACTTCAGTTGCAGAGGGGTATTTAGAAGACTCCACCAATCGAAAAAAAGAAATGTCCAACAAAATTCTCAATTTGAACACTACATCGTCTTCCGGGTGCATTTTAGAACCATCCACGTCTATATCGATCGGCGACGATTTGATGCCTGTGCCTGCACATTCGATTTCTTTCGATAATGTATTGCCCGAGTTACATTCTTCTTCAGGAAATCAGCCCTCTTCAAAAAATATGCTGGCTTCCGCTATAAATTTACATAATGCATCAAATTGTACATTTACAATAAATATTATGAATAATTAGTGGATAGAAAATGTTACTCTTGTTAGTTGTTTCCATTTGCATGAATAAATAATTCAAAAAATGAATTTGTTTCCTACGCTTGTAGAAAAAGTATTGTTCCTAACTCATGCGGAAAGTGTCTTTCCGCACTTGTTAGGAAAATTACTATTACTGCAACAACATATCCATCGCAAAAACATTTTAATGCTTATAATATTTCCAGCCATTTTAAAAAACATGTCAATGCAATATAATCTCGGCAATGTGCATGAACCAGTATGGCTCATATGTTTGTAGTGTACCAGGGGCTACATTTCTGACGAAATAATTCACGTCGCAGCAGATGATATTGTTTTCAATAATGCAAACCCAAAGGAAAAAAAAGTATGAATACGACCTTACTTCAACAGGCATGAATGATACTTTAGATAGATTTAGTAAAGAAATACTTTGGTAACCATTCATTCAAAAACTTTACAAGAATGTCCAAGAGTGACTTCGAATTCCTTTTAAACAAAATTGGTACGAAAATACAAAGAAACAATGTTCAGACTAGGGATCGACCGATATAGAAATTTTAGTCGATACCGATAACCGGCCGATACCGATAATCGGCCGATACCAATATTTCAAATACTGATATATCGGCCAATTTAACAACAAAATAACAATTTTTAAAAACGAGGATCGTTTTAAGTTGTGCCTTATTTTAGTTGTGTTTAAAGTGTAAAATAGAGTAGAGGCCAAAGTGTTTGACTGATTTTAAATTATATTATAGTGTTTGTTTGAAGTAAACTAAGCGCTGGAATTATTATTTTTGTATGTTGTGACAAAATGCTGAAAACAAGTCATTTTGGGCAATATTATAATAATTATAATATAATACCCAGAGGAAAATCGCCAGATAACAGATTCAGGAATGTTGTAAATATTTTCCCTAATTTTTTTGCGAGCTTACAAACAGAAACTGGAAATTGTTGTGCCATCTACGTCGAATCAGCCTAATATCAGAATTCAACTCCTTCAACAAGAGCCACAAATAAGTATTAGAACTGCATTTGACAGTATTTGACAATTATGGGATATGGGATATAAATTTAGAAAAGCCTAAGAAAATTCATCAATCAATTGGCGAAATGATGGCTACTGATAATCAAGCATTTTCCATTTGTTCAGATACTGGTTTTACACCTTACAGTTGCAATCCGCATTAAGATTTATTTTATTAATTTTTAATTTCTAGCTAAAGAATATTAAGTTGTTTTTACGTTACATATATTTTATTGCCAATAGTTATTTTTGATGAAAGTGTGTTTTTTCCCAATAAAAAAGTGAATCGGTCCATAGGCTTTCGATATCGGCCGATACGACTATCGGCCAAAAAGGCTGATATAACCGATAGGCCGATAAAAATATCGGTATCGGTCGATCCCTGGTTCAGACCTCAGAGTAATAAAAGACATAGAGATGCCCTGCCTATACCTACACAAATACCTGCTTTGAAGTGAACATGAACTATCCTTTTCTATACAATTTGTGGGCAAGGGGGGCGACGGGTGGTGAAATGTTATGGACTGTTTGTTTACATTTAGAGTATGAAGGTCGATAATACAAACGAAGAATGACAGCTTGATCCGAATGAAATGAGCGGACATACACGAAAGTACCCGAATGAATATAGACTTAACATGTTTAAGGACCTCGCTTGTAAACAAACAAAGTTATGTTGACTTCAAGACAAGGATGGAAAAGGCCACTCTATTGTCTTTTATTACTCTGAGGTTCAGACTATAGTACAAACAAATTACAGCGTCTCAACTCACGGCAACCCTCATGTCAATAGAAAGAGATTCACCACAAAATGAAATGACAATAGAGCTGGCCGGGCAATATTGCAGTATTTTCGATTTCCATGCGATCGTCCTGAAACTTGACGGCAACGCATAAAAATGCATCGGCCATACCAAAAATGTGTTGCTATATGGCCACACTCAAAATATTGTCATATATTGCATAGTCTGGCTGTAATTCCTGGCAATATTTATGACAACTGTATTTCAGCCCATATATTGCAGTAAAAATATTACCCGTTTAGACGCACCTTAATGAATATAATATATGGATACAAGTGGGGGGAACGGCCGGCCACCTTCGCTATAACCAATATTGCGAAAAACTCTATTCTTAATTTGTAGGGTAACATCAATTTAAAATACGGCTGGTGTCAATATTCTGGTTGCTTTCTAGGTTTTGCTGTGGTTCCCTTGGTTAGAATCTCCAAACGTTTCAACTGCAACTGCGGCAATATGGTCAGTAATAATACAATTATTCCTATTGTATAGGATTATGGCAATAAGCGTGGTCCTGGTATTGCAGGACATCTTGTTCCTCTCTTGACAAGCTTATTGTGAACAGTGCAATGCAGATTTCTTTAATTTGTATTAGTGGTTAGATTAATCACGCAAGTTGTGGGTATTGCTTTGGTTGAGGGGCTGAGGTTCAGATGGCGCCCGTGGTTTAGTAAACGCTAGCGGGCGGTGTCTTAGTTTCTGCCTTTACATGGGGATTTTGTTGAATCGTTTGTTGCAGACATTAGTTATTGTCTGCAGAGACCTACCCTATACTGATGAGGGCAAGAACCCAGAAATCGATCTATAGGTGGTCCAAATGTTTCAATGAACATTTCCATGCAACTAGCAATTGCGGAGACATCCTTGTAGGACTCTGCACGGAAATTAGAGTAGTTGTTTTCTGATGGAACTTCGACCCAATTATTCCTATTGTATAGGATTATGGCAATAAGCGTGGTCCTGGTAGTGCAGGACATCTTGTTTGTCTCTTGACAATTGTGAACAATGCATGCAGATTTCTTTAAGTAATTTGTATTTGTAGTTGAATTAATCACGCAAGTTCTGGGTATTGCTTTGTTGAGGGGCTGGAGTTCAGATGGCGCCCGTAGTTTAGTGAACGCTGGGCTGCGGGCGGTGTCTCAGCTTCTGCCTTTACATGGAGATTTTGTTGAATCGTTTGTTGCAGACATTACTTATTGTCTGCAGAGACCTACCCTATACTGATGAGGGCAAGAACCCAGAAATCGATCTATAGGTGGTCCAAATGTTTCAATGAGCATTTGCATGCAACTAGCAATTGCGGAGACATCCTTGTAGGACTCTGCACGGAAATTAGAGGAGTTGTTTTCTGATGGATTTTCGACCCAATTATTCCTATTGTATAGGATTATGGCAATAAGCGTGGTCCTGGTATTGCAGTACATTTTGTTACTCTCTTGACAAGCTTATTGTGAACAGTGCAATGCAGATTTCTTTAATCTGTTTCGCAACATTGTCAAAATGGCAATTAACTTGAATTTTGCTGTATACTCGTTGAGAAAATTCCAAAAATTCTGCAAACTTGGAATAGTATTGAATATATTATTTCATTATTTAATATCATGAATCAAGTTTGCAACCCACTCAAGTGTACGGATTTTTTTTTATCAACCTATAATGTTTTTCTTTGATATACCATAAGAGAAAATTCAAAAGTTTTGCAAACTTGACAGATACATCGGAAAAATATTTGCAACCTTTCACGTTGACCGGAACATATATTTTTTTTAATTCGTGGTCATTCTTTTGATCATGGTGGTCTCGAAATAAGTGCAAAAGTTTTGAAACTTTGTTGTAAATTTTGAAAACATCTATTCTGATGCATTCACAAATATGCAACCTGTACATGATTCGGAACTTCATGCAATTTTGAAAAATGTGATTAATTTAAAATTAGATTTTTGCAAATAATTTTCAAAACATTGAAGTAATAATAAAGTGTCTTTATTGAAGGCGGAGTTCAGTCTGTACAAGAATAATCAATTTTTGACAAGTTTCTTGGGTGCCTTCCAGCAAATTAATTTTTAATTTTGATTTGAACGACTGATCGTGATCGGTAATAAAATAAAAGTTATTGATTCTTGGGTTTGCAACAGTTGCAACCCACGCCGCGGTATAATTTTTCCAATCATGAATTGTACAGCTGCAATTTATATAACATTGAGAATGAGAAACGGCTGGCACTTATGACCGATTTATTTCTGTCGCTAATTTGCCTTGCATATCAAGAAAAGCATTGTTCCTAAGACCGAGACATTCACAGACGATAATGTGGGCAATAAGAAGGAAACCATAAAACGTTACGATCACTTATCACAAGTTTCTGCTAATAAATATGAACGGTGAACGAATGACCTTATAACTCCCTGCAGTGAAATGTCTCCGCAACAAATCGTTTCCTGTTGCTCGCTCATGAGCCATTCTGATTTCGAATAAATCTGAATTTGAACAACTGTTTTTTTATCTTAATCATAACGGTACAGCGAATGTAACGTTAATAGATCGGTTGGAACGCTCAAGAGTGTTTGTATGTAAATTCGAATTATTTTGTCCTATCAATAAATTGATCGTTGACTAACAACAGCGCTACTACTAAATGAATTAACTATTTACTGAACCGTTATAATTTACGCATTCTTTTTTAAACAGACAACATGGGATCTGTAGACAGAGGCAGGCTCCATTCTGATAAGATACAATTACATACGGTAACATTAAGGTCAGTCGTTTCTTATCGCAAAAGTCTTCCATTAAACAAATCAAAAATATCGAATCGTTTTGAATGTTACAGTCACTGTCGACTTTTCTTATCCTCACGAGTCCGATGAATTCGATCGCTGCAAGATACTGAGATTCAAACAAAACGATACACAAAATTTCTTCGGAAGTAAGTTCGTTTCTTCAAATTTTTTTTTTCATTCTTTACTTTTATAAATAATCTTCGCATCGATTAATTAGTTTATCCAACACATGACAGTTATGACTGTCATTATTAATGTCATTTTAGACAAGTAAACTATCAAATAACACACTAGTGTGTTATAATCCATAACTCACTAGTGTGGCCTGACGGCCTCGTGGTATAAATCTTTCTCGCGTGACTTATTTTCAACATAACACACTAGTACCATAAATAATTATTGTGTGGGGAGAGTTGGAAAACTCTAGACTTGAAAGTATATAAATATCTATCGTAAGTGTAGTCTACCGAGTATTCCAGTATAACTGTTCTAAAGTAATATCTCTACAATTTCAAAAATCAAACAATTTAAATTTCATGTTTTTTTATATGAATCGAAGTTTTATTTAGGCAAAATAAAAGTCACTTTAATTTAATGACATCCTTTTCATTTTATATTTTTAGTTCTACTCAAAATTAATTCTCTGACGATGTATTATTACACGTTTTATTCTACATTTGAGATTGTAGTGAAAACTTCACCTGAAATTTCAAATTAAAATAATAAATATTGCAGAGACTAAGGAATTTTTTGTGACTTCGACTCAATACGTCAGAATCGTTCTTCGATTGTTATTTTGAAAACAATGTTGATGATAGCTTGAGTATTACAAACAGTAATAAGCAAACAACAGAGGGACCAAGCAGTTAAATTAAAAAAAAATTGTTTCTGAAGATAGTATTTTTTCTTGTAATTGGAGTGTACATATGAAAATGGTAATAATATGTACTTAGGTACCATTCAATATTCCTGAAAACGTTACTGTTTCATATTTGAAAGAAACATTGTTCACTTTACAAATCTCGTTACTAACAATAGCTATTTATATAATAAGTTGCAAAATGAGCGTTTTTTTTTGCACCAGACGTTTTAGAACACGAGCGTAGCGAGTGGTCCAACACGTCGTGTGCAAAAATCTCGCCATTTTGCAATGCGCTTTATACAAGTCTTTTTGTAATTTCGATGGAATCTTCATTCATATAATTTAATGGATTACACTTAATACGCGCATAGGCATTGGCCTAAGCCCTCGAGCTTTGCTCTCGGGCTTTCATCGGATTATTAACGCCAAAATTATGTATCGTTAAATTATTATTTAAAATACAGTCGAAATTTAGATGCGATCAAAATAGTAGACTATTTATGACGGTCTTTGAAGCGGCAGAAAATTTACTATCCGATAAATCTAAAAAAGTCTATGTAATTTGTTTTAGATGGTTTACAGACTGGTGTGACACAAAGTTTGTTATAAACTACTGGAAACGTCCTCATAGCGTATATAAAAGCAAAATCAGATTTACTAAAGCCATCCACCTTATAGTCAGAATATTCACTGTTGAAGGCTACAGTTTTGATCAGTAAAAATGTGAAAATTCGACATTTTTCCAAATTAATATGAATTCTTGAAAAAGTCAGAAGGATACTGTCCCGTGTCCCAAGAAATTAGAAATTTTTACACGACAGGAATTTGACAAATTTTTGATTGGAGCTGTATGTAGGTATTAACGAGGGGGTAACAACTTATTTCAGTAGGTGTACATCTCAGAATTTTCAGTATTTCAGTACACCCATTAACAATACAAGTATCTCTTCAGTACTTGATTCAGTGCCTCTTTAGTACTTTTCAGTACCTCATTCAGTCTTTCAGTACTTTATCAGTACATGATATTTAATTATGGTGTACAAAATTCAGTCTAGTTGTTACCCCCTCGGGTATTAATAAATATATGATAAAAAAAGTTGCAAAAACTCTCAAAAATTAAATCGGAAAAATCCGTAAAAAATGTCAAATACTTCGAATTGTCGAATAACTTATGTAGAGGTTTATATCCAGTAAGGTGGGGATGTGCCGAAAAGCTGGGGATCTATTAACAGATAATTAACCAAATTCAAATCCTCAAAAATACCAATTTAAATACCTAAATGAAAAAAAAAATATCAAAAACAAGCTTTTATCCATAAACAATGAAAGAAAAAAGTAAAAGATAATATTTCAATAGTTTTGTAGACGGATTGGATATGAGGAACTATTCAACAGAAAATGCAACTCCTTGTCGCTATAAACTATAATATGTATTTTTATATTTATATTTGATTCTGAATGAATGGGATTGTGAATAAAACGTTGTATTGTTATGAAAACAAAGAAAGATTCAAAAATATAAAAAAAATCTTTAAAGATTGAGACGTGAAAAAAATTAAAATCTCTTTGTTTTTCATACACTAAATATTATTTAATTACTTTTGAGGTTCTATATATAGTTCAAAAATATAAGCTTGTTTTAAAAAAAATTATGTCTATTTTATTAATTTGTTAGAAATTATAATTCCGATACTTTTCAAGATCCTTGCCCATCTATTTTGATAAAAAAAACGCTTCAAATTATAAAAATGTCGAAATGAATTGTTGTTTATTTTTGACTATCCTGTATTTACGCAAGTGTTTGTCAGGAAATTCCCAGAAAACCCAGAGCTCATATTTTGAAAAGAATTTCACAACAACCTACCTAATAATTTAAAATTTCACAGATATTTGCGACAGTCTTGAAATAGTAAACATATTTCATATTAAAAGGAAAATGCAAATTGTTGAACGATAATTGTGCGTTTTATTTATATTCAGTTTATTTTTGCGTATGCGCAATAAACAAAAAATGCGGATCTATAATTTATTCCATCATGCATCTGGTTTCTAGGTACGGCATTACTCAATCACCATTATTATTTCATTTAATTGAAATGATTGATCGCGTACGGCATAATCATTCGAAAATCTATTTAATAGCAAAATGTGAACTTTTATCTGCACGTTTGTTCAGCTTCAAATCAATAAATTATCTAAATTGGAAAAATGTGTAATATTGTATTCTTGAGTGAATGTCATTAGTTGCCAACTCTAAGAACACTTTGTTTGACGTAACGTCAAATATTAACAAACCTATATTTGAAATGTAATTATCTCAAATGAAAACCTAATTGAGGCAAAGAGTGCAAGGTAAAAACCAAATTTGAAAATACTTTGAAATCCTCATCAGATTCGTTCCTATCATTTATTTGATTGTAATCAGTTTAATGTACACTGTATGATGAAATAATATTTTAGAACAAATCAGTTTTTTATTTATTACTCAAATACATGTTTGGCTAATTCCGATGAAACTTTGCATGTTTATCTGCAGTAATAGGGAGCATGTTTTGTAGTACTTTTAATGAAATTAGTACTTTGACACCCTGTATCTCGAAAACGAAACAAGTTGGGACACACGCTCGTATGAAGAAAAAATCTTATTTTCATACTTATAAAACCGATACTAAATGGTTCGTGATTTAATCCTGGGTCACCCTGTATAATAATACAACCTTTTTAGCTCCATCTCGAATATTACAATATTGTCCTTGGCCCATGTTTGTGCGCCGCTTCTGAACTCTTTTCACTTCAGTTATTGAATAAAGATGACGATACTTTCTAATCCCTTTTGTGTACACATAATAATATAGTTTTGATTAACGAACTACTACTCTCCTAGCTTTTTTAATGAGGCACCTCAAACCTACGTCTTTTGTGGGAAGATAACGATCTGATGGTAGATTGTAGATCGTTGATATCTTCCCCAAAAAAGGACAAGGCAGTCAGTCGCCGTCACCGTTCAATTTTTCTGATTTTTTTGTATATTGCAAAATATAACCCGAATAAGTATACCATTTGAAAATGTCGTGAATCTAGTGGCGTCGTCAAATTTTATTTAAAAAATCACTAGTAAGTTTTTGGATTTTTGACCTTGAAAAAAAATCGAAGTAGGCCTTGAAATTTTGATTTTTATTTCCAATTTATGACACTTAACTAGAACTTTTGATGCTCTATCTACTAAAAAAAAAACTTCTGAATCGGATAATAAATATCAGTTTTCGAGAGGTGGCCCGCTTTCAAATGGGTCACTCTGTATATGTACCAAGGACCAAAAACTGTCTTATTATAGTCGAGCCTGCAAATTGATAGCTGAGGCGCAGCCGAGGCTAGCAAGCAGGCGAGACAATGTTTATAGACAGTGTTTCGCCGAGGTGCATATTACATTTTATCGGCGACGTCTACATATTACCTACTAATTTCCGATTTTCGAATCAATAATCGACTATTTTTTAAGGCAAGTATTCTTCGTCCGTAGACTATTTTCGTCCGCAAACTCTTTTCTTCCGCAAACACGTTTTGTCCGCAAACACTTTTTGTCCGCAAACACTTTTTGTCCGCAAAAGCTTTTCGCCAACTGTGGTCACTATGATACGGCAAAGTGACGACAGCGGACGAAAAGCGTCTGCGGACGAAAAGTGTTTGCGGACGAAAAGTACTTGCCTTCAAAAATTGTCGATTTTTCGTCCGGAAATTAGTACGTAAAATGTCATTTTTTGTAGAGGTCAACGTAAAAAATTGTTATGCGTTTATAAAAATTTCTTAATATATGATAAGGTTGATTGCGATTTCAGAAGAAAAAATAGTATATATGTACCTCGTAGTAAAAGCACATTCCCAGACTTCATGCTTGTTGGCCTGGCCAACAATTTACTTTGTCGTCCGGGAATGTTATACTACTAAATACACAATATACTATTATTACTGAATTATTTTGAAAGTCGACTTCGAGATTACATGACTTTCGCTATATGTCAAAAGTATTTTTTTACATAATGAAAATCATAAAATTTTATTCGAACTAATTATTTCTGGGCTACGACCAACAAGGTTATTATAGTCACATTTATGTGTAGTTCAGGCTATAAGCACGATTTGAGTATTGTAATGTAAAACTGGTTCTATTTAAAATTGTACAGATCCCAAGTTATAATTAAGTAGGTACTGAGCTACCGTGCTATTTTTGAAGGAGAAATGTTTGAAGATTGGTTGCACTATATCGTTTACATAAACTATGCAGCCGAATAACTACTACCTACTTGATTCATTCGGAATAGGTATGGGAAATATTTGCATTTGGAAGTTTTCTTTCTATACCAGAGTATATTGAGGTTATGTATGATATTGATACATAATCGCCTGTATGAATGAACACATAATTATATATACTTAAATAATAAAATAGCTCACCCTTTTAAGCATCGTCTCTACTCAGGAATTTTCTGCGAATAAACAGATCACACGCAACAGATATCGGGTTTACTATAATAACAAACATAATACCTTGAGACGTATTTGCAAGTCCGAACTTTCTGATTGCTTAGAAGAATTCACACTCCGAACTTCCGGTTTCACTAATTTTCGTCAAATTTTTCATAAACTTTCATTTTAAATAGCTGCTTTTTCGTGACAAATGCTTCTCAATATTACAATGACGCCGCGCCAGCGCTGTTCCGATTTAGAGATATGCACAGCACGCCTTTATAACTTTTCAGGAAGTCAGAGCCTTCTTGCTTGTTTTCGCTGAATTCTTGAATACCTAGTAAGAGTTTGAAAATTATGATGTGTTTCCTCCTCGAAAAATACAAGTGAAAAATCTTCTTGGTTAAACCATTTGTACCTTTTTTTATATACTTAATTTTCTTAAAAAAACCGTGAACACAGCATACATTTTTGCATGCTTAGTAAGAATTATAATAATACATTTCTATCATTAGAAATTGGATATTTTGTGACAGTTTCACATTTAAGTCAGTGCTTTCGTTTTTTTTTATTAGCGGAAGAGTCCAAATTTGGGTTCCATTCTTGTTTGTGGATTTCCAAGAAAATGTTATTTTGATCGTGATTCCACATATGAAACCCAGCCTTTTTTTTTGACAGGGGCCCACTTTATATGTGTATGCACAGAAAAAAATGTTGTAGTTTTTTTCACAATTGTTTGAATTTTTTATACAAATTGTGTCTGGAATGGATACAGAAACAATTTTGTGTAGAAGTTTCGCACACCATTGTTTATCCTAATTTGTTGTAATAATATATCCTCATTGTGTATATTTCTTTGAATCCATTTTTCACACAATATTGTTCAAATTGGTTATTAATACCGTTGTGTATAACTGTTACAGACATTTTAGTTTTTTTACACAATTCTGTTGACTATATAATTGAAAAATACACAATATTGTGTTATTACTTTACACAACATTTTGTTTTGATTACAGTTATGTGTTCAAAATTGAAATTCAGAATGCACAATACTGTATAAGAATTTTATACAAGGCTTAAAATAGCTTTTAGGGAATATAAATTTAAAATACTCCCTATTGTGTGAGAACATTTACAGAATGAGTTTTTTAAATATATCATCACTGCTTCTTCGATCTCTAGCAATCCCTTCTTTCTTAACCGGTCGGGGGCTGAATGCAACTGGTGTTGAAGATTGCTTTATACGACGGCTTGGAAGTGCCATTCTAGAAGGTTTCTTTTTTTTTCATATAATTTACAGTTGCAACTGTAAATTAGCACTAATTCACATTTGCAACTGTAAATTGGCAGTAATATACAGTTGCGTAAATTAGTGGTCGCAACTGTAAATTAGTCTAATTTACAACTAATTTACAGTTGCAGCTGTAAATTGGGACTAATATACAGTTACAACTGAAAATTAGTCTAATTTACAGTTGCTACCACTAATTTACAGTTGCTACCACTAATTTACAGTTGCTACCACTAATTTACAGTTGCAACTGTAAATTATATGAAAAAAAGAAACCTTCTAGAATGGCAGTTCCAAGCCGTCGTAGCTTTGGTCTTGCTAGTAAGCCTCGGCCTCAGTGAATTCTAGTATAGCGCGGGTTGTGCGCTCCTCTATCGGCGGGTAGTCTTGTTTGTGATTTATTACACATTTCGTGTTGTATATTTTGATTAAAAAATATGTAAAATTCATCCACAATAATTATGTACCTATTACACATATTGTGTATAAAAGTCAAAGAGCTGGGGAAAATTTCACCACAAACCGGAATAAACAATCATTGGTAAAAATAATATATTATAACCAGGTGTACTAATTTTCGACAATTGTATACAATTTATACATTTTTTTACACTGTTAAAGGAAAAAATCTACACAGGTATTTCTGAAGAAAGCCGACTCCTCAATACACGCGACTGGCCAAGTTTTTTGGCTCTGATAATTGGCAAGTACTTCTATCTGTACAAATAACCCCTACACACTACTAACTGTTTTACGATTCACAAGTGTTATTGGGAGGTGCAAGTGTCATCTGTTTTCCAAGAGATGACTGATGATGTGAATAGATTTTTTGTGTGTATTCATGAGTAAAAATATTGTAAATTATTATCATCATTTGTAGTGGTCATTCAGTACTGTCATTCGAGTATCGTTTTCTTCTTCATCTCCGTTATTGCCGCCTCTCTTTCCATGAGTCAAATGAGTACCTACTTCGTTTCCGTTTTTATAAGGGGGATAACGCATATTCTGAATAATGGTTTGATTTTTGTAATAATCTAAAAAAAATCAGTGGTATTTGTCCATTCCATTCTGATTGTTTACAACTCCTGTTAACACGTACGTATAAATACGCGTAGAATAGTGCTGTGGAATGTACTTGTAAAATCACGGACTCGTCTCCTTTGACTTTTACTCATTTACCGACAACGAATGAAAAGTACGAATAATCACAAGACATTTTTACCTATACAGCACATGTACCTGCGACGAAGTGAACCAAGGATGACGATCGTATGCATTCGTTCGGCTAAGATTTCCAGAAATCGATCTATAGGTGGTCCAAATGTTTCAATGAACATTTTTATGCAACTAGCAATTGCTGAGACATCCTTGTAGGAACCCTGCACGGAAATTAATTAGATGTAATTCACGTTCGTCGTGGTATTAGCCAGGAAAGTAGTTGTTTTCTGATGTATTTTCGACCCAGTTATTCCTATTTTATAGGATTATGGCAATAAGCGTCGTTCTGGTAGGGCAGGACATTTTGTTTCTCACCCTTTTAAGGACTGATGTAGATCGTTTTCTCCGGAGACATATAATTTGAGCTCAGCCATGGGTGACCGTATGCCTCCGGTTGCTGGGGGTGCCACAATTATTGTTTCCACGGGTTTTCCTTAGTGCGAAGAGGAAGGTCCATAGCAGAGTATAATAACTGCGAATATATGACGGAAGTTTGTTTCCATAATTTAATCCCAGTGTAACTGTAACCGGAATCAACTACTTTTCTAGATTGTACCGCGACGGATTACGAATAACTTCTGATCGCTTTTTATAATCGATCAACAGGAAAACGCATCGTTTGCAGTAAAAAATGAACATAAATTATTCGGGATTCACAATAGGTAGTTACTGAGGTCCCAATTTCGTACGGACCGGTTCTGACAGGCTGAAAAGTGAACCGGTCGTGGCATTCCGAACAACTCCTTCATCGAGCAACCTATATATGCAGATCTGGCGCAACAATTGACACGGCACAAAAAAATTAATTGCAGAGGTGCATGTCATTGTAGTCGTTGCAAGCAAGCGTTGGTGCTCCGACGAGATATGGAGCAATTAAAATACAATGGCATATACTACAGTCAAATTAGAATCTCAAATAGATCTCACGTATATGAAATCAGTAATCCAGTACGATTAGGTTTTGAGACAAGAATCAATTGTAGCACCACCAAACTTGGTATGCTAGTAGTTGAAACCATGATAAACACGAAAAATAATTGTTTACCAAAATGCCAGGGGTGGAATTTTTTTTTTTTTTCGATTAAAAATATATAAATCTTTTTGCTGTAATCTTGGAAAGTATATGACTTATCGGAAAAACAACTCAACAGGGTGAAAAACAATTCAATTTTCCTCAAAAATTATTCCTAGTAATTTCTTATGAAATGCGCTCGTTTTCTCAGAAAACGTGATTGAACGCCGACATCAAATTTCAGGTTCACGCTTACCCGCTGCTGAAAGTTCTTGCGGAGCCGAATATTTGATTGGTCATAACTCTGCTAAAAATTATCGGAGAAGGAAAAGGAAAAGTTCATATCGTTTCTGAAGACTCCTACCTTCTCATGCAAATATAATATGCGAGTATTTGAGTGACTAACATGTGTTTTGTCGCAATTCACGGAGATGTTTGCGGATGATCCGAAAATTATGAATAATTTAGTAAATATGGAATTATTATACTGAAGAAGCAACCCATACCCTCTTTGGACTATATGCAACAATTTTAAAGTAGTGTGACAGGTCCCACTCATACATGCCAAAAAAAACTTTGTTTTACTCCTGCCTCATTTTCAACTTACCCATAAAACCGGCATTCTCTTCAGTAAATGTTGAGAATAATCGCTAATTCATATCCTGCATATATATATATATACATATATATTTAATAACACTATTGTGAAGTGCTAGCTTGAAATCACATACTTCATTTTTTATGTAGAATGTGTATGAGCTATTATTTTCAACATTTACTGAAGAAATTGCCGGGATTATGGGTGAGTTGAACACTGAGGCAGGAGTAAAGTGAGACTTGTCTCACTAGTCTTAAATCGTTGCATATGGTCCAAAAAGGGTACTGATTCCTGCTTCAGTATAATTATTTCATATCAACTGAAATATCCATGACTTTCGGATCCTCCGTAAATAACGTAGAAGGGTTATGTGAAGTGGGATAAAACACATTTTAGGTACTCAGATACTGACAGTTATATTTGCATGAGGAATTAGAAGTCTTCAGGAACGATATGTATGCACTTTTTCTTTTCCTTCTACTATAATTTTTAGTAAAGTTATGACAAATCTAATTTTCGGCCCTGCCTAAACTTGCAGTGGCGGGTTAGCGCATGAAATGTGACGTCGGCGTTAAACCAAGTTTTCTGAGAAAACGAGAATATTTCATGAGTTATTACTCAAAGTCATTCTTGTGGAGAATTGACTTATCTGTCAACCAATCAAAATCGTTTTTTGATAAATCTTGTATTTTCTGAAATAACAACAAAAAATATATATATTTTTTTAAATGAAAAATTTTTTAGGTTCCATCCCTGATTTTTTGGAAAACAATTTTTGCTCCAATAATACATGATGTCAAAATGTCATGTGCCTAGTTTCAGAGTGCTACAATTCATTCTTCACTTTTTTCTCGAGTTTGTCTGTTGTTACTGGATTACAGGTAGAAGCGATTTTTTCACACATTGTTCAAGATGAAGTGGTGGTACTCTGATCATCTTTTCTACCTCGAGGTCCCTTCAGTACTTAGTTCCAGGCCCAAAAAATGCAATTTTTTCTGCATTTTTTTCATTTTTTCCACTTTGACCATGAAGGAGTTGTTTTTCGACCATGACCATGCATACTTTTTTGAACAAAATGTTTTTTGCTAAATTTTGAGATATTTTTGTTTCTGTGGACTCAATTGTTTTCGAGATGCAACTACCTATTCAAAGTTTGGTGATTTTTTCGTTACAAATTTCTCTTGTTTTTCCGTATTATCACAAATCACTTTCATTTTTCCGTATCATCACAAATCACTTTCATATGGTTCAAAGAAAAAAATTGTCAAACACATTTCTTTTAGCACGCTTGGAAGGGCCAGGGCCATCGACCACGGTGTCGGGGGAACCGCGGACATCATCGTCGGCATCAGACGGGGACTCGTCGTCATCTTGAAGTTCCTTGTCGTCAATGCTCTCGTCTAAGTCGGGAATCTGAATCGTGATCTGAGTATTCTCGCATGACTGCCCCCTGCACTGGCCGCAGACAACGGAGCATCTCAGCCCGGCTTTTCGGCATCTGCAGACGTTTCCACATCCTTTCCGGCAGTTGCAGAAGCTGGGATGGGGCAGCTTCCTTTTTCCTTTCTTGGGACCAGGCCTTGGGGTGTGAGTTGCCATCCCCACTGTGTCGGGCTCAGGTTTCGCCCCATCCAAGCCCGGAAAGAGTGTAACTTTGCTGTATCAGCAGTTGGAGGAAGCCTGGCTAAGTTGAAGTTGGTTTTGGCTGCAGCTCTGGCAAATACTTAGCTGGTATCGCAGGGAATTTGGGATGTCAAAACCTGGCCTGCCACCATACATGGTGACAGTAACTCGTTCCTGTACGGCCGCTATTTCCACAGGTGTTGATGTGGGATCCAAAAAAGCTATAGCCTGCTTCTTCAGCTGAGGATCCCGCTCCAGTGCAGTGATTTTGCTTTGTCATGGTTCAAATAAGGCTGATGTAGAGTCACGTCGACATCCTGATATTTCGATCTGAACGACACCACTATTTCGATTGAACTGAGGCGAATATCGTCTGTCATCAACTACTTGATCCTTCTACGATCACTGGTACTTATATAGGCCAATTCTAGGTGTTGAACGGCCTTCTGATGCGTAATTAACTTCTCAGCTACAGGTCTCCTCCCCTCTTCAGAAACATCGTTGAATAAGCCAGGAATCACACTGATCGACTAGGACCGACCGTCCGCGACCGTCCGCGACCGTCCACCTACGACCAAAATTTCCAACACATATATTCTTATCGCACAACTCACACTGTATAATCGTCGTTGACCGTCCTCGACCGTTTTTCAAAGACCATGTTCGAAATTGTAGTCTGCTGGAAATTTTGGTCACACTATCCTGACGTAATGTCATTTTGACACACATTTATGATGAACTTTTGACTTCAACAAAACTCATGTAAATAGGTATATTTCCTACCGGAAAAATAAAATGTCTGTTAGGAATTGCAAAACTATTGATATTATGAATTTAACTTATTTTCAATAAATGAACAGATAATTCACATAACCTTTCGAATGTCAAATTAATGTCAGATTTACACAATTATTCTAGTGGTCGGTCGTGGTCGGTCGTGGATGGTCGATCAGTGTGACTTTGAAAGTTTTCATTGATCTATTTCTACTTTTGGTCGTAGGTGGACAGTCGCGGACGGTCGGTCCTGGTCGATCAGTGTGATTCCTCACTAACTGGGATCGTCCGATACCGATATTTATATCGGCCTATCGGTTATATCGGCCCCATTGGCCGATTATCGTATCGGCCGATATCAAAAGCCGATAGACCAATAAATTTTTTTATTGAAAAAAAAATTAAAATTTGAACAAATGAAAAAAACACATACATACGTATATTTTATGTTTACAAGTTTTTGCAACATACCTACAGCTTGGCAAATTTAGCTCTGAATGTGAAAACACCACGCCTATCGATGCGAGGTAATAGACGGAATAGTACAGTCCGTTAAACAAGTATGAGTTACAACTCTTGTATCTGTCGCATCTCAAAATGCACTGTGAAGTTAAATGATTTTTGGATTACTGAATATAGAATCATATTACCTTGTTTTGTGTTTTGTCTTTGCCACCCAATGAAACAGATTTTTGGCAGATTTTGCAAATTGCACTTTCTTTTTCCTATCGTTTTTCAATAATATTTCGAAATACTGCCATAAAGGGCTTGTTTTCGGCATTGCAACACAATATATAATAATAATAATAATAATAACAATAATTTACTTCAAAGAAACACTATAATATACTTCAAAAACTGATAAACAATTTGGCCTCTACTCTATTCTATAACGTGCGACAACGATAGCGCAACACTTGCATTCAGTAATACGGAGAAATTTCCAAGCAAGACAGTACGAACCACCATGGAAAGAAACAAACGGCCGATTGGCCGATATATCGGCATATCGGTATTTGAAATATCGGTATATCGGTATTTGAAATATCGGTATATCGGTATTTGAAATATCGGTATCGGTCGATTTTTGGTATCGGCTAAAATTTCCATATCGGTCGATCCCTAATACTGGGCCCCTCCAGTGTTTAATGATATTTCTGAAGAGGGGAGGAGACCTGTACTTGGGAAGTTAATTACGCATTAGAACCCCTAGAATTGGCATAAATGCGCCCCTCCCCAGCCCCCACACCCACACATTTCTTATATCGCTGAACCATATGATAGAAAGTTAAAAAAAAACACCAAAATTTTAAAAGCTGTATGTCAGAAGCTAGTAGATAGGGACGAAAAAAATCAAAATTTTTGCAGATTACCTCTTGTTTGAAAAAGGTAATCGTGGTCATGGTCGAAAATCCACTCCTTCGTGGTCAAAACGGCCAAAAACTGAATAAAGAGCAAAATAATTGTATTTTTGGGCCGGGAAGCTAAGTTCAGGAGTGTATATGAGGTCGAGACCTTGCTCAGAGTACCCCCACATCATCTAGATTTATGTGTGAAAAAATCGCTTTCACCTAATTTCATGTACGTGAGAATGAACTATTTGACTGTACTAATACGACTCTGAGTAATATTTAATCGCTGCATTGCATGAGGCGGAGCGGAGAGCTGCGTTGCGAGATGCACGGGAATAATTGCACACTTCGGACGTGGCAAAAAATCCTCGTAATAATGGTGGTTCTCGCAACCGTCTTTCACTGATGGCTGCCATCTCGAATGGATAATCCTTTGTTGAAAAAGCTGCGTGATCTTCGCTTGTTATCGACGATTCTTTATTCGAACAACTCCAGACGGTTGAAGGTCGATTTCTGAAAAAATTGGTATTGTGCGAAGAAACGACGAAACAGCAGAAATGTTGTGAATCAGGTCGGAAATCATGATCCTAACGAGTGTACTTATTTCTGCATGTAGTCGATAAAAGCTTTATTTCGTCAAAGAAAATCAGCTTAAGTTACATATTATTCGCCAGGTGCGCTGAAAAAGTTCATATTGTAAAATTATAGTATATAATGTTTTTTTTTACAAAGGACTAAACTGACAAAGGATCCCGCACGAAAACACATGTAAAATTGGCTTTCGGTCAAATTGGCTGAAATTGTATAATCTTATAGTGGGATGGGTAATTAGGAAAATGTGCGAGTTCAAATGATTTTGTATGTGTCGTTTCTGAGATAGTAGCAACCAAAGTTCGAAAAACGTCGGAGTTGGATAGGGTTAACAAAGGAGAAAACTGTTTTGTTACTCGAAATACGACAAATTCAGGATGAAAATGTATTCATCGGAACTCGTTAACATGTCCAACTATAACGTTATTAATGAAAGTACATTAGGGCATAGTCAAAAAAATCGTTTTTCAGGAGTTTTTTTCTAACACCAGTCCTGAACCAAAAATTTATATTTTGATAGAATATCATAGTTTCAGTCTATTCTAGGCGATAAAAATATGTTTTGTTTTGAAATATGAATTTTTAATATTTTGGATTATAACCTTATACTAAAAAAAAGTTGACAGATCGTTTTTGAATACAAAAAAATTATTTATTGAACAAAAGATAAGGGAATTCTCTGGTGAATTAAGTTGTTCAATACTACCTTTCATTTAGATACAGGGTGCGTTTAATTTTTTTTAGGACACGTACAATGTTTCTATTTAATATCTCAAAAACAATTACGTCAATTTGGACCTAATTTTACTCTCACTATTATGAAAGTGTTGACTATTAAATATGAATGATTGGACAACTTTGTATGTTGCGTTTCGAAGATACGCATTTTTAAAGTTTACGGTATTACGATATATGGGGTTACTACTATCGATTAAACTTTACGTTATACAAAATTTAACGGAAAATATTGCAAGATGTGCCGATTTAAGGAAAATCGTCATATTCAAATTGTGTTGCAGGTATGTGGAAGAAGATATCAATATCTATAATTTGTATATTTTGGATTTTCACCTAAGAGCTGGGTAATGTGTTAAAAATGTCACTGAAAGTTGCTCCAAACGCTTGCCAAACGGTTGAAAGTGCGTTTGTGGCAGAATCGAGGAGCGGTAGTGGGGGAATTGCATTGTTCAAATCGCCGCGAGGTTATACTCTCCTCTTCTCGATAGTTCCCCCACTACTACTACTTGACTATGCCATGAACACAGTTTCAAGCGTGAAGAGCAACTTTCAGAGGCATTTTCAACACATTTTCCACCTCTCAAATGAAAATACAAAATTCCCAAATTGTAGTGTTTGATCTTTCCTCCCAGATGCCGTTGACAGAATTGGAATATGATGGGTTGTCTTAAATCTACGCATTTTGCAAGATATGTCCTTGAATCGTTTATAACGCGATTGTGGAAAACTACACATCGGACAGAAAACATCTTGCACAGAGTTGAACCACATGTTATTATCTATCAGTTTCCGAAATATTGTTTGTCCAGTTTCAGATTTATGAAAATTGTGAATTTTTTAAAAATGTTCTCTTTTTTGAAGTTTTCCCGGATTTCTTGTTTAAAAAATTCCACATATCGATTTTGCTGGGGCGGAAACAGGAGTTTTCATTAACAAACTATCTTATAAAAATTAGCATAGGCCATTTGCGTCTTTTATTTTGCAGGTAAAAAACTTCTTGGTCTATGACCTATAATCTTGTCCTCTAAAAAAATCCACAATAATTAATCATTCCTGTATCCGTTCACCAAATCGTACAGAGATTATTTCGACACGCAAACATTCACCACTACGTTTTTAGAAAACAAAGATGTTTCATATCGCCAGAAAGAATGTAATTTTCGATACAAAGTTGAAATTAATGACGCCCGTGTTCTGTATCGTCGGATTAATTTGGTACCCGAAGATTACATATTTCAAACAGCCTAATAACAACTTGGCATGCTAGACTTTCGTGGGATAGAAAAGCGGACACGTTATGATTTGCTTTAACACGGAATAAAAAAAAATTGACACAATAACTATAATAATGGTACCTAACCGGGTAATGCTAGATGGAGTCTGTATGCTCATCAGGAGTTTGGACCGTTCTTCAAAATAAAGCAGTGATTAGTCGGTGCATGTGGAACCTTCCCAAAAATGACTCGGCTTATTAAAAAATTTGACCCCTTATCTTCCTCGGATCAGGTGGGCTGGAGTCGATGACCGAGAATTTTGACTTGCCAGGATTGCATCTTCAACGCGTAAAGATTGGAGACATTGAAGTTTCTGATATTATTCTTTTATAGTGCTATTATAGTGGATCAATTAATACTTATTTGTGATTTTGAAATAAAAATATTATGTTTGTCTTCGTAGAACCAATAAATTTAGTACTAAATACTCGTTCTCGACAACCAAATCGGACTCCTCTGTGTTTCTAATTACGATTCCCTTACATAATAGTATAATAACTGGTAAACGTAATGATGTTAATATTAGAAATAAAAAACTAGCTAATAAGTTTAATGAAAATTTTACTGAAACCATTGATTGAAAACAGGTGCAAAGATTTAAATTTTCTTGTGCAAAACATACCAAATAGTTCGAATAGTAGTGGAAAAATTCAAATCCTTCTGGTCGTGATTACATCTCTAATAATTTGCTGAAAAGTTTCCGCCATGAACTTTGTCATCATTTCACATAAGTATTTGAGAAATGAGTCTTCTGTAATTGGAATTTTTCCAGTACTGTCACTCACGGTTTCACCAGACTAAGAGTACAGAAGTGTTAATGCTCTTGACAAGAGAAAATATGTTAGGAATGTGTCTTTATATAGATGTCTCGCATGCTTTTATTTGTGTGGACCATGAACTGTTACTATTCAAGCTTTATAGACCACGTTTAATAGGAGTACCACATGACCTGGTAAGATCTTATCTTATAGGTAACAATTTGTTTATGCATGGGCAATGGCACATAATATTATGCAGGGAGTTCCCCAGGGTTCGAATTTAGGACCCTTCTTTTTCTAGTTGCGTGAAAATCATCCGATTTTATTCATAAGTAATGAATAGTCGGCATTCGTTACAGGTTATGATGACGATACAAATATTTCGATTGTTGAAGACAACATGGATGCACTCCAGAAAACTACTGAAACTATATATCATAAAATCGTTAGGCGGGCTAAAAAGAACAACTCGAAAATAAACAAAGCCAAATCTATAGTGTATACAACTCCAGTTCAAGCCGCATCAAAACAAATGCACGCTGTTACTTCGTGATCATCGATCTCGGATTGGTGAAATAGGCAGGGCGTGTTTCCCACTCAAACCTGCCTGAGAAACATAGACCAATAGCGGCCCGCCTTTCCTCGATGTCGAGCAAAGCACGCGTTGATCACTTCTTCACCACTATTGTTTACTGGCTTGAGTTTAACTTGAATTTACTGTAATACCTAATACCAAATTATTCAATCAAAAGGAGAATGTAGTACTATATGAAAACAGTGAACAAAGAATAACTCCAGCAGATACTGTGAATATACTAGGAAATCTTCTAGACAAAAACAAGAATTATGTCAAATCACTGCAGTTCTAGCATCCTGTTAACATTGTACCATACCAACTTCGATTCAAACAATCCTGGTTTTCTCAACTGAGGAATGAGTGCTTCTGTCCAAATGATGTTTCTCCTCCAGGAATACGTTCTTAGATGTATTGCTAATCTAGGGTACAGATATTCATGTAGATATGCTTTTAAACAGCTGAAAATTCTTACGATTGCCAGCACTTATGAATACTAGAGGCGAGTTAGTAATAGTAATGTATAGTGTATACAAACATAAATCTATTATTCAATCTTATCGTCCATCTCATAACTCTTTCCAAATGATTATATATTATAAAAAATGTATAAAAAAATCGTAGAGTATAATGGGTGTAAATTAGCTTCCAATGACTATTAAAAATTCTCCAAAAATGCATATCTTCGACAGGCAGCTGAAAAAATTTTACTTCACAGGATAAGTTATTCCATTCAAGAATTCACAGATAAACTAACCGGAGATCTTCAGCTCCAACATATTTGGTTTTTACTGTTTTGTTTTAATTCACAGAATTAAAATATACCGGTGTTAAATATTTTAATTTTATCTGAATTTTTACATTGACAAATTGTGTTTATAATTTCAATTCAGTGTTTTATAATTATACTTTTTCATACTATATCCTACGCTCGGAAATATAACTTAATTTTTTCTTTGTTTATACTACATTGATTTTTTTCAACTGTACTTTTCAACCGACGAAATAAATATTATTATAGAATGAAATAGTGATAAAAATGTATCCTATTATTCTGTACTGATTCTCATTTTTCTATAACAATCACACACTGAATGTTAAATTTCTGGTAACTGTATTTTACGTATTTCCACCAGAGCCACAAATTTATATTTTCACTTAATGTTTTGATTGAAATAACGAAATAGCGATTGCTACGAAATGAACCGAAGTTTTCACTTCGTATACTCTATACCATAGCAACGATATTCCAAATTGTGATTCTGAAATCAGACCATTTCATTCACTGATTCTGATCCGTATTCACCAACATGCATGTCAGTCATTGTTCGAGATTCACGGAACTGAGACGTTCAAGGAACTGCTTTTGTGCAACTTCAAGTTCAAAGCACTGATATGCTCTTAAACATTTGAAGCATTGTATTTTTCGTCAATGGTTATACGGTTAATGTGCATGATCTTCCAAAAGTCACGACAAAAGTATGTTCTTTGTCATGGCTGTCCTGAAAAATCGAAACAGAGGGGTATAGTGATGACGCATAAAGAAGAGAATTAATAATTATGTAAGTCTGAAAATTATTCGTATCAGACATTGCATCAGTAGATTTTTTTTATGAGTTCTCCTTTTGGTAGTTGATCAAAAACTTCCCCACCCACAATATTTCGAATTACTTCTTAAAAGCTACCAAGATACGTCAGTAATATACCCAAGGATTACATAATTTTCCCTTTCTTCTGAATCTGAATATTTTTCTTCAACTGTTTGAGTAATTATTAATGGTCTTAGAATAAAAATGTGATTCGTAGATATCTCGGGTAGATAAAAAAATAATATTTTTTGTACAACTGTCATTAAAAATGACGTTTTTAATTCATTGACACATGAACTAAAAACTGACGTTTTCACAAAATTACTTTTAACACTAGTGTTAAAAGTACTTTTAACACTAGTGTTAAAAGTAAAATGACAGATGAGATGATGGATACTCAGTAATATAGATCTCTCTAATAGAAACACTTCAATCAGATATTATAATCAGAACACCTACTCAAGAGGAATCGTTTATAAAAGTTCACACATGTATTTGGTCGTTTGCGCAATTGATAATACTAATTCCTTTTGAAGTTACAAACGAAGTAGTATTTAGTCCAACTGTAGAATGTCCTTCATCACTGACAAATAATGACATTCATAAATAAAGTGCGTTGGGGTTTATTATATTTGAAGTATCTGTCAGTCAGCCTTGTAATCCAAAGATCGTGTGTTCGAATCCTTATGGATCTTATTTTTTTTTTGTTTTTTTCTTACTAGCAGTAACTGTTGAACAAAAAATTTTGTATGATACATTTGTTAAAAGTGATTTTATTTTGCTCGTGGGGTTGCTCCACTCGCTAACGCTCGTTTCGCAATATTCCCCACTCACAAAATAAAATGCCACTTTTAACACTTGTATCATAAATAACTATTTTTGTACAACTGTCATTAAAAATGGCGTTTTTAATTCATTGACATGAACTAAAAACTGACGTTTTCACAAAATCACTTTTAACAGTGTTAAAAGTAAAATGACAGATAAGATGATGGATAATCAGTTATATAGATATCTCTAATAGAAACACTATATCATAAATTAGAACACCTACTCAAGAGAAATCATTTAAAAAGTTCACGCATGTATTTGGCCGTTTGTGCAATTGGTAATTCTAATTCCATTTTAAGTTACGAACGAAGTAGTATTCAGTCCAACTGTACAAGGTTCTTCATCACTGACAAATAATGACATTCATAAATAAAGTGCGTTGGAGTTTATTATAGTTGGAGCATTTGCCTGTCAGCCCTGTAATCCAAAGATTGTATGTTCGAATTCTTTTAAACTTTATAATTTTTTTTTGTTTTTTCTTACTAGTAGTAAGTGTTGTACAAAGTACAAAAAAAATTGTATGATACATTTGTTAAAAGTGGGGTTGCTCCACTCGCTAACGCTCGTTTCGCAATATTCCCCACTCGCAATATTCCCCACTCGCAAAATAAAATGCCACTTTTAACACTTTTATCATAAATAACTATTATTATATGCCTGGAAACATCGTAGCGAAGGTCGGAATGTATTGAAGAAAACATTAACTGTGATAAAATAAATAAGAAAAGTTCTATATAAACTACAGAAACTAATATTTGAAAAATCTTCAATTCCATCAACTCTCTTTAACTAACAACCTATTCCATTTTTCGTTTCTGCAAGGAATTTATACGTTTTTTATGCGAATATGCTTAGTTATTGTCGTTGTGTAAGTTGAATTGCGATTTACAGAAAAACGATATGTTATTATTTTCTTTTCCATTGATGGAGAAGTGGAAAGTTACGATACCTTGTAAAAGTCGAAGGTCTCTATAGTATGTGCGATACAGATATCATCATCAGTATATTTGCTGAAAAAAGGGGAACATTCTCCATGAAAATTGAAAAATGTGATTTATTTGTTATGTCTAACAGAAAACAACTACTTCCCGGGCACAAGCCACGCTGGACATTGAACTACATCTGATAGATATTGTGAAAAGACTGAAAAGAAAAGAAAAAATCTGAAAGTGAAAATACGCATTGTCATTCAGATAGTTGATTTTTTTAATTTTCTCTAGTTTTCATTGAAAAAAATCATTAAATAAATTAGATAAGGAGAATGTTATTAAAAAATATCACTCACAAAAATCGTTCATTTCATTGAAGCAAGGTTCGCTTCTCTCGCATTTAGAAGCGAACACAGTCCAGTTTTACTGGAACATTGATTGTAAACGAATGGACAAAGTGCGAAAGTTTTTCCTTGTTTATGATACGTGTAATTACTGGTTAAAGTTTGGTGTGTGGTGTGTAGTTCATTAATATCAATGAGAGGAATGAAAATAAACATACTAGATTTACGAATGTTTGCCATCAATTCTATGAAATCCAACTGGAAGGTGGAAGAGCTGAAAATATCGTAAAAATAACTTGGCACGACACAATACTATGTAATTGGATTCTCAAGTAAGTGGTATTCTTGAATGACATTTCATTAAATACATATTCCTACATAAAAGTACCACTCCTAAATCGAGTACTATTATTCTCACTTATATTTCGTCAAACGACAATCTGACTATTAAATTTTTAATACTTAACGCTTATACGCATATTTCCAACATTTCCGACACAAAGCTCCACCGGTGGCAATAGTGTTAAAAAAACAACCTTGATAGGTCATTTTCAATGAGAACACATATGTTCGTCCACCTGTGTGAGGTCGTTTGCTGCAATCAATTATTTGTATGCAGCGATTTCCATTAGTAGTAGCACATGCAGAACTAGGATAGTTATTTATCAAGCGGAGTAAATTAGGTGGGTCGTTATTTGAGTTTTTTCCAAAGGAGGGTATGCTTTTCTGGGCCTGCGCTAAGATCATAGATCTATAGAAAAGTACGAAGGCGTAGAAGGGCCAACAACAAAATATTTTTCGAAACATTTGGAATTGCCACTTTGAACTGACAATTGTCACTTTGAACTGACAATTGCCACTTTCAATTGGCAATTGCCACTTTTAACTAGCAATTGTCACTTTGAACTGACAATTGTCACTTTGAACTGGCAATTGTCACGAACTGGCAATTGTCAATTTGAACTGGCAATTGTCAATTTGAACTGTAAATTGTTACTCAAAAAAGATATTTATTGCTAACTGCCAACCAATATTGTTTTTTTTTTCAATTAACAATTGCCAGTTAAAAGTGGCAATTGCCAGTTCAAAGTGACAATTGCCAGTTCAAAGTGGCAATTGCCGATTGAAAGTGGCAATTGTCAGTTCAAAGTGACAATTATCAGTTCAAAGTAGCAATTCCAAATGTTTCGAAAAATATTTTGTTGTTGGCCCTTCTACGCCTTCGTAGAAAAGAGACATTTTCCCAACATGTTCACTTCCAAAACTTTCAGGAACATCTTTGAATACGTTCTTTCACAACAGAGTTTGTGGAGGCAGTAAATGATAAAATAGTCATTTTGGCAAGAAATTTATATGCGTATCCTGGGTTTCCATATAATAAATCGACGAAGTAGGTACCTAGGTTCCGATAAGGTACCTAGGTTCCGATAATTTCACTCACGATATCTCTTGTGATATAATCACCAATGAAAAACGGTTTGCCGGTGATACTTCACAGTTCCTTCTTTCGAGTCTGGGTGATTCGTAATAACAAATTTTAACAAAAAAAAAAATACATCTTCATGTGCAACCACTAATACAAACAATGCTATCTTGTTACCTAGTTTGACATAAATATCAGGCTAACAGACTTCTTGTTTATTATTCATTATGTATAAAACTATTGAAGAATGCACGACAATGAAACTTTGTTGACCTTGTTCGTGAAAATATCTCAAGAAATGCCTTTCATGCTCACTATACTGCCGATTATTCTGTCAGAAATTTTAAACTCACCACTTGCCCCAGCGGGCTCGTGACGTTCAACGGCAAGTTGCGCGGAAATAAATGTGTGTAGGTAGTTTTTTTTCACAATTGTTTTAAATTTTTGAACAAATTGTGCTTGGAATGGTTACAGAAGGAATTTTGTGTAGAAATTTCGCACACTATTGTTTATCCTCATTTGTTGTAATAATATATCCACATTGTGTATATTTCTTTGGATCCATTTTTTACACAATATTGTTCAAATTGGTTAACAACACCTTTGTGTATAAATGTTACAGAAATTTTAGTTCTTTTTTGTACAATTCTGTGGACTATATAATTGAAAAATACACAATATTGTGTTATTATTTTGTTTTTACTGTATACGAATTTTACACAAGACTTTGTGTTTTTTAAAATATTCCCCAATATGTGAGACATTTACATATTGAGATTTTCTTCATTTTCTCATCAATGCTTCCTCGTTCTTCAGCTATCCCTTCCTGCTTAACCGGTCGGGGGCTGAATGTAACTGGTATTGAAGATTGCTTTGGCCTTGATAGTAAGCCTCGCCTTAGTGAATTCTAGTATAGGGCGGGTTGTGCCCTCTATCGGTGGTTAGTCTGGTTTGTGATTTACTACTCATTTCGTGTTGTACCTTTACAGTAAAAAAAATTGTGATAATCCATAATTATGTATTACACAAATTATTATTATTTTTGAAGAACACAACACATCACATCAAAAAAATTCAAGTGAATAATATTGGTTTGAACAAAGTTTCCGTATAAGCGAATACAATATTCTTTAGAGCACAAACACATTCTATCCAATCTAATAAAGCCTTTTACGATCGATCAATAAAAATACGTCGAAATAAATGTGTCTATCGATAAGTAAACACGGTGAGTAATGAACTGAGACTGACAGACTGCATTTGTTAATTCGTGCGGAACCACAGACGTTGTAGATCGTGAGTTCGTACTCAGGCGAAGAGACAGTTTCATTCAGTGGTGCGTTTTGGAAGGTTGACGAACAATATAACTATATAAATGATCTCGGGTTTTTCAGAAATTTCGCATCAAGAGATTTCTCTCCGGCTCACTTAAACTATAAATGACACAGAGTCGTTGTATTTTTATTCTAATTCTGTTTGCAATAATGAAAACGATATCCACGTTTTTTTGAGGAACTTTTAAACGACCATGAAGACGCTGGTGAATATTGTTGAAAGATCACGGCTATATACCAAGGATGTTTAGAAATCGGTTAGACCATTTCAACTTGTGGAATAAAACAGAATTTAAAAACCGTTTTCGGTCATCAAGGGTCATTACGCCTAATGGGGCACTTTGAAGAAAATTTGAATTGAAAAAATGGGACTTTTAAAATTGAAGTTAACTTCTAAACATGATTATATTATAATACGGGCCCTTAGCCCATTTTCCTGAAACGGTTTTTAATCAAGTAATCTTGTTTTGTTCAACGCTTTGTTTTCCATTAATTTTTGTATAATGGTCGAGAAATGAAGTTTCCCGTACTATTTTCAGAACTTTTTCGAAAGTAGATAAATATGGACGTTCGATCCGTGCCGTTCTAAACCGTCAGATCAATCGCTGTGTGTGTGGCCACCTTAAAACTTGCAAGTTGTCGCGTTCGACTCGGGGCCCCGCTCATGCACATCGAATTAGTCGGGGCCCGCCCCCGCGTCTGCGTAGCCGATCCGCCGCCGTAGTTTCCGGATTAAAAGGGCGCATTTGTTTGTTGCAGGTCCTCCGCCGACGAGCATGGAATATTTCACGAGAGATCGACGCCGAAGTTGGCCGGCGGCGAGGGCGATTCCATCCGGCGGGGGGGAGCGCTGGCGGCGGCCGTCGGCACCGCCGTCGGCCACCACGACGCTACCCGGGGTCGGAACAGGGATCGCACCCACAGGAACGGTCCCTCCGTCGCCGCTGCTGCCACCGCTCTCATGGACCGACATCCCAGGACGGCGAACGCCGCGTGGACCTACGAATCGACTAGGTATATGCTCACACAGTAATAATAAGAATAATAATAATACGTTCATTACTCGTAAAAGTACTATTCATAAGGTTTTTATCCAGTCATATTATGGATTTCACCTCGGAATGAGAGACAACAACCTGGAAACTCGTATACACCTTTATTTTGGCGGTTTTACAGTTGTCTCAAAACTCTCATCGAATCTAGTGCCTGCGACGTAAGTTATTCAAAGTCCAAAGGTCATAAAAATCGGTTTTATGCGATCATCTAGGTTTCTATATGTCCAATGATGTTAACTAACATCTATTATAGAAATTGTAGGGCATTGAAATTTGCGACCAAATTTGTTCCAAACATGTTTGCATGCGCTCAACCGTTTTTTAGAAAGATATCGGAGAGCGCGCATCGCTCAGCCATTCATCACTGATAAAAATGATGTCTTCAATCAAATATATACAGAGTGACCCATTTGAAAGCGGGCCACTTCTCTAAAATTGTTATTTATTATCCGATTCAGAAGATTTTTTTTTCAATAGATAGAGCATCAATAGTTCTAGTTGATTGCCATAAACTCAAAATAAAAATGAAAGTTTCAAGGCCTACTTCGAATTTTTTTCAAGGTCAAATATCCAAAAAACATACTAGCGATTTTTTTGAATAGAATTTTACGACGCCACTGAATTCAGTACATTTTCAAATAGTTGATGTGAAAATTACGTAGGAATGCGTCCATCAATAAAAAAGTTACATGGGAATAAAATTTGAAAATTATGTCCATAAATCAACCCACCACTTCAATTTCAGAATTTTATTAGAATTCTGACTACAGCACTGGATTCAGAATATTTCGAAATATGTTTGGTCAGAATTTCATCGAAATCTGTTCATAAATAAAAAAATTATAAACTAAGAAAATAATGTTTTTCTGAAATTCCACTAAACAACATTCTTTTCAAATTTTGTTATCTTATAATTTTTTTATTTAAGAACAGATTTCGATGAAAATCTGGCCAAATCTATTTCAAAATATTCTGAATTCAGTGGTGTAGTCAGAATTTTGATAAATGTTCTGAAATTGAAGTGATGGGTTGATTTATTGACATAATTTTCAAATTTCATTCCCATATAACTTTTTTATTGATAGACGAATTCCCACGTTATTTCCACGTAAAGCATTTGAAAATGTCGTGAATCCAGTAGCTTCGTCAAATTCTATTTAAAAAAAACGCTAGCATGTTTTTTGGATTTTTGACTTTGAAAAATATTCGAAGTAGGCCTTGAAATTTTCATTTTTATTTCGACTTTATGGCAATCAACTAGAACTATTGATGCTCTATCTATTGAAAAAAAAATCTTCTTAATCGGATAATAAATAACAATTTTAGAGAGGTGGCCCGCTTTCAAATGGGTCACTCTGTATATATCCTCTTGAACAGAATCATCTTCCGAAAAGAATAATTATTTCTAATTGATGAATATACTTTTATTTCAAACTTATTGAACTGTTTGCTTCTCTATATAAATTATCTTGAAATTAATTTGTTTGCATTAATACATTCCAACTCTTTACCCTAGAGAACTCCTACTTGTGAAAAATGCTCCTTTTGACTCAAGAGCATGATTTCTTGGCGAAACCCCGCTACCGAAACGGCGCGAACCCACGCAAAAGCGCGCACTGCGACTGCCGACTGGGACCTCTATCCTGTTTGCTTTTGCCCGCGTTTGGTTTGGGGGTTGTGTTTGAATCATAATTTAAGTTGTTAGTTTTGTATTTGACACAGTGGTTATGTGCAAATGTGCTGCTACAGAAGTGCAATATGGAGGTCTTTCTGCACTATTTGAATTTAGGTCATTTATGGACCAGTTGTGGAGGTAGGTTGAAGATGTTTTTGTTTTCAACAGGTGTGTGATAATGGCGAATGACGCTGTCGTTTCTATATTCGATCGCATTTCTATGAGTCACCGAAGAGGTACCTACGTTGATTATATAGTTTCTGAAATTAAAATATTACAAAACCATTCTCATATATAATCATTATTCCTCAATTGTTCGCAGTTGTTCTCTGTTTGTTGAACTGTACCATATGAACATGGCTTCCATGGCATATTTTTATAACCAAGTGCACATTTGTACTGAGCCTCCAAATGCAGATAATCTTGAATCAAAAATGTATTGCATTATGAAGAAGAATATTGTTCGTTATTGAAGTTGAAATATTCTTGCCTTAACCAACTCACACCATCGAACAAAAAAAGTATTCACAAATAGTGTTCATTATCAAAGTTGAAATATTCTTGCACCAAACAACTCTCATTATTCAGTGAAGAAGTGTTCATATGTCTCAAAACAGTTTCCTTTCAAGTGGTCAAGAGGATTCTGTCAAAAAATCAAACAAATATTTGGTTGGACCTATTCAAGAATACAATCGACTTGAATCAATGCAATTATGCATTGATGCAAAATATCATTTTTATCAGAGTACCGTAATGCAAGGTTAACACCATTTATAAAGTTAATAAATCTTAATATGTGATTAACAATGAATAATTTGCTCATCACCAACATTGTTAAAATAGTTTTTTTAATACTGAAGCAGAAAACCCCCCAACATTTCGCAGAAACGTCCTATTTGAGTTTGTTAATTGTTGTTTAAATTTTAACGCTGAAACTGAGATGCGTCGCCGGTCAGTAAAATGGCTTAGGTGCGTTTTGCAAATAAAATGTCATAGCCCAGATGCGTCCCCTGGTTAGAGAATGATCTTACTTAACTCCTTACTTAACCCTATCCAAAATGTTCGTTCTGGTTAGATCAGACTAAATAAATACTCTTCGCAAAATGCATGTATTAAATTTCCAAGCACTCAAATGTCTACGTAGGGTTAGTTCGTTCTGGTTAGATCAGACTAAATTACTCCTCGCAAAATGTATGTGTTCAATTTCTTATCGCCGGACGCAACTGAGATGCAGCTAATTTTAATTTTATTCTTAATATACTACCGTCTGGTGGTTAATGATAGCTAACAAAAAATACTATAGATCTTAACGAATGAAATATGCCCCCACTGTGATCAAAATAAACCAATATTAACCTTTGTATTCACTTCGATTATGTGTTTATGATTATATTTTCAATTGTGATGATATTAATTGCATTATAACGAAAAATATTCTGTTTCATACCCTGTGTGCAAAAATGGTGTGAAAAAATAAATGGATAGAAAATAATATAGATACATCACTAGTTCTAATTACGAAAATATCTTGGTTATGGTGTCAATTAAATTATGAGTAAGCAGTGAATATTGAATACGGTATATTAAGTGATTTAAATCACCATTAAAATAATGAAATAATTAAAATAAATTTTTTTATATATTTTTTTATTCAGAGGAGTATAAAAACATAATATGAAAATATTCTCAAGAAGTAACAGTAAAAAATAAAAAAGAAGTAAGTACATAATATAGAATTTTCTGGTAATGCATTTTCGTTATTATAGTTTTTTTAACAATACTAGTTTTCCCCCTTTTTCTATTCCAATCTTGTTCCTAATTTCTGAATGTATGAAGCCAAAAGTGCTGAACATTCGTTCCACTGACCTTGAAGCAGATGCGCTCAGGAACTGTTTTATTATTGACAACTGTTTCGCGATTTCCGACTCATCCTTTTGCGATAATCACCATTGTATTCAAATTACTTATTGTATTATTTCGTATTAAACTTTATTGCAAGTATTGCAATGATAACTTCAATGTTTCTATATAACTCACTGAATGTTTCTAAATTCTAAGTTAAAATTCAGGCGCATGACAGAGGGAAAGTAAAAGTGTAATTACCACCCCTATGACTACCTTAGTGTGACTGGGAGCGTATACGATATCCTCATAGTAAATAATATGCCCGAAAAGGGTGAATACCTCCCCATGAGGGGGATTACCCTCCCGTGCAATGTGCAAAGACCCTTGACACGCGGCTGAATCAGATTATTTTCTTCTGGTGTTAACTGCTAATTGAAAAAATTTAGAAAAAATATGATTGTTATTTATCAATGATTTCTTTTTTTTTTATATTATTACATTATTCTAAAGAACAATTAGATTAATGTTGGGTTTTTTGTAAAAATGGTTGAATGATTTATTGATAACTTTAATATGTTCTGTCAGTTATCAATAATAATCTGTGTTGAAATAATCTCCTTGGATGAAAGGTTTCCTCACAAACTCAAACACCATGAGTCGATTTAAAAAAAATTGTTATAACACTTTAAGACTGGGTTGACGAAGTTACTGAAGTTCATGAATAATAATTATTCTCAGATCCAGATACATTTAACATATTTTGTTACACGTTCATACAATTTTTACAGAATAAACAGGGATGTTAATATGTGTGAACATGAACATACAGGCCATAGCTTGCAGAGATACCACAATATTTATATATGTTTTGCAGAATAACCAGATATTAAATATGTATGAAAATTAACACCCGTTAAAAATTAACATACAGCTTACAGAATTACCCCTTACAGAGGGTAATTTCTGCAAGCTTTCAGCAAAAACCTTCCTCGTAGAAGCGCTGCTATTACTTTGAATATTAAAAAATATTCTTACGAGGAAATTATACTTTTGTAATCAGTAATATATGTTGCCAACCGATACTGTTGTCAAAATGTTATTAAACTCTAATCGCAGTATATACAAGTATATAATATTTATTTATTTATTCATTAACGTTATTAAAAGAATACAGATGTTCTTGTTTCAATATCAAGCATGAAATGTCCTGTTCTCCATATTTATATCTCTCATCTGTACCAACTACAGTGTAATTTAGCCTAATTGCGATATCGGCTTCTGTCATGTACAAAAAGTGTAATCGTGTCACATAATGTTTTATCTAATCTATATTCATTTCGCCTCGTTTCAGATATAACAATACCACAGGTATTAGTCAGACAGATACAGGGTATAGCACAACACCATCAGAGAATAATGAGAGGCGAAATTCAGATCAAAGTTCAAAAAAGAAAACGAAATCCAGGTCAGGTTCCAGATCTCCATCGCCGTCTGGGAGTACGAGTAGTCGATCCCCTTCGAGGTAGGCAAAAATAATACATGAAAAGTGTTACTGACTTTTCCACGTGGTCGTTTCGTTACGGCCAAAGGTCAGATAGGTTTTTTATGTCATGAGAAATGTATGAGTAACGTTATGAAAATTAATAGGAATACAGAGCAATTCACGTCAAGTTCTCGAATTTCGAGATGAAACTTGCTATCTTGGGTTTTTATTATTATCGGCATTCATCGTAAAAAAATTGTTGAATCTTTATTAGCGGACCGGAAATTGCTATGAAACTTCCTTATTTCAAATGAGATACCTTTTAATTTTCCGAAATCCCTACGAGATTATTATATGATTACTGGAAATAATGTACATTGTTTTCTCTAATATTTAATTTCGAGGTACAATCACAATCCCTATTGTAGTGTTCTAAGGATGACTTACTGTAATTCGAAACGTCCGAAACAGATCCGTAGGTTTTATCAACTAACATCCCGAAACCCCACAGCGTGAATGTCTGAAGGTAGATTCATGTTGAGATCATGAAGGTGGTCAAAACATTTTTGTTCATTATCAATTACCACTTCTAATATCACTGATTTGTCCATAGAGTTTTTCCGTCGACTGAGGCGGCTTCATGGAAAGCTTGTGTCTCAGTCTTTCTCATGTATTCCACGATAATGTCTTCTCACTTATTCGATAGTAAGTTCTATGGTACATTGAATCCCACTCCTGTCCTTATTGTTTTTTTCTTTTTTTTTTGAACTTCAATCAATTAGTTTTTCAACTTACTATAATTCAAGCAATAGAAGCTACTCAAAACACCAAAACTACGTATCTTTCACTCGACTACTAAGTAGTAGTAAGCGTATAGCTCTTGAGAATGCTAACTGTGTTAGCAAGTCGCGCGTCGAGTGAAAGTGACGTAGTTTTGGTGTTTTGGGTAGCTTCTATTTCTTGAATTGTATTCACACCAAAGGTTCCAAATATTCATTTTCGATTACTGATTATAACTGATTATATTCTTCATTTTGTCCATTCCTGCCTCGATTCTATCTTCTCTATCTACTTCCCTATTCATTCTGTCTATCTCGGTTCCCATTTTTTCTTCAAACTAGTTCGCTAGTATTTCCTTCAGGGTCCTTGAATTTTCATGAAGATTTTTCCAGATTTTTCGAAGTTTCATGAAGTCTTTCCTTCGAACTTTTCGAATTTTCTTAAATCATTTCTTCCAGATTTTTCGAATTTTCTTGATGCTTTTCTTCCAGATTTTTCGAACTGTCTCATAGATCATCTTTCAAGCCCTCCGTACTTTCTAGATAATTATCGAGTTTGGTCATTATCAAGCTCAAATCACCAGAAACTTCGAAAAGATGTTTTGGGTTCTTCTTTTACTTGAATCAAGCTTTCTGATAGCCTTTTCTAAAGTTCGGTCTTTCTACCATCTCCTGCTTCAAGTCGGCGACTTTCAAATCTACAAGGCGCACTTTCCTCGAGAACATTTTGTCTTTTAGTTGTAAATGATAAAAGCAGTTTTGTTCTATTAGATTAGTTTTCCAAAAAGTTTATGTATCAAGAGTTTTTTTTTGCCCATTATCTATTCGCCTGGGGTCACTAGACTATCTTTCACAACTGACGCAACTATTTGATATTTTCATGTAGATCAGCTATACGTTTGCTATGTCCTAATATTCTAGTATCTTCTGCAAATAATGTAAATTTACGTTTTGTATTAATGTATATCTGAAGGACAACAAGGTCTCTGAGAATTGGATAGGCACTGGCACTAGGCCAATAAATTATCTGATGACTAATCTCAGGACAGAGGCAGGATAAGGCAAGATGATTACTGATCAGAATGAAAATGTTATTTGTTTTTAGACAATTTGGTTATTACCATATTATGTTACCAAAGTACTATTAGACTACACGGATAAGCTTATAAATTATGGATTCAGTGGAATATAAATATAAGGTGTGCCACAGTAGTCCATGGGCCGCGGTGTAAGGTCTGGTATAGGCTCACTCACATTGAAACCTAACCTAGTTCAATCTTCTATTCTACATCTATACAATTTGCCTATTTTCAGATCGAGGTCTCGAAGCAGCAGTAGTTCCTCAAGTTCCTCCACGTCTAGAGATACGAGTTCGACGAGTTCGCCAAAGTCCAGGAGGTTAGCGTCGACCGCCAACTCCAACCATCAACCCGTAGTCCATTCGGACGATCGTAGACCACTCGCGATTTGCGTGAAAAACCTGCCGGTTAGGTCTTCGGACACGTCTCTGAAAGACGGTCTTTTTCACGAGTACAAAAAACACGGGAAAGTGACGTGGGTGAAAGTGGTGGGCAAGGATTCTGAGAGACACGCCATCGTATGTTTCAAAAAACCGGAGGACGTCGAAAAGGCTATAGAGGTGAGCTACGACAAGTTGTTTTTCGGGTGCAAGATCGAGGTTGCGCCCTACCAGGGCTACGATGTGGAGGACAATGACTTGAGGCCTTACGAAGCGGAAATCGATGAGTTCCACCCGAAGGCTACGAGAACTTTGTTCATCGGAAATTTAGAAAAAGATGTGACTGCTTCCGATCTCAGGAAACATTTTGATCAGTTTGGCGAGATAATCGAAATCGACATTAAAAAGCAAGGGACTGTGAGTTCTTATGCGTTTTGTCAGTACTCCGATATAGTGAGTGTTGTCAAGGCCATACGGAAGATGGACGGAGAACACCTAGGCGGTAATCGAGTTAAGTTAGGTTTCGGTAAGTCAATGCCATACAACTGTGTGTGGGTTGATGGGGTTAACGAGAGTGTTAACGAAAAGTACCTGAAAATGCAGTTTGATCCTTTTGGCGTTATAAATAAAGTGCACATAGATCGTGAAAAGGGGCAAGCGCTTATATTTTATGAACAAGTTTTGAACGCGCAGGCTGCAGTTAATAAAATGCGCGGGTTTAGTTTGAAAAATACTAAAATTCAAGTGGATTTCGCTAGTAGGGAGTGTCAAGAATCGTTCTTCGAGAGGATAGAGAAACAAGGAACCATATTGGATAGGAGTATCTTCGAGGAAAGGAGGGATTCCACCACAAGGACTTTTGAGGCCACCACTGTCACCAGATTTTCAAGGTTAGTAATTCAACATAGGTCTAGAAGATTATTTGAGTTTTTTGAACTGACGGCCAGCAATAAAAATGTAATTGACATATATCACTAACATATCAACTAAAATAATTGATTTTACCTATATTGATTTCATATATTCGGCTTCAATAGTTTGAAGTACCAGATCATTTCACAGTCCTCAGTTGTTCTGTTCTTCACGATGTTGGTTGAGATTTTCATAAGTAATTCTGTCAGTTTGTTGTTCACGAAATTGTGTTGCTGTGCAATACCACAATACAGAATTATGGAAACATTCAGAACAGAGTGGTTTTACTAGACTATATCACGAATTAAGTCCCTATATTATGAATACGAACATTTTATTATAATCATCAATATTATGTTTTGCTTCATAATTTAATTTGACTTTTTCACGGAAGCTACAATTATTATTGATCGAACTTTCAAACTTTGATTTGCCATGGATGAGTCAATGAAAATACCGAAGCAGATACTACAATCAGAATTGAAAGTCAGCTGGTTCTTTCGCGATAATGAAGTTGTCTTTGGTTTGAGATGGGTCAGATTATGTGAGAATTTCAAGATGCTTCGAAATTATTGACTTTTTTCAAGTGTCCCTTTCAACAAATTTCTTAATACTTATGTATAATGTCTTAAAACTTTTTTTTTCTTCAGAATAAGGTATTAACTTTTTTTTATTAATAAAAGCATCAATTGGACTAAGGATTAATTGTCATATTGATTTGAATTCAAAAACATTTATCATTCACTAGTTCTTTTGAGAAATTTCTTGTATTTGTAAAGTTGAAGTGGTATGTATAATTATTGTTTTTGCAGAACTTCAATATATTTCTTTGTTTTTTCAATGAAACTGGTGAAATACAATTGGTATGTAAATTCCCTGAGATATTTTGAGGAAATTGATATAATTTTAAGATTTTCTGATATTGATTGGACTTCTTGAACATGAACTTATTGAAAGTTATACTGAATACATACTCATACTAATGAACTATGACCTTGAATATACTACACTTAAAACTGCAAATTTCCCGTGTCAATTCACCTGTGCTCTTCACATGCTAACTGTATAACATTAGTGGGTATGTATTGTATGTAAACTCTGGTGAACTAAATATTTTTGGTTTGATAAAGATCAAAAAAGACTCACTTGAGATAACAATTTTAAAGAGTTGAAAAATATCCAACTCATTTGGTAATTCACTATTATTTACAAATCTTTGTGTCATATCTATTTGTATATTAATTGAATTGAATAAATATTGTTACCTCAGAAACTTGGAACTGGGCTTAAAATTGTAATTATCAAGATCATGCAGACATATGAGAATAAATAAATTGATGGATGTAGCCGTTACTAGGTAGGTGGTAGGAGATTATCATGAATGATGAGAAATAAAAATTCCTATGTTTTTATACCACTTTATATTTGATAACCCTTGTGTTACTGCAGTTTCATTTCGTCCTATATGGACATTATCAAACTGAACTGAATATTACAACATGCACCCCCTAAGGTTGAGGCCCGGAAGAAGGAGCTCCCCAGCGCTTTTTACGTGCTCGAACACTCCCTCCCCCCTTCCACCGCCCTCGCTCAGCAGATCCTCATCCTGTTGATTGGCGATCTGCAGAGTGCTCAGCCTTTGCGCGCCTGAACGCCCTTATATCTGGCATGATTGACTGAATATACCAACACACTTGCCTTTTATACCAGGCCTTTCTTCATTCTCTCATTTTCAATAAGTAAATATTATATCTCAAATATAGAATTGAAATTAACCTACCATTGAAAATATTTGTAAAAAATGTTTCACATGAAGGTAGTGGAAACAAACTCATCAATAAACTGCCCTTCTTGATAATCGGAATTCAACTGAGAACTGTACCTGCAAGCAATATCATCAGGTAGTTGGGTTCTCATAAAAATAATTCTCGGAAGAATTATCAACAATGTTATACTTACACTTAGTTAATCCTAAGAAGGTGAAATAGGGGATTATAAACAGAATTGTCTCTAATTTTTGACCTGTTCATAGAAAACTTGTCTTTGTAAAAATGTAAGTCTAAACAAGTTGATAGATGACTCACTGGAACAAGAAACTAATGATATATGCATAAATCAACATATACATCTATAAAATATAAACAATTTAAAAATTTAATGAACCTACTTATTTTCATTTTCATAATTTTAGAATATCATTAAATACCTACCTCTCTTTCAAATTTATTTGGGTCATTTATTGCTTTAATATCACCTGGTAACATAGTAACTTGAGAGTCTTATTGTCTTACAAGAATAGGGAGCTCATTTCTTCTCCTCTCAATGTGCTGGTATAATATTTTACCTTCTCCTGCTGTGGCAAGTTAGTAGTTGTGCTGTGCTTTCAAAGATGTGAATTGTTCTGCGTTGTTTACACAATTATTCAAGCATATTAATCAGTAGGATATAACTGGAAATGTTAATATTTGAAATCTGGTAAATTTCTCATATCTGTTTATAGTGTAGTCCTTATATTTTATTCAGTTGAGTTCTAAGTCAAGATCAGTTAGTATATTATTATTCTTAGGTGGAAAATATTCTGTAATTATCAGATAAATTAGATGTGAGGATTATTCAAGGCCCACGTCCAATTCTAACCTTGCAAATTTTTACAGTTATGACTTCCTAGAGGTATTGAACGTGAAATCCAATATTTCAAAGGTGTTCAAGATTGGTTAAGATCAATTACAGAGAGAAGAAAGGAAACATTAAACAAATTATTTCGAAAGTCAACATGATGGTACTAAAAAAAAAACGAATTCAAAATATCTATGAATTGAGTACTTAGGATTCTAAATTGATTAGATAGCTTTTAATAAGTTTAAGTGTTGGGACTTTGGGTTTTGCCACAATCAAGTGATCTTTTTATACAAAGTTTTATAAACGCCCTTTTAGTAAGGAGTAAAGCTTTTTTTTTCTACAAACCCAATTAAAACAACCATTTTATATCTTTTGAAGTTAATTTCTCTTCTGTCATCATGCCAGTTTCAATTGACGAAACAAAACCTAGTGTGACAGGTGGTAACGTTTTTGTAATAAACACAGATTGTGAATCTGTGACATTACACATCCTTGCGCTAAGTAAATGCCGTCTCAGTTTGCATTATTCTAGGTATGGGTTAATTTATATTTTCGCTACAAGTAGGATATGAAAGGTTTCCACTAATACCAAAAATTTGTATCAATTTGTGAACAACTTAACCTGTATAAACCTGGACAGAATTTACATACTTACGTTTGATTTGAAGTAAAATGAAGATAAATTTACGAGTGGCTCCTGGGGATAACATACCAAGAATTCGATTTTACAGAACAGTGTTTATTTGTTTCTTAACTACGGTACGAAACTACACAGGGCGATTCGTTAGGTCGTTTTAAGAAAAAATGTTCCTATGAACATATGTCCGGAATTGCATCGTATCTGAGCTACAGGGCGTTGAAGTAAAAAAAACTGTAAGTTCTAATATTCACACTAGGTCACATATAGCATGTGTTCAAAGTTTGACAACCTTGAGTTATATACGAGCGCTTTTGACAGCGATCAGTGCTGTCATATTCACGGCTCGACTTAAACTGTTTGGTTCCCTCTTACTTTTTGCCCTTTTATGGGTTCATAAAGGCGTTATGGCAGAATACAAGGGAAACAGTAAGAGGGAACAAACAATTTAAGTAGAGCAGTGAAGATAACAGAACTGACTGCTGTCGAAAGCGCTATAGCATATTATCGTAACTCTAGGTTGTAAAACTGTGAAAACATCCTTTTTTTTGTGACTTTGTGTGTTTATGAAAATATTAAAACAAAAGAAAACCAGTTGCTTTATTAAAAAAAAAAATCAAAATTATAAATGTATAAAATGAATGGTATGGATCCAAGAATAGAACCTTGCGGTACCCCTATATTTGTAGTAACGGATTCAGATTTTTTCCAGCCGTTTCAAACCATTGTTTTTCATTTCGAAATATGATTCGAGTCAATCATAAGCGAATCTATGAATAACCAATTTTTTTTGTCACGCAGGTACGACACCCCAACGAGACCACGAACATCTTCATACAGCAGCAGGTCGAGCGTAGCAGCGAGCCAGGTAGCCTCGGTGCTGCAGTCGCCGGGAACCCCCGGATCGGTCACCCCTCGGGGCTCGAGTTCCCGCTCGCGATCCGCTCGTTTCGCCGAGTACTACGACCAAACGTTGGACTATTCGGACCGACACTTCCGCAGCTACGACGAGTACAGCCAAGGCTCGGCGGCTTCGCACGAGGATGTCTACGAGCACGAATACGCCTTCGTGCACGACAGCCCCACGCACCTCGACCCTCTGCAAGGCATCGTCGATAATGTAGTTCCCTTCGCGCCACCCGACATGAGGAACCTGCAGAAGGAAAGGGTGCACCTCCTGGAGCAGCTGGAAGAGTGCCCGAGCTCCGGAGACGAGCTGATAAGCCCCAAAAAACGACTGAAATTAGATCTATTGGACTCCGTGATCACCAGCGACGTCATCATAGAGGCTAATAGAGACCATCGTAAAGTCATGGAAGTCAGGAGGCTGTCGGACGTCAGTTTGAAACACCATTCTAGGAGGCCGTCGATCGATTCGGGGAAACACCTGCGACACGACGTGGGGTACTTGCCTCATACGGTTTGCAAGAGAAGGAAGACGGCGGGAAGCGACAGCGGTTCCAAAGTGCATCAGTACGATCACTCGGGATCGGAGAGTGTCGGTGGTTCCAGGCCGGGCACGCCTTTGTGCGACGAAAGGCCGGAAAATTTTCAGCCCAGTGAACCGAGAAGGGTGCCGCGCGAAAGGGAGGGACCTCTCACTCTGCCGCTACCGAGATTTGCTGCGCAGATTACGAACAGAGGTAAGTGAAAATGAAAATTTAAATTTGACAATTCATGTGGATGGAGAAGATATCGTCGTGTCAACCATTTATTGAACAGAAAACCTTCCTTATAGTTATAGAGATTTTTCTCCCAGAAAATAAAAGTTGCCAATGGCGTATACTAATTTTTATATAATATATAGGAATCCTTTCATAGTCAATAAAACTTTTGTAGAAAATTATAAAATTTACAAAATGGAGAGAAAAATTCATTAACTTTCACAAATCTGAAGCTGGACAAACAATATTGCGGAAAATGATAGATAATAACAAATAACATGCGGTTCAACTGCGAGCAAGATGTTTTCTTAAGCAATGTAAGGGGTTCTTCTAGCAAGATACGCCGATTTGAGGGAAATGTGTTGAAAATGTCACTGAAAGTTGCTCCCAACGCTTGAAAGTGTCTTTATGGCGAAGTCAAGTAGTGAGGAACTAGCCATCAGAGGAGAGTAAAACTGCGCGGCGATTTGAACAATACAGTTTCCTCACTACCGCTTCTCGATTCTGCCACAAACACACTTTCAAACGTTTGGAGCAACTGTGACTTTCTTAACACATTCACCACCTTTCAGGTAAAAATCCAAAATATACAAATTGTAGATATTGATCTCTTCTTCCACATGCCCTTAATTAACATAATTAGTTTCCGCAATATTGTTTATCCAGCTTGGTCTCTTCTTCGAGGTTTTTCCTGATCAGTGGAAAATGCACAGAACCGGTTGCATAAAAAATTATTTTGTAGGTTTTATAATTCTCTACAAAAGTTTTAACTGTTAATTCAATACTTTTTGAGAAAGAGAATGCAAATTCCCGATACTAGAACATTTTATATTGATATTTTTTATACAGGTTTACCTGAGCAGCTGACGTATAATCTCCCATTATCTTTTCAGCTGACACTTTTTGTAAATATTGTTATTATATAAACATTTGAAACAGCTAAGTCACAAATAAGGATATCCGAGTTATCGGCAATTTTAGGTGGAAATTCATCATGTTTGTATGGTGTATGGTAGTTTTTGATTCGGCCAGATCTTGTGAGTTGTCTGGTTATTCTCGTGACCGATTGATCCTTCAGAGAAAGTAGATTATTTGCTGCCGAATGAAAAATGGACTTGCTTATTTTGCCCTTATACCTATCGTTCTGCCTCTCAGACTGAAAAGTATTGATTATTATCATCAAAGTCATGTCATGAATTATCAATTCTATCTCTGAATACTTCACTAGATTATTTAAAACAAGTGGTTTCAGAATGTTGCATAATAATGCAGACTTCACCCATTATCACCTGGCAAAATCCACCAAAAAACACACTTCAAGTGATAAATAATTTAGACACTGTTGTCTGGACAAATATTTCTTTCTCATAGTGATGGCTATAAATAGAAAACAGATGCTTTCTATTATATATAAGATTTTTATTTGTTTTGGTTTAAGAAATCTACTGTTGATATTCTGGTAGTCATAACCTCACATCCTGAAAATAATTAGGTTGTAAAAACTAATTACAAAGGGTAAATAAAGAGTTACAACCATCTAGAAATAAATTAAAATTCAATTTAAAATACTGAGATCATGAGTATTCATAGCCATGTACTTACATAACTATACAATCATAAACACTTGAAAGTATATTTAAATTCATATTTGATAAACTGAAATCATCAATTAATTAATGTAAGTATGACATTAACAGCAGTTACAAAGCAATTTAGCGATCTGCTTATCAATAACACTCATTTGTTCATATTCTTGATATTTTGCCAGACTTGGTTGTCTTCTGCAGGAGGGAAAGCTACAAATTAGACTCGTGAAACAACAAATTTCGAGTGCAATTGCACGCCAGGTATAGTCATATACAGTGTGACATTTTATAGCCCCCCCCTCTCTTAACTTCTGGACGGTTTGTCGTACAAACATGAAAAAAAAAACGTTTGGGGGGTATCATCGATACTGCTTTTTGAAATCGACGACATGGTGATTGCTCGATTTCAAATAGGGTGAGGGGTAAGTGTCACATCGTTGAAAAGAGAATTCAATTTTCTTCACAATCATCTCAATATTTTAGAATTTCGTGAATACCTTTTTTCTCAATTTCAATCTTTTGTTGCCTTTATAAAAATGTCAAGTTGATGTGCTTCCAGCGCCGTCTGTCGAGTAATTGCAATGTATCTTCTCTCAAAAAGTATTATCAGTAATACCTTTCAAAATATTTTCAGCCCTATTGATCCACATCAAACCATTCAAATTTATTGAGTGTATCATTCAGATTCGCAGTTATACTTGATAATTTTGAATGTGCATTGCAAAAAACATTAACGAAATTAAAAAAAAGTCGATGGTTTAAAATATAATCGAATTCCCTTTTCAACGATGTAACACTTCTTGGCCCCCTTTGCTGTTTGAGATTTTAAGTTAATATGCCCCCCCTCCAAGCCATCTATCTAGCAATCACAACTTTTTTTTTCTTCAATACAATTTAACCTATAAACTTTTTAAATTTCATGTTTCTACCAAGAAAACCCTTCTGAAGTATGCAAAACAGCCGAAAACTATCCTTTCAGAAATTAGTGTACTTTTGTTTTTTTTTGTATAGATTTAATGACATAGACATATCTTACTAGAATAGCTGAAGACTTTACACATGCCAGCTAAGTTTATTTCTGGTACTAGTTTATTATATAGTTTTCATATATTTATATTGATCACAGTTTAAGTTTTTCAGCTTTACAAAACCTTTTTTTCCCCAAGTCTTCTGAAATTCTCATACTCTGGTCGTCATTTCGTTCATTTAACATGTATTACTTTAAAAATTACAGGTAGCGTCTCAGTGGCAGGCATCAAAGGCCAAAAAGACAACGTCCTATCGAGCCCCCCGCCCGCAGTCACAAGCCCTAGAATATCCAATCCAAGACCCCCTAGTCCCGTTCACGTCCCCCCACCAGCGTCTCCTCCCCCGCGACCCCCCAGCTTGAGCTCCAACTCGAGCGACAGTGATATTACGCCGCCTAGTCCATCCTTGGAGGAACGGATAAAGTCCCTGGATGAAAAATACGAAAAATGGTCCGGATCCAGAGCGCTGAGTGCCGCCGGGGGAGACGCCTTGGCTCTCTTGGACGCCAACCTCGAGAAGTTCAGACAGCGTCACAAAATCCTGGACCTCGACTTGAAGGAGGTGCAGCCTTCGGAAATTGTCAAGTCTGTGATGGCGAAGCGGTCTGTTTTCGACGAAGATCTAAAGAGGTTTGTAGAAATAGATTATAATCTCCAGGCTATTGAATACATAAAAGGGGACTTTCACTACAAAAGGTCAAGGAGAGTTCTAAATTTGTAAATTCGCACAGTTTGGTGTCCTTATTAACAATCCGAGTTTGCGACCTTGAGCGTCCGCCGCTCGCCGCCATATAAAAATTATAGAACATGAAATTCCCTGCAACTTTTGTAAAAACATTTTTCAGCTAGATGGATAGTTCAAGAGTTACAGCGGAGCCAAGTTCACCAAATTTCTACAATTCTCAAAATGGATAAATTTTTTCGCAAAATTTCAGTAAATATTCAAAAAACTTACTCTTCTCGAAGTCTACAATATGCAGAAATAGTGGCGGACAACATATTGTTCTTGCATGCATTAAGCGGTCATGACACTACTTCTGCTGTTTTCAACATGGGAAAAATTAAGCGAAAAGCAGACTCCGAAGACATTACCGCTGCGGGGAAAAGCTTTTTTATCGCCATCAGTTTAGATTCCCTACGTTATCAAAATTTCGCAAGATCCGTAACTAAGAGTAAATTCAATCTTGCTGTATTACCCCCCACAAGAGAATATGCATGGCAACATTCCCTTCGGACCTACCACCAAGTTCAGGTTTGGTATGATGTATACGAGAGTCCAGAGCAATGGGGTTGGGGAAGAAGCAAGATTGGACTTACTCCAGTAAAAACAACTAAATTTTTTACCTTGAAAAATCAGATTAGTTGGCCCTGGAAATGGAGATTTATTCATGAAATTTGGTGTCCCAGTAGACTTTTTGAATGTCTACCTAATGAAAAAAAATTAATCATTCCAATCGGTTGGAAAGTGTAGATTTTATAAGGATGTTCCGATCTTAAGTGGGTCACACTGCATTTAGGTACTATTCTTATGAAATGATTCATCAAGTTATACATTTTACATTGTTATTAACGATTTGTTCTTGAATACATCTATTTCAATTTCGCAATTAGTTCATATTCAAAATCACTTCAAACACTCAAACTACTATTTTGGTCTGTAGTACCTACAACAAACACCCTGTATATTTGAGCACTATATCAAACTATAGTTCTCATGAACTCCTAAAACTTGTGTATGGAACATTTTTGTGGGATATCCGGTATAGAGCCAACTCAGAGTTGAACAATAAATAATAATTACTAAATATATTTGAATGAACATTTTGAATAAGTATAATTCTTCACAAGGTTGGAAAACGTCGGGGAGAAATACGAACCCAAGGAGTTCCCTTTGTTTCCGAGGAGTACGTTAACTGTGCACACTTCGGTGCCTGTAACACCTCTGCCTGCATTGAAACTAGCGGCAGTCACCCAACTACCTAAAACGCCCACGATGTTATCACCAAGATCAGCTGGTAAGTAGTTTTTTTAATGATTGTGTGCATATTAACATATAAAGTGTTGTATTGTTTGCGGCAATTCTGACCCTCAATGATAAGAACACTGAATCACTCTATGAATCAAGTGGATCCCTTGTTTTTTAGACGACCACTCTGATGACCATGAATCAATATCAAGAAATTGAGTTTTCTACAATTCAGACACTGATCATTAATTCAAAAACTGAATTACATATGAGGGACCAAGTGTTCGAACTAATATATAGTCACGTGGCCACAAATTAATCGAATCAATCAAGTCAAAATATACTTATTGTCTAATAAAATACATGTAAAAAATATAAGAGATACAAAACAACAAATATTCACTAACAATACAAAAAAAAGACAGATTAAAATGAGTTATAGTTAACATTTAAAGGACTACAATTTAGAACTTACAGATTATCACAGTAGAATTCGTTGATCGAATAATAGGCCTTTTCTACTAAAAGATTTTTAACTGAACTTCTGAACTTTTTGTTATCTGTAATATTTTTCAGAATAGTAGGTTGTATACTTTGATACTTTCATAAATCAGAGAATGCTTGGTCAGAGCAAATTTTGTAATAGATGAATCATATTGTTCTGCCTGGTACTGTAACAATTAGTAACAGGAGTGTACATGCTAGTTTTATTTTTGTGAATCAGGCATACTGTTTCCATTATGTATAAACAGGTGATTGTTAAAATTTTGTGGCGAATGAATAAAGGCTTACAATGATCCCTTGATTTAGACTTTGTGATATATCTCAATGATCGCTTCTGGAAAGCAAATATCGTATTATGTAGTTGTAAGTTACATAGCGAATATGATATTCGACTAATACAAAGTAAGCCATTCTAGCTGTAGTATACCCCAGCTCACTTGATATCACTCTAATTGTGTAACATCCACTGGATACTTTTTTACTTAAATGCGTAACATGTTCTTTAAAATTTAATTTAGTATGCAGTTTGTTTTCTATGTAATTATTATCCAATTCTAAATCGTCTAGTGAACATTTGAAAGTAACTAGTTTTGTTTTGTTTAAATTGATACATACAGAGTTCGCGTTACACCAGTTTTGAATATGTTGAACATCTATTTTTATTCTTGACATGATTTTTTGGGTTTATGACCTTCCACAATCTGAAAATGAAAAAATGTTAATCCAAAAAAATCTGTACAAGTGTAGAAGGGCAAATTAATTAATTTGCCCGATGAGTTACTGCGTTTACAAGACTGCTGTCTCGAAAGAAATTAATTTTTGTCAAACTTTCAATCAATATCTATTTTTATCATATTTGATAGCTGATTAATTCCTTTATTACTCTATATACTAGTGGTATCGTCAGCAAAAATAGTAAATCGTCCTGCTATGTTGAGGGTTATTAAGTCATTTAAATATATAAAAAACAGACTCCTGTGGTACTCCATGTTTTATGACACTGAGATCAGACTGTCCACTTGATGTTTTCACAAATTGGCTACGTCCTGACATCAACATCAAACTATTACCTAACAAACCACATATGTAACATAAACATAACCACACATTAAAATCAATCACACTCGTCCGTCAAAATTCTCCGAGCAAAGAGATCAATCTGGGACAGAACGGATTTGAAAAACTCAACGATCAAGATTTACCTCTCCTACCTTGAATCGGTTGCAATAAATATAATCCCATCAAATCCTAATTATTCAGAAAGTTATTTTAATAAAATACTCTCATAAGTTTAGCACGAATTATTGTGCTTGTGAATGGTATGATAGTTCCGGGCATAATCTGCGAACGAGTTAAAAAATATTCAATGTTTTTGATTTGTATTTTTATATTTCTATGATTATTTTTTCTTAATATGGTTCCACACTGTAAATTACTGTTATGTAAATACTCCGGTAATGCGGAATAGTAGCCACAATTAATTTCAAATGTGAGGCTGGAAATTTTAAAAATTATCGGTAAATAAAACAATTTATTGTACTTACTTGATGATTCCAAGAGACGTTTTGCTTTAAGAAATACTGTTTTTGTAATATATTAGTATATTCTACTGCAAAACACGAATAAAACTTGTGAAAACAATGTCCCAATGACAGATAACAATGATGTGATAGATGATACTGCAGATACTGCACTAGTGAAAACTCAAAATATCTCTAGTAAATTCAATTAAAAACTTGAGAACACTGTCACTTGTAGGAGTTGTATGGTTAATGGCTATATCTTTTTACTGTTTTAAGTGTTAATAATTGATTATCGAAATACCATAATTCTTAGCTTAAAACGAATTTTGATCTGCTAATAGCAGTTGATAGAAAGAGATGATACATAGAGAGTTTATGATTTCTTTGATCATAAATTGATGACTCACAGAAAAAAATCCAATAATTGAACTGTATATGTTCTCAAGTATATTTAAAAAGTTATGTTATATCAGAAAAATACTTTCAATTTGAAAAATGGTATTGAACTTGAAAACTCAAAAAGGTAATTGTTTACCTGTTTCATACATTTTCATGAGAGTCAAAATTTAGTTTTCTGATTTGAAAAAATGTTTTCCTTAGATATTACCAAAGTTAGGAGAGGGTCGCACTTAGTTTAAATAAGCTTGTATATTAGTGACATTTCCGATTATTTACTGGTTTTGGTTAACCGTAGAAAACTAAACACTAGGCTAACGAAACAGTCTTGATACATTGCATATCAACTGTTGGTTCTTTCATCATATATTTACGAATTACCGCGTTTATTTTCAGGAACTAACATTCCAGCTGCAAAAGGGCTTCAGTACCCTTTTCCGACGCATCCACCGCTTCTCATGTCGCCTGTACCGTCACATCCACAAACTCCGCCAATGCCAACAACAGCGGCTCCAGTGTTGATAACGGTAACAACTAGTACAACTGCTTCAACCACCGCCACTACAACTCGAGGCGCCAGCCATGGTGAAAATAGACTGAAACCGTGCGCGGGTGTGCCTAGTGATAACAGAACTTCTAGCAAAATGAACGTAAATAAAAGTACTGTAGTGTCTTCTTTAACGCCGTTAAAAGTTTGTGAAAAGACCAACACTCCGAATACAAATGCAAACGAGAGCGGTCCGACATTGGATAAACCTAAACCCGTGCGGGAAATGAAGTCGAGTGAGAAAACAAGTGAAAAAGTAGTATGCCGGAGGGATTCCAACAGCAGTTCCCCTCGCGCCGACATCAAAACTAGAAGAAACAGCGATAGTAGTGTCCGGAGGATAGAAGAAAGTGATACGACCAACAAAGAACGGGCGCAGAGTGAAGAAAGAAAGAGAGAGCGTTTCGAAAAAGTTAAAATCGAAAACGAAAAGCTCGAAAAAGAAAAATCCGAACGAGAACGCATCGAGCGAGAGCGACTAGAAAATGAAAAGCAGGAGAAAATACGTCTGGAAAAAGAGAGGCTAGAAAAGGAGAGATTAGAACGGGAAAGTGAATTGGAAAAACAAAGATTAGAAAAAGAAAGGTTGGAAAAAGAAAGGTTAGAGCGGGAACAGCAGGAGAAGGAACTGGCGGAAAAGGAAAAGCAGAGACTGGAAAGAGAACAACTCGAAAAGGAACGCCTAGAACGAGAAAAAGCCCAAAAAGAACGGGAGCGACTAGAGAAGGAAAAACATGAGCGAAATGAAAAAGACAGGCTAGAACGAGAAAGGATAAATAAAGAAAAAAGAGAAAAGGAAGAAAAAGAAAGGCGGGACAAGGAGCATCGAGAAAGGGAGAAATTGGAAAGAGAAAGGAGAGAGCGGGAGCAGAGGGAACGAGAAGAGGCACTTAAAAAGGAGCATCTAGAGAAAGAACGGATGGAACGCGAGGAACAAGAGCAACGGGCAAGAGAAGAACAAGAGAAAAAAGAACGAGATGAAAAAGAGAGGCGAGAGGTTGAAATTATTGAAAGAGAAAAACTGGAAAAAGAAAAATACGAGCGAGACAGAAGGCAAGATGAGGAACACTTTAGGCATAAAGATGAAAATACCGATAAAAAGAAGGATGATCATAAACACCGAGAAAGTCATGCTGAACATAAAAACAGAGAAAACAACATAGAAAAACACTTATTCGAAAACAAAAGTACCAAAGATTCGGCGAGAGAAGAAAAATCTGGCAAAGATATCAACCAAACCAATATGAAGGAATCACACGATCCGAGAACTAGCCACGATAAAAATAAGCTCCATCTAGAAAAAGACATTGAAAGACGAAAAGAAAACGTCAAAGAAAATCGGGAAAATAACGTACATGACAAACAAAAAGGTAATAATGAGAACATTCGTGGCCTTATTGAAAGTCGTCATATGTCTATTGATCTCGAAAAGAATAAAATTCTTGAAAAATTAGATCCTACTAAAAGGAAAGAGAGAAATAATAGTTTACCTGCCAATATTGGTTCCAAACGCAGGTTGAGCTCACATGATATTATAGAAAGTTCTGAGGAAAGTAAAAAACCCAAATTATTTCACGATCACAAGAAACTCTCAGAGAGGCGAGATTCAAAGGACAGCAGCAGATCAGACGAAAGATCCAAAAATAGAACCAAAAACAACATCAGCAAATCTCACGATAAACATAATATTTCAAGAGATAGTGATGAAAAAAGGAAAGAAAAAGAGGAACGACATAAAAAACACAAGCTTGAGAAATTGAAAGCAAAAAGCAAAAGTAGAGAAAAAGATTCTCAAGATTCCCCATCTGCTCCAAAGAGTCCGCTAACAGACAAAGAGTTTCTAAATAGGCTTGACCTGCGGAGCATTGATGAAGTTGACAAACACAAAGAATGCAAGGAAAAACGTAAAGAAAATGTTTCCGAGGAACAAGACAGATGTCGAAAAGAAAAAATAGCTTCTGGGGAGAAAGTACATAACTCTGAGAAGTTGCTCAAATGTCGGACAGACTTGGAAACTATTTCTAAAACTGGCGAGGAAAGAAAAAAGCGAGATCGAATCCGTAAACTAACCAACAGCTCAGACAGTGATTCAGATGAACCAAAGAAACATTCCATATTTGACATAGTTGACGATGAACCTGCTTACATCTCTATGTATGATAAGGTGAAAGCAAGAAGTTGTAAAAACATGGCAAAATTAGAAGAAGAGAAACGACAAGAAAAGCTGAAAGCCAAATTCAACCAGCTGAAACAGAGTAGGGCGAAACGGGAAGAGAAGAAACGATCAACTTCTTGGGATGAAGACTCTGACTCTGAGAAAGATTCTTCAGAAATGAAAATGAAGAGGTGTCAAAAGATGCTGATAGATAGTTCTGATGATGAAAGTCAGGAAAGGAAATCTAGGAAAAAGAAAGATATTTACTCAGATTCAGATTGTTCAGGTATTCTGAAGCACATTAAACAAGAACCTCTAGATACCAGTGATGATGAAGCTAAGAATAAACATTTAGCTATCAAAGCATTCAAATCTCGAATAACAAGTGATACCTCTGAAGATGAGTACAATAAGAAGAAACTGCAAGCTCAAGTGAAAATCGAATTATTGTCAGATGCTGGGAACTCCGAAATACAAGGCTACTCCGAAACTGATGAAAAACTGCAGTCAACCAAAGTCAAGGACGAGTTGGAGCGTTTGATAAAGAAAGAACGACGCAACAGCAAACATCAGGATCCCGTACCGGAAGTGGACATTCACGTTTTCAGTGATATCAGTATGTCAGAAATAAAAACTGAGAAATTCAATAACGTACACTCTTTCGTTGACAATACTTCTGATGAGGATAACCATGAAATCACGAAAAAAGAAAGATCAGAAAGAAAAGAGAAAAAACATAGGAGAAAACAAAAGAAGCAGAAACATTCTTTGAACACTGAAGAAACTAGCAAACCTGAGAATATTTCCGATTCGGTTCATTCTGAGAATACAGAGAAAAGCAGGCACGAAAAAAGGAAGGAGCACAGCAAAAAAGAAAAGCGGCGTGATAAGACCAGAGAAGGACGAGAGAAATCCAAAAAGTCAAAGAAGAACAAACTCGAAAACAAATCTGAAGCGAAGCGAGAAGGCAAGATGGAAAACATTTTTGGTTCACTATCAGAAGATTCTGAGAATGGTACCAAGGAGCTTGGACAAGAGCATAAACCTATCACCACTGTTGAAGAAGACATTCGTCCAATAACATACAATAGCGAATCGGAGAAAGAGCCTGAAACCAAAATCAAAGAGAAAGAAGATCGGGAACGGGAACGAGAGGAGCATCATAAGAAGAAGAAGGAGAAGAAACGGCGTGAGAGAGAACGTCGGCTCCAAGAAGCTGCCGCTTCAGCAGCAAGTCAAATCCAAGCTAGCAATGAAAATAGCATGGATTTTGCTGATATGGGCAAACAACTCGAGGCCAATATGATGCAAGATGAAAGTCTCGATGGAACAGAGAATAATTCTAAAGATGTAGTGAATTCTAATTTTGAGAAAACGGATCCATTTCGATTCACTGAAACTGTTGCAGTGCATGAAGTCAAAAAAGAAAAAGAAGACAGGAAAGAAGGGAAGGAAAAGAAAAAGAAAAGAAAGAAGAGTAAAGATGAAAAAAGTAAACACCATCACCACCACCACCATCATCACCACGATAAGAATAAATCCAAAACCCCAGAAATTAAAAAAGAAATTCTTCCAACAGAACAAGTCAAATTGGAAATACTGGAACCCTTATCAACACCAACTCAACCACAGAATCCAAGTTTACCTACCATCCTGGATGAAACCATTCCTAATAATAACAAAAACCTTACTCCAGATTTTTTGATATCTCCTATGAACCCTATCATCAGCCCCATTCCGAAAACTCCAACAACATCAAAGGAGAAGAAACGTGAGAAGTTCTTGCCCGGATTCGGTGCTGAAATCGATGAAAAAATCCACGATTCTGCTGTAAAATCAATTTCAGATTTTGAAACGACCCCTAAACAAGAAGAATCTGCCAATGAAGATGATGTTTCATCTGAAAAACCATCTCCATTACCTGAAGAAAAACCCAGAGTGGTTATATCTCAAGAAGAAACAGAAGATGCAGTCGCTGCTTTGTTGGGTGAAAGTTTTGGTGTTGGCAAGCAAGAAGCATTTTATAATGTTGACAGCAATGTCAACGATCCACCTCCTTCAGTCGATGAAAGCAATGTCCAGGATGACGAGGAAATGCGACAAGCAGTCCAAAGTCTTAGTGCTACTGACTTGGATGTGAAACCAGACACCCCACAAAGTGAGCATGAATTGCAAATTGACACTGATACTGAAGAACAAGAAGATGCTCCTGTTAAGTTTGAGCCACCAAACAAGACTCCTGAACCAACCGAAATCGAGAAGCTTCCAAAACCTCTTGAAACACCTCCTTACTTTCGCAAGAATATGGATGAGAATGTTTCCAAATTGTCCACTCCTAAGGATAATTCGAATATTGGCAGTCCTCCTTCTCTTACCCCAATAAGGCAGCAGATGGGTATCCTTGCGGAGCTGAGAAAAAACTTGGAACAAAAAAGCCTCCCAGTCTTATCCGAACAGACACAAAGGACTGTTATAGCCCAGTCTTGGGCGGTTGAAAAGAAACAAGATGTGCCCACTGCAAAACCACCTCAACCTTCAGTGATCAAAATTGAAAACAAAACCATGCCTGTACCTCCACTTGCTGAACCTCAACACTCTAAAACCATAACACCTCCACCAAATATACAATTTTCCAGCCCTCCAAATTTGAAAATTACAGAGCCGCAGTATCCTCCTTTGAAAGCCTTATCAAAAACAGATCGTTTGAGTCTCTCCCCGACTGCTGACCAATCTAACAAAGTACAAAATGTATCTCTACAGCAGTCTCCTGTAAAATCTTCAAATGCACCACAATTACACAACTTACCAGCTCGCTCTCCGGTACAAATGAATAAAGCACCGATGTCTGTCAATGAACCAGGTTTGTTATCACCAAAATTACCAACAGGGGTGATTCACAACAGATTGCCCATAACTCCGGTTATGGCATCCAAGCCATTGCAACCTACTACTGTTATATTGCAACAGGCGAAAGTAGTACATCCTCTAGAACCGCCGAAATTAGTTTCAACATCTGATCATAGACCGCCAGATCGATCACGGATGATATTCCAGACTTCTACAATTCCACCTCCACAGTTTGGAAGTTTTGCAGCAAATCAACCAAGAATGATGATTCAAGGGAATATTAGACATCTTCCACCACAGGGTTTACTAGTCACCACAAGACAACTGCCATCTTCCCACAACTTTGGTTATTTGTCTAACATTCCCCATTCTTCTTACAATCTCACTCCAATTTCCAAAGAAAAACAACCTGAGAATATATCTGACAAAAACCATATTGATCCCAAATTACTGCAATCTTTTCCTCCTGCTTTGAGTGTTGCCAACAATCAAAACACTCTAATGCCATCAAAGGTGGTAGTTCCATCAAACATTCAGCAGAATTCATCATTATTACAGCCTCTGACAATTCCTAAAGAATTGACCTGTTTGCCTTGTACTCCAGCAATGGGAAGTCCCAAGTTGATGACAAGTTCACCCAGTCCAAAACCATTTATGCCAATGTGCTCAAGTCCAAAATTACAAACTACGCCTACTCTAAATTCTATGAGTCCAAAACCACTTCTTTCTGTCTCAAATCCAAATTCAATTCAATCACCAGTTCTCAGTCCTATGACTGTTATAAGTTCTTCATCAGTGGAAAGTCCTGTTCAAACAAGTATTATCCAGTCAGTTTCGAGACTAGACCATCCAGCTAATGTGCCCGTTCTCAAACATTCTGAAACAAACCAACTGAACGTGATAACTGAACTGAAGAGATCAACTCCAAGTCCGGTTATTGTGTCTATGTCAGTATTGACTCCAAAAACTGTTGCTCCTGTATCAAAACCTACAGATGTTTCTGATACACAGACCAACATGAAGTTAAAGGATCAGCCCATCAAACTGGCTATCGAAAAAGTCACCGATGAACTGAATCTATATCTGGAAAAAGCCTCACCAGAAATTAAAGAGGAAAGTCCATTGAAACCTGAACAGAAACTAGAAGTGCAACCTGAGGAGAAACCTAAAGTGCAACCAGAATTAGTCAAACAAGATGTCAAGTTAGAAGTAGGACCCGATAAACCCGAGGAACTTCATAAAAAACAATTTGTTGAAACGAGGCAAGAAAATACGCAGGATTCTGAGCAAACACCTCCTATTGAAAAAGACATAATTTCTGTTAAAGAGATCGATAAGTTCGATGAGGAAAAAACCGAAACAGAGAGCATCATATCCAATGTTAGTAAGGAAAGATCTGCTAGTGCTGATATTCTAGCAAAAGATGATCCACTTGATACAAAAGAAGATAGTGACTACTGGTCAGCAAAAGAAGTTAACATTGACTCTGTTATCAAGACTCTTTGTTCTGGTGATGAACTCTCAGACCACAGTAGTGAAAATGGAAAAGATGATTGGTTCGATGACAATAAGCCTAATGAAGCTATGAAAGCCGAATCAACTGCATCAGCCCTCGTCTTTGAGACAAAAGAAGAAATACCATACCCTAAAATTAAGGTCAACAGCGAACAGCTTGAAAGCAGGAATGATGCATCAGTGGACAACAAAACTGAATCTACACAGAACAGAAGTGATGAATCTAGAGAAAGCAGGAATGAGGAATTTGTTGATAGCAAAACCAAAGAATCTGTAGAAAGAAAGATCAATGAATCAGTAGAAAGCAAGATCGGTGAATCTGTAGAAAGTAAGATCAATGAATTTATAGAAAGCAAGATCAATGAATCTGTAGAAGGCAAGATCAATGAATCTGTAGAAAGCAAGATCAATGAATCTGTAGACAGCAAGATCAAAGAATCTGCAGAAACCAAAATAAATGAATCTGTAGAAAGCAAGATGAATGAATCTGTAAAAATCAAGATAACTGAATCTGTAGAAATCAAAATCAATGAATCTTCACAAAGCAAGATAAACAAATCTGTGGAAAGCAAGATCAATGAATCTGTGGATAGCAAGAAAATGGAACCTGTGGAAAGCAAAATAAGTGAATATGTAGAAGACAAGATTGACAAATCTACAGAAAGCCAGGATGGTAAATCTTCTGAGAGCATGAATGATTTATCTTTAGAAACAAATACCGATGAATCCGCTTTACAAGATCTAACAGTTGAATCAGAGGAACTAAAACAAACCTCAACTGTCCGTACTAATTATCGGGGACGCGGAGGAAGAGCAAGAGGCAGAGGCAAGACTCGTGGAGGTGGTGTTGATAATGGAGGAATACAGACTCGTCGTGCCAAACTTACCAAAGAGCTTACCGTCATCACATCTCCAAGTAAAAGAGGTAGGGGCGGAAGAACTCGTAATGAACGCAAAATACCCGAATCAACATCCGGTACAACTCCAGCGGATATTTATGAGTTCCGCGACGAATCCGATGAAGCCCATAAAGAACAACGTCCACGATTGATTTTGACAATAAAGTCCCCGGCTGTGTCTAATTCTAACAACTCGCAAACAACTGCAGTTTTCAAAGAAATCATCAAGGATGGAGCGAAAGAAATCACTAAAGAACTTACCAAAGATATACATATGAGTCCTATCAAACCAGTGGAACCCAAGGAAGAATTCACCCCTCCTGCTGCTACCAATACGCGAAAGTCACGACGACTACAAGAAAAAGATACCTCTAGGAATACAGTAGATGACACCATCGAAGATGTGATCAAGAATACCATTCAAACACGTGCCTCTTCAAATCAAAGAAGGTCTACAAGACAAACTGCGTCCAAGCCAGCACTAGTACAACTAGAAGTACCTAGAAAATCACCTAGGGGGCGGAAAGGACGAAGGGGTTCTGAAGCTACTGAAACTTCTTCCTCCGAAGAAACGCCAAAAGAGGAACTGAAACCAATGTCCCCATTGAAAGAAATTGAGAAACTTAAAGAGGCTGATAAACCTGTAGAACCGGTGAAGGAAACTGAGAAGAAGGTGGTGTTACCTGAACAAAGTAAAGAAAAACCTATTGAAGGGAGGGTGGTGCTACGGCGTCTCAAAGGAGATACAGGTAATGCGAACCCAGATGAACCAACTAATCTCATTGATCCTGTCACAGGAGAACTGATTCCCATGAGAGAAAGTGAAGAAGGCAAATATGTTCCTCTTCCTGGTAGCATAGAGCCTAAACACGGTGACAATGACACCAAAGACACTCCTGCTCCACCAGCACAACCAAAATTGAAAGAACTGGTAAAACCTCAAACTAGTGTAATAGCACAGCCTCAACAAGTTGCTGTGGTGCAGCAGACCAAGCTGCAGAGTTTTAAAGCACATGTACTGTCTGCGCAAGCTGCTCATGCAGTGGTTAGTCAGCAACCAGTACCTGTTCAAGCAAAACCTGTACTGCCATTACCTCTTCCGCCTATAGCTGTCAGCTCAAAAAGTACTCCACAGGTTATGGCTGTAGCTCCTATGGTGGTTTCAAAAACTAATTCGTCTGTTACAGTAACGAAAACTAGCACTGTACCGAAAACTAGCACTGTACCGAAAACTATCACTGTACCGAAAACTGTCACTCCAATGATAATCACGAAAACTGTTACCCCCGTAGTGACCTCAAAACCACTGACTCCAGTAATTATAACGAAACCAGTTACTCCAATCAGTCAACACCTCAGCATCAATACAAGTTTAGGGCTAGGTGCTGTTACTTCAACTAGCCTGTCACCAAGATCTATCATACCTTCATCTGGTGCCAAGCCTATTGTTTCATCTGGTTTATCAAAGCCTATTGTTTCATCTGGTTTATCAAAGCCTATTCCTTCACTGGTTAAACCTCCCCCTGTGTTATCACCGGTGATACTAAGCAATCAACAGAAGATTCTGCAAGTCAGCAAACAACAGCAAATGAATAAAAGTCATTTGGTATCACCGATGGTCAACCAAGGACAAATGGTGAATACACAGCTGGCACACCTGAAACATCAGCCAGTCATGAAGCAGCAGCAGGTGATAATGGGAAAAGGTCATATGGTCAAACCTTTACATCAGCAACAAATCCTGAGTGGAGCAGTCCCGAGTCCTCCTTTGAGCAAATCTCAATCCTTGTTGAGTAACCAATCAAGGATCATCCAAGGGCCACTGCCAGTGGGTCCAAAAGGGGTTATGGAGCCACCAAAAGTGGAAGTCTCCGTGTCCAACGTCATTCTAGGACAGAGACCTAAGTTATCGCCCCAGGGTCCCCAGCAGAGGCTCGTTGGTCAAACCGGATTGCCAGTTCCTGGTTATGAAGCTAGTTTGGTGAGTAACTACTTTCAGTACTTGGTAATATATGACGCAACTAACAAATTCTTATTAATAACATGCAGCATGGAGAACGAAGTTTGCTTAATCGTAGTCGAAGTCCACCACCGGCTCATCAAAATTCTCCGTCACCAAAGGTGAACTTTTTTTTACAATCCTTGCTGTTTTCTTGTAGCATGCTGCCGTCGTAAACAAAAGTGCCGTATCTATAAAAATATGAATATTGAGATACTGGTTTCTGTAAACTCTATCTTAAAACCCTATAAATTTAACCTTCTACCAAGCAAAAAGTATGTAAACTGGATTCAAATAGCCAAAGTTGACCAATCATTTCTACAGAATCTCCACTTGAAAGTTTTTGCTGATACGGACGGCACTTTTGCTTAAGACGGCAGCATGTATAACTAAATGAAACTTATTTGTGTCACTGGTATGTTCTTCTCCGTTATTTGACGATGTTGTCGCCATCTATCTATTGAATTATAAAAGTACATGGTATTGTCATTGTTTAAGTTAACCTTATGGGAGTATCATTGGTGGACAATGGGGTCTATTAGTAGATGGCACCCCTCTGTTGATGCCCAACAAAAGAGTTACCTCAATGTTGGGATGAACCAAGTCCAAGTAGGTGGGAAAAAAGAGACAGAGTCATAGGGTTATCTAGCCTTTCAATTGAGGCACTACCTTCAAGACCCACTTTGAATAAAAGTCTAATGATGGGGCTCGCGATAACATCCAGAGCTTTCAGTATGACCACTGACTGACTATATATTTTCAAATAATGGTATTATTGAATAAATACTTCAAATCGCGATTCGTTTCAGTCAAATGACGTGTGTTGTAGTAGAAATATTTTCTCCCATACTGAATTATATAGGTTGTTCCATTCATCTTATGGTATCATGTCATAAGATAGCCACAGAAGTGGTTGAATGTGTTGCTTAAGACTCCAAAATGGTTTTTGAAACCCAAAATATCTTGCACTATTTTGAAAACATTTGTAATAAATTATATTTTGATTTTGGTATTCAGTTGCTTATCTAATCTCTTTTTCAAAAGCTATATTTTTTATTAGGGGTTCAACAACTGCTTGTTAAAGTTAGATTCACCCCATAGAGTAATTAACTGGTTTTTGTTGATTCAACATCGCATGTTCCATTTATTTATTTTTTCTTTTATAATTTGAGTATTATTTCTTTATAGGGAGAGACAATTGCTCATTTTCCACCAGGACCCCTTCGACCACCCCCAGAAATTAGCCCTGCACATTATATGCATCCTTCTCATGTTATTCAATATCAGCAGTATTTGAGGCAACAACAATTACATCTAACAAGGTAAGAAGATAAAATGTACATATATTGTTTGTCTTGCACTGTGGAAAGGAACTGTAATCATTTCTTGAAACTGTTGATTCTTACGAAGATTAAAGTGGTTTTTTGTTTTAAAATATAAATTGAAAAAAAATTGTCAAAATATTGATTCCCATCAGCACCAGGATTCCGAACTCTCGATTCGAGTAGAAACGATATATTCATCTTCTTTCTTTAGATGCTATTAGTTGAAGAGGTATATATCGTCTCGACTGGAATCGAGAGTTTGGAATCCGGGTGCAGTTCCAATTAATCCACTCTATAAACTTCCCATATTGTTAGTTTTACTTTTATATCAGTCAAATACTAAATATCACAAAATTATTTTAGATCTGGAGGTGTTGAAAAGGTTGGAGATGGCCAAGAAGGAGAAGAAGCACCTGTTACTTCACCACCATTAGAACTAAGAAGACCTGGATCAGTTGGAATGGCACTGGCAGGACGAGGTGCTGCTGTGCCTCATAGTTTGCATTCACCTCATGATAGAGCTACCGGTAAGTTGAATCCTCAATATTGTTTGCTCAAAACCAACTACAACTTGTTTATTTGCGTGGAATCACAGGAATTAAACATCGACAGATCATACTTGAGCAGATAGTCAAAAAAGTATCAACTTTTTACTCAGGTTCTACGATTAACTTGAAATAAATTATTTTATTGATATTATAGTTTTCTGATGTAACTTATTCTCCTCAATTACAGATTCACCCCAAGTGGGTCAGGTATACAACGTCCACCCCACTCGACTTCAACATTACCACCCCAACCGGTACCACTTCGAACAAACCGAGCCCCCACCAGCTCACCGTCCAATGACCAGTCACGGTTCTCTAGCTGCCCTAGGTAGCGACCGAGGACTGGCACACATGTCGCCTATGAGCACGCCTGACAGACCCCTCAGCGGTCATTCAGCCTTGACTGCCCATATGGGTGGACTGGCAACGCCTGACAGGCCGATTTCTAATCATGTTGACAGGCCGATTTCTAGCCACGTTGACAGGTCTATTTCTAGTCACGTTGATCGGCCGATTTCTAGTCACGTTGACAGGCCGCTATCCACGCATGGAATGATCGGTGTCGGCTTGGGTGCAGCAGGGAACCTTATGGGAGCTGTGGCGAGACACATCGGCGCAGACACTCCCACGAGTCAGAGAGGATTGCAAGCTGCCACACCACCGCATGCCAGTCAAGTTCCACCGCAGGCAGAGAGTTTGTTTATGCTACTGAAGGTAAGCGAACTGATATATTTTAGAATGTCAACTGAATAATGTTCCCACTTTATACATTCTTTTATAATTTACTCTAATCTGAAACTATTGGAATCATTAAAAATGTTCTTCAAATCAATAAAATTCAGTTTCTTTAGTAAGGAAATATTTATATTAAATATGAATTCTAATATAAATAGATTAATGATATCGTAGAAAAATTATAACAATAAAAAAAGAACAGTGAATAGATTAATACTTTACAATACAAACAGCATTCAGTTAATAGGTGTATATCTACATTTAAAAAAAGAACTCTTTTCCCTGTTTTGTAGTTTTTGTAACAAATCAGTACAGTTAGTATTTAATAAAGCCAGTAATCAAAATGAGGTTTTATAATTCTTCTGTAGACTGGGCTAAACTGTCAATCTAAAAACGCTCCACCTTCGGTATCGCGTTTTTAATAGTTGACAGTTTTTCTAGTCTAATTGCTAGGAACCAGTTTCTCACTCCTGCAATTATAAGTGACTATTTACTTGTCCCGAGTTGTGTCCTGTCAAATTTGTTTGTTTATACAAGAAAAAACAGTTTGGGATGAATTCATGTTTTCAACCAATGTGTGTGTTTTTCAGCTAAGAACTTCACATTGAGATTAGGTTCTACTTGATTATGTCAGAACATGATTTTTTACAATTGAATAATCAAAGAGTTCCTGCTGATTTTCTTTTTCTGTTGATGTTTGTTTTCTGTACTAGCAGAATTCTCTTAATCTAAGTTTTTTATATTATTTTGGTGACTTATCCTGTATAAATCAAAGGGATTCATAAAAAAAAAATTATAAGTGAAGAAATTTTATGTTTCAATTTAACTACTTATCTGATGTTTATCATTATCATTATATACTTGGACTATACTTATAAAGTATTGATAAATACATTCGAATAATAGTTTATTAGAACTGTATATTTATATTACAATATAATCAATCTTGACATCAGTCATGACAACTAATAAATATACCAGGTACTCAACCATCCACCATATAATGTTAGATTACATATACCATGTATATCCAACTTCTCATTGCAATAAATCAATTGCATCTAAATAATCATCAAGTCTGTTTTTTTTTTGCTAGATGAACAGGGGATTTTAGTTAGTCAATATAAAGATAGTGTCATAGATTTATCACAGCCTTACATTGCCAGATTCTAGTTTTAGGGTTTCATATATTTAAATGGTTATTTTTTTTTACAGCAATACCCCTGCATGTGGCAAGGCCTTTTAGCTCTTAAAAATGACCAAGCAGCTGTCCAGATGTACTTTGTTTCCGGAAATGATGATGTTGCTAAATGCAGTTTGCCCAAGAACACTGATGGATCAACACCACCACTAAGAATTTTCCAAAGAATGAGGCTAGAACCCCCACAGGTCGAAGGTGTGGCCCGAAAGATGCAGGTATGTTAGTTATTCTTTCTTCTACATATTCCTGGTTTTTCAATCGACAAACTTTTTTTATTCAGATTTCTTTGTGTTTGTGTAATTATTCATTTTGTATCCAAATATAAAAGTCTAATACTGAATTTAATTTGATTCTACTATGAAAACAAGTATAATAATACTTTGGCCCATTAATCAATTGACGACTGTCGTACCTAAATGCAGATCCTAAACTAGTGAGGAGCAGTTGGTACTATTTTTTGTTGTGGAAAACTAAATTTATTTACTTATTCACGAGTGAACCCAATTTCAGTGTATTGAAACAATTCTCAATTTTTAACTTGATATTTTTTTTAGATGGAGAATGAACACTGCATGTTGCTGGCTTTACCTTGTGGACATGACCATATGGATGTACTTAAACAGTCCACCAACCTAACCAGTGGCTTTATAACATATTTACAACAGAAACAAGCAGCTGGTATTGTGAATGTTGCAGCACCCGGTACCACACAACCTGTAAGTATTGAACAAAGTGATAGTGTTAATAGTGGGATTGATAATAATAAAGATAAACATATTCAATTCGAGAAATGAAACAATTTTTCACAATACAATAATCAGGAATAATGACTATTTTATAGAATAATTAAAACATAGTTCTTAAGGTGATAAAAAACTACAAATTATTGTCTGATTGCACTTGAATGTTTTTGATAAAATCTCTGAAATGAAAAAGTATTGAAAATTCAATTAGATGAATTCATCACTGTTAATATTGGTTTTGAAACTCTAAATGCAAGTAATCATGATGTTGCAATATTCTTTGATCAAAAAAAAAAGGTTTTGACACTGTCGGTCATACAATTCTAATGGACATCTTAAGCAATCTGGGGTATTACGGAATGCATTGAATATATTTCAAAATTATTCTCAAAATCGTATGCAATATGCTTTAACACAAATACCTTATTTAACTCATGTAAATATCATAATGAATATCAACCTAATGTAGACATTTTTCTTTTGGAGATACTGTTCTCTAACATATGTCTAAAAATGTCCACACTTTGAAACCTGATCAGGAAAAGATATTTGAATAATTGAAATATGGTTAAATGAACTAAATATACCTATTAATTCAGACAAAAACTGTTTATAAGATATTTGAACAAAAGAATATGGAAACTGTCAAAAAGAACAGAATTAATAAAAAGAAAACTATTAAGTTGATAAATACAAGTATTTGGTTTTGATTATTGACAAAAATTTTAATTTTGAAAATCATATAGGTAAAATAAAAAATCAGTTAGAAGATTACATTTCGGAGAAAAAATATTCAATTCTTAATATATAAGGCACATATTCTCTCTCGAATCAGATATATGATTACAGTATGGCACTGAACCAACTTATTAAATTTGAAAATCCAAGTTTGCATTCAAATTAGCCAAGAATATTTAAAAGAGGTTTTTCAACAAAATATAGGAATTATTATTTGTTATTTGTTGGTACCTGGAATAGAGATAGTTTTGCTATATGATAAAGAATAAGATATCAGAAAACTATAATTTGTCTTGTTTTTAACATCTTAATGAATTTTCAATTATTAATTTTCAAAACCTATTAAGGATTTTATTTCATATCTAACGCCAAGCAAATCAAATATTGCTTATATTTGAAAAAAAAAATCAAAAAAGAATGACTTTTTTTTTGTTATTGGCCATATCAGGGATGAACGTACATCTGCAGGATAAAAGCTACAGTTTTATATGAAACAATAATCTTTTTGATTACCAAATATATTAACAATGTATTTTTTTTCCAGCCTGCTTATGTGGTTCACATATTTCCATCTTGTGACTTTGTCAACGAGAACCTACGAAGAATTGCTCCTAGTCTTCTAGAAAGGGTGGCAGATATTGCCCACCTTCTCATAGTCATAACTACAGTGTGATTATTTGCATATATTCGATTACGGACTTGAAAGCATTGAGTATCTATCATTGCTCTTCTGTTTTTCTCATAAACAACTACTTGTGACCAAAATAACCTGATTTGACTTATATTTCGAAGCATGATTGTTAGTCTAACTCTCGCCAGTTAATTTGGATATAACCTCAGAATATGGTAAAATTCGTCCCTCGAGGATATACTTAAATATTTAAAAAGTTTCACTGTGATTTCTTGACAAAAACGTTATTACTATTATTAAAATAAAATATAAAAAAGCTAAAAATAACTTACTACCTATTTAAGAGATCTCATATTGAACTAGTTATAAAAAGGAATATGTCTTTATTTAGAAGATCTTTATTTTCGTAAATATCTTGTAAATTATTTCATTAATTTATAGAACATCCTTGCAATATTTGCAAAGATGTTGTAGAAATGACACTGATATTTAAAATTAGAATTTTTGTTTATTTAAAAACTATGAGGTTAAGTTGCCAGAGTTTATTTTTTATATTATATTGATACTTGTTATTTATTTATTATGTTATGCAAGAATTTGAACACTTTTATCTGAGATAAACTTGTTTGAATTTTTTTCACTTATTTTGCCTACGATTCTACACTCTCCACCTTAGTTTTGCAGGCGTGAGTTTTTATTTAGTTTTTTGTTAATACCCTTTTTAGTTTATTAGGTGTAGAGTGTGAAAACGTCTGATAGAGAATAGCAACCTAATCTTGTAGTTTTCGAAGGCTTTAAAGTTGTAAATATTTAAATTTAACGTTACCCCATTTGTAGTTTGAAATACGGCTATTATAAATATTGAAAGCAGACATAATATATAAATATGTAGTATACATAAAGAAATCAATCATTTTTTAAATTACAATGTAATATACATGTGAATATATAGTTTAGTTTGATAATTTGAGCTCGTTTTGAATTATCATCGAGATGTTCTGTACAGTGTATTTTAGCTGTAAGTATAATTTAGTCTGCGTTACAAAGGATAATATAGGGAACATTGTGATGTCTATATATTACTGTAAATTTTGTACATATATAAAAATACTGTGTATTGTGAGTATACATTATTATAACTATTACAATAAATGCCTGCCTTTTAGTTTTCCCACTCATTACTTTGATTGCTGAGCTAGAAAAAATTTAGATTAATAAGTAATTTTGAAAATGGTCATGTCCTTCTGTCAAAATAAACATCAATAACCAAGAAAAAGTTTTAAACGTGATAAAATGACAATACAATCTTTTCAAAATTCGTCAATTTGTTCCAGTTAAATATCCCAAAAATATCAAGGTATTTCTTTCTAATTTATTCAAAACTTTAATTGGGGATCCGCAAAGTTGAATACTTTGAAAACTTTGAAAAATTACAAAATGAACTTACAGAATGCGAGAAAGCTTACGAAAAGTTGCTGAGATGAAATATTCCTTATTTTCTTCCACCTGAAGAAATTTAAAAATAAAACGAGAAATTAATTTTCCGAAATAACTTGACATTGAGAAATTTTTTTTAATGTTTTTCAATGAGATCTATTATTATCTATATTTAAATAAAATTGTGGACATATACAGCGGGACCCATTTAAAATGGAATGGAAAAAACATACATTCTTCAACGTGTTAGGAGAAAAGTTTTTTTTTATGTAGATATTCAGAAAGTACCCTAAGACAACAAATTTCAATGATTCATTTTCTGGGCCAACTATTCTTATTTTTAAAGGTAATAATCTGAAAAAAAATAAAGCGTTTTTTTTTTCAACTCCGACTACACCACTGGGATTCGAGACATTTTCAAATGATTGTTGAAATGCGTCAATCAATAAAAAAAATTGAAAAATATCGACCCACCTTCAATTTCAGAACTTGTATCAATATTGGGAATATACGTACCACTGGATTCAGGAATTATCAAAATACCACTGAAAAGAAATTTATTGAAATTTTTTTTCAATAACAACTCCTAAGGGAAAATTATTTGTAAAATGTCCTTCAATGTAATTTAATACTTTCCAAAAATGTTTTCCATTCTAATTTATTGAAATTTATTGAAATTTTTTTTCAATAACAACTCTTAAGGGAAAATTATTTGTAAAATGTCCTTCAATGTAATTTAATACTTTCCAAAAATGTTTTCCATTCTAATTTATTTTTTATATTTTTTTAAATGAACAGATTGTAAAAATCTTACTTGAGTTATTTTTAGAAAGATAAATAAATTTGATTTTCTAAAATGTGAAAATAAAAATATATAAATATGCAATATAATAAATACATTGCTGTAAAATATGTTTTAAAAATGTTAACATGTAAATGTTAACAGTGTAAAATACTGAAATTGTATATTTAATTATACTAAAATCATTGAAGAATACCCCATAGAATGATTAGAATTTGTATAACTAATATATTAATCTGCACTGTAGAAACATTTTCCCACCAGGAGATTTTTAACAGAATTTCTGAACTGTTTTCAATCCTTTATAGCTCTCATCTGCTTGGCCAAGTGATTGTACATTTGTTCACCTCTATAAATAAGTGATTGTCTAACAAGGTATGAATTTGGAATTGGAAGAACAATGTTTTTCTCGTTTTGAAAAGGGGAATATTCTGAAGAGCCTGCTTTCCAATTCTATCAATCTCCCTGATGAGCTTGGCAAAGCGAAATAGATTTTCGTCAACCAAAATGTATTGGGGATTAAATGTGAGACAAGCGAACCTTGCTTCAATGAAATGAACGATTTCTGTGAGTGATATTTTTTAATAACATTCTCCCTAATTTATTTAATGAATTTTCAATGAAAACTAAGGAAAACTGAAAAAATCAACTATCTGAATGAAAATGAGAATTTTCACTTTCAGATTTTTTCTTTTGGGTTAGTCTTGTCACAATATCTATCAGATGTAGTTCAGAGTGGCTTCAGCCGGGGAAGTAGTTGTTTTCTGTTAGATATTACAAGAAAATCATATTTTTCATTTTTCAATTTTCATGGAGAATGTTCCCCTTTTCAATATAGGGATCATTTTAGACCACTTTTTCACAATCTCCAAATCATGCCAGTTCCTATAATTTTTATTTACTTGATTCTTTTAAAAGTACACAATAACATGAAAGATTATGAGGCTGAAAACGTGGGTCAACAATATTCCACTAGATCACGTGAGTTGCTTCCGGGAAGAAAACCAATGCATAGACTAGTGAAGTGAGATAGGAATTCTTTGAATATTGGGCTGTATAATAAACTACCTAAGGAAGTTAGACATTTGAATGCTCACCATTTTAAATGCTCACCATTTTAAATGCTTTCTTTTGAATTCGTGTTTCTATTCAGCGGAAGAATATATCAATTTTGATATTCAACCAGTACTATTTGATGATATAGATTACTTATCAATTTTAAAATATGTGTGATGTTCTTTTATAGTTTTATATTTATTTATTTGTATGTATTGTAACGTAATGTATTTTTATATTCATAATACTTTGTATTTTCTCCGAGTTTGGATATTATCCAAATGCAAGTTGATATGCTATAAAATGTACATTGGTATGTAAAATAGTGAATTAATCATCTATCGATCTATAGTGTTGAATTAGCCAGGGCAGTACTTTTTTGTTAAATACCAGTCAATATAATTTATAAAATTTTACGAAAGCACTGAATTTTTATAGCCATTTGGTAATTTCTTTTTCAATGGGCAAGTACATCAACTTTAACACTAACAGATCCATTTATTGATTACCTTCAAGACATAAGCTTATTGAATTTTGATTTTATATAAACTCTTTTACAACAACCTACACACACATATTTATCATAAAAAATTTGTTCGAGTCGGCTGCTGTTCCATGGGTGCATATCCAACTCGAGAATAAATTTCCTGCTTACTCTTCGGACCTGGTTGCCAAGAAGGTGGATCATTGAAAGTTTTTTGCTGTTTTTCTTTGGCCTGTTGTCGCATTTCTTCATACTCATTTATATCGTCCAATTTCAGTTCAATGCTGGTTGGTGGCCTTCTTAGCATGTTTGGATTCTTTAAATCTGAAGTTACAGAATATAGCTCTGATTAATTTCAGAAAAACTCAGTTTATTATGTTCTATTATCTTGAACAATTATTGAATTTATTTGTAAATTTCGGTTCTTATTATTATGATTGAGACTAAAATCGCATAAATGCTCTTACTGAAATGAACACCTTCAATTTGAAATGATAAGACAGTGATTGTGATTAGGACGAAATCAAATTACGAGCTTTAACAATAGTATTTAATATAGAGCTGGAGTTATCTACATGGTTCAATGGGTAGTCATATGTGATCCACACGTATCCTTTATGAAAGACTATTAATTCCACATACCAATTCAGGATAAAATATTATAATGTTTCTGGGGCCTAAATTCAACAAGACAAAATGAGAACTGCCTCAACTTCAACACATAATCATAGTATTTATTTCAAAGTCAATATTGAAAACTCATTTTCAATGATTTTTTTCTCACCTCTATCAGAATCCGAAACTGGCGAAACTGCAAATTGAAAGCCCTAAAGGTAAAACAACAAACTGAACAAACAACCTACACACTAGTACACACTACACATCTAACCTAAGATATCGAACATATTGAACAAGAAAGAAACCAGGGTTGCCAACTCTTCAGGAGCTAACTATCGTTCCAGCATTCCAGCTATTCTAAATTATCAGATTTTATGTAGATGTTTCGCCTATACTGAATATGAATAATACAATTAATACGATTCCTCTATGGCTTTAGTTATGCATGTTCATTGAATGAGTAAAACTGGTGTTTATAAGTTGCAATGTTGGCAAAACTGGTGTTTTGTAAATAGCAAAATTGGCAAAACTGGTTTTGTTTCCAAAGTTCTAGTTAACCGCCATGTTTGGATGCGACCTCAGAGTAATAAGAGACCATAGAGATGCCTTCTCCATCCTTGTCTTGGAGTCAACATAACTTTGTTTACAAGCGAGGGCCTCATACATGTTAAGTCCATATTCATTTGGGTAGTTCCGTATATGCCCGCTCATTTCATTCGGATCAAGTTGTCATTCTTCGTTTGTATTATGGCCTTCATACTATAAATGCAAACAAACTCTCGATAATATTTTGCTACTTTTGCTGGATGATATCTGCTGGGAACATGACTGACATCTGTCAATTTTAATAAATAATAAACAAACGTTAGCCTCTTTTCTATTCTTCTTTTGAATTTTTAACCTTTTATACGATGGTGTTGTTTAAAATGAATAATTTGCTAAATTTTTTATTAATGAATGAGCAAATACAAAGATTTGATATGAATGTTTTGTGGGAAATATATTCCACCCCAGGGTTGGGATTCTGTGTACCATAGAATTCAATTGTCAATAGAAAAAGTGAGATGACATTATAGTTGAATTAATGGGAGAGAATTCATAGCTCAGATTAATAAAAGACCATAGAGATGCCTTCTCCATCCCTGTCTTGAAGTCAACATAACTTTGTTTACAAAGGGCCTTATACATGTTAAGTCTGTATTCATTCGGTTAGTTTCGTGTATATCCGCTCATTTCGTTCGGATCAAGTTGTCATTTTTCATGTTTATGTTCACTTCAAAACCAGTGGCGGATCTGAGGGGGGGGCCATGGCCCTGAGCTCTGAATAAGTAGTTGATATTGGTTCATCAATCAGTCTGGATATGCAACCAAACCTACGTTATACAAACCAAAATTTTTCGTATTCGTAGTTTTCGTATTGAATGTTTCCTCAAACACTCGAACATAAAAGTAAAAGCAGGCGAAGAAAAACTTCCTATTCCAGACGAGGCTTTAGGAGCCCTTGCTCACTGCGATAAAATAATGTTTCCTTTAATAACATCATTTCTTGAAATTTTCATTACACTTCCGATCAGTTTTGCCTCATCAGAAAGAAGTTTTTCTTCGTTGAGGCGAATAAAAAGTTGGCTCAGATCTACAATTTCGGAAGATAGGCTACCTGGTTTAGCTATTATTAACGCTCATCCGGACATTGAGATTAATGAACAGTTAGTTATCAACAGATTTGCCAACATAATTTAATACGCTTATGTTTTATGTGTTTAATTATTAAGATTATTAGTAAAATTGTGGATTTGTGTTTTTGTTGTTTATAGTCACATTTTTATCCATCTCATTTATGTTATTCTGGACTCTGGAGTGAGCACTGACCACCCGAGGTGGTGCTGTAGGTTTTTCCGGGTTTTCCTGCAGCTGAAAAGTGAATACTCTACCAAAAATAGTGGCCACGGAGCGCCACGGCAAATAAAAATAATAGCCATCCTCTACCCGCATCTCTTTCCTGGAGATTTAAAACACATTACTTTGGTCTTTTCAGATGTCTTTTTCTACTCTGCTGTCCCTGAACATTTTCATACCAAAACCATTCCTGTGCAAAGTTTCACCCTAAACGAAAGTGATGAAATTAAAACCATGGGCTTTGTGCTACGGCCACGGCAAATACTAATAATAGCCGACCTCTACCCGCACACTCTACAAGTGTACCTACCCATGATTCTCCACTGATGATTTTTGGGTTCACTTGTTTTCAAAGTTTTCAGAATATTTGCAAACAGTGTCTAAAGATATATATATATATATATATATATATATATATATATATATATATATATAAACTGCCTAGATCCGCCAGTGTTCAAAACAGATATTTGTGTAGATATAGGCAGGGCATCTCTATGTCCGTTATTACTGTGAGATTCATAGGTTTGTTCGAACAAGGAATCCCTGACGGTTTCCTGACTATTTCTGATTTATTTATCGCGCATGCTTCTGACGTGACTATATATGTACCGTTTTATGATTCATGTTTTGTTCGAACGGATTTCGGATCGCGATAAAAATTGTCAATATATTACCTAACCCCTCAGCTTTATGAACTTGAGCAACTGATTATTGATAAATTGTTGCTGTTATTATGGGACTGTACACAATGTACACTGTACATATATAAATCATAAAAGCATTAATATTAGATTATCATATAAGTACATGAACTGGTAATGATGTTGATGATTTGCGCATGATCCGTAGTAACTAAATGCATGCATGTGGTTTCGCTTTTCACTAATTCCTGCGCCTTACATGAGCATTCTAGGATCTTTGAGTTCTGTGGTGAAATCCACGAATCGTTTTGACGGTTTGAGAACGGTCCGAAAATAGTCCAAATCCTTGTTCGAACAGTGGATAAAATGGTTAGGGATTCGATCTGACACTTGTTCGAAAGCTCAAAGTGAGAATGCGCATGCTTCTGACGATCATGTACTGTTTCTGACTTTTGTTCGAACGAACCTATGGTACGAATCCCACTCCCAGAGTCTTTCATCTGTCATTTGAGTTTGTTTAAAGGTTAACATTTTTGTTTTGGTGATTTTCATCAACACCGGTGTTGCCAACAGTTAAGCACATTAAAAAAAATCTTATGTCTCTTGAAAAAACTTTCGCCTGCGGAATTTTGTTTTTTCCGCAGTGGGAAATTTACACTTCACAAACGACATTGAGTGACGGGACTGTATCATACCCAAGGATAGCTGGAATATTTTCTCATGTGGTTCCTTGATGGATAAAATGAGCTTCCAGCGCACAATGCAGGGATACATCTCTAATAGAGCAGGGTTTCATAAAAAGACATTCCAGAGATTTTGTTCATATTATTATTTACTCATTGGTAATATCCCATCTTGAATATGCTTCGATTATTTGATCCCCGTATGCCTAACTTCCCATTGAAAAACTGGAAAGAGTTCAAAATGCAGTTTCCTCATGTACTGCTCCTTAAGACTAAACATTCCGTACTCTTGTAAAAACTCATTGTTATGCATAAATATAGTACATTTGCTTTGGTTCATTAATCTAATTATGGTGCAAACATAGAGATGATTTGATTACAGTGACAGTCAAATGTTTACTCTACGACTATAGTTTTTTTTATCGTCTTTATGGCAAACGAAAAGAGTCACTATGTTTTTAAGTATATAAGTATTATTTTTATTCATGTCCAGTTTTGTATAAAGTTTTTAGATATAGGTACTCTTTTTTTCAACTTTTACTTCTAGATACAAATGTGATTTGTCCTCATTTCAGAACTATGATTTAATTTATTTATATTCTAGTGTTGTATTTAATACAATTGAATTTGTTATCTGTCTAGTTTTATAATGTTGATTTTATTTACACTTTTGACTGATATAGACAAACTGTATACATATACAAGGTTTTTCTGTATACAGTAGAAATAAATAAATAAGTAATGAATACTTCATTAGATAATTGCCAATAACATTTCTAACGTGATATATTGTGAGAGAGACTGTGATTATGTATATTCGTAATTACCTTCAATTGCCTCGATGACAAGAACTGTCACTACTCTTCCCTGAATACTATCCAATCCTGCCTTTCGTAAGCACTATAAGAATTATTTTCCTAATAAATATCCAAGAAGCCTCCAAATATGCCCAAAACTTCTTATAATTATTCCATCAATTTTCACTTTCAATGTATAAGACCATAGGACAGGATAGGAGAAAAAAATTCAAAGTTTTTGGTGACTTTTATTTGTATAATCAACATACACAGTGCAAAATAAAAAACCAAAGATAGTTTAAACTTCTGACACATGTAGGTATGGTGATTTCTCTTGAATCTTTTCTGCACAATAAACATATTTTGCATTTGATTATTAGGATGATTCGACAACGAAACAAAAAGCTTGGTTTTCAGGCCATTTGCTAAGTACTTTAATATCAATTCATTTGGGCAAACTTTTCAATATTTCTTTCAATCTTACAAAATAATGCACTAATTTGAGGTTGGATTCATTTAAATATATACACAACATTAAGACCAAATAATTTTTATATGTACAAAATGGTAATTTTCTTAAAATCAAAAAATTATATACTCTTCAGAGTCAAATCTAAATTACATACAGGTTTATAACAGGTTTTCAATTTTGGAATGAACTTCGTCAAAATGTTTTGTTTCCTTTCAACGCCAGCCAGTAGAAATATGTCAAGTGGAAGTTTTGTTGCTACTTCTAAAAGAATTGATAAATGTATTGGTAATATACTTAGGAAGATACAGACATAGAAGACTTCTATATCAAAAATAACTATCATCTCATGAATTTATAAAAAAATAATTAATGAAAAAATAACAAATACATGAATACAATCCAAATGTAGATGGTGTAAACTCTGCTTCAGGATTTTTAGAATAATTCTTCGATCAAAAATGGGGAAAAAATTGCGAAAAAATACAAATTTTCACAAAAGTTGTGATCAATGAAACTAAAAAAACGTGACACCTCGTACAAGGCCGGCAACATTTTTGAATGTGAATCATAGGCAATTCTGGAAATGCCAAAGAGTCGTGAAAGCAAATATCATCCTTTATCCTTCCCCTCAGAGTAATAAAAGACAGAGATGCCATGCCTATACCTATAGCCCAGTTCCTAAATTGTAGATAGTGACTCATAGACTGTACAGTTCATAATTCATATAAAGCAGGTAGAAAAATAGAACAGAAATCAAACAGGTACATAGGCTTCAAATCAAGTTTTACTTTGCCACTTTCTTACATCCTCTCCGCACTTTCAAATCCTTTGAAAACCTGAAAATGTACGATGAGTCACTATCTACAATTTAGGAACTAGACTATACACAAATACCCGTTTTGAAGTGAACATGAACTATCCTTTTCTATAAAATTTGTGGGCGAGGGGGTGACGGGTGGTGAAACGGTATGGACAGTTTATTTACACTTAAAGTAAGAAGGTCCATATTCAAACGAAGAATGATAAATTGATCCGAATGAAATGAGCGGGCATACACGAAACTACCCGATTGAATACGGACTTAACATGTATAAGGCCCTCTCTTGTAAAAAAACAGTTATGTTGCCTTCAAGACAAGGATGGAAAAGGCCACTCTATTGTCTTTTATTACTCTGAGTTCTTCCCTGATTTTGCCAAGTATGGCATCAGAATAAATAAATCATTCATTCAACTTTTGTTCAAAAAATCTAAAAGAGTAGCGAACGTAAAGAAACGTTTTTCTCTATGTCAAAAGTCTCACCAAATAAATAAGTTATTTATTGTCATGACAAACTTGTAAATGGTCGCAACCTTGGGGAAAGGTAAGGATGATATTTTCTTTGTTTCCACCATTTTGCGACTCTTTTGAGTTTTTTCTCAACAAATACATAAATACAATCGTTTATATTTCCAATTTTTAACACTTTTGCCGGGCTTCTATGAGGGGGCAAATTTGTATAGTTTTATTGTGCACTAAAATACAACTTTGATGAAAGTTTCTTTTGTTTTATTATTTTATTTTCCGTTTTTGCGTGAGTGATTGGCCTATGCATGTTATTCTTTGTTTGAATCTCAAAAAGAAACTACTACCCAACAAAATAGACTACAACCCCGCATAACAATTTGGGGGGGTCATTTGACCCAGCATGAAATAAATATGAAACGATGATTGCTATATGAAAAAATAACTTTAGGCACTATGCCGTCAATTCTTACATCATAGTACCAAAAGTTATTTTTTCATATGACAGCATCGTTCTGTATATGTTTCATGCTGCATAAGGTCCTTCACTGGCATATTTCTGTAGGTGATTTTGAAATATGACCATTTGATTGAAAGAAAATAATCTAGCATCTTTCTTAAAAGGGCTGTCATTAGGAACATAAAAAATGCAGTCACGATATACACTTATAGGTATCAATATAACAACATTCCTGTATTGATATATGAACAAAAGTGTCCAGAAAAACATTTAAACAATTTCAACTAACCGTAACTATGATAACGTGCCTATGAGAATTACACACTGAATTTTTTTTCAAAATTAATTTTCGTAAACTAATAAAAATTATTATAAATTCTAACAAAAAATGATATATATATACATATTCATAATTTCTGAAATGAAAGACAGCAGAATATTTTGGAGAAAAATTATTTATAAAATAATTTTCTATGATACACTGAAGCTTTTTGGCAGATTTATAGAGATGTTCGAAACAATGATTTCAACAGATTGAATTCAAAGACAACTATTCGTTTTTTTTAAGTGAATGAACAAGAAAAAATTAAATGCATCATTCAAAACAACTTGGGAATGGGTAATTTTTTCAGATACAACTTCTTTGAACCAATATTTCTAATGAAGATTCATAGGGTATAGTTCTGATACAAAAATTGGGTATAATCTACCTTATAATTTTTTTATAAAAGTTTTTTTGCACAAATTAAGGAAATATTACTTATTATTTCTATACAACAATACACAAAGTCAGTCTAGATATGTACATTAGTTCGTCCACTGAATTATATATTAATCAATAGTCTTATTTACTTTTCTTTGCAACCCACTTAACAAAAAAATTTACAATAATAATGTATGTCCATTTATACATCGTTGCGCTCACAGAAAATCACTTCAATTTCAATAACACTACCTATGTTTTGCAATGACGAAACACACAAAATTGCACCAACTTATTTAGAAACTCACCCCAAACTGTAATAAAAATTGCAAATACCTAACTAAGAAATATACATTGAAGTTTTTGTTTAAATAGCTAACTGTTAAAATTTAACAATAGGCATGTATAAAATGTTCTCATAAATTAAATTAAACAAAAGCAGACAAATGTAACGAATCCACATTAATCTGTTACAATTATTATTGATGTCAGCTGTCATAACTGACTGCCACCAAGAATCTATAGTTATTTGGATAATTCAATAACTGAGTTGGTATGAAATGAACAACTGTCAAAGGGCAAGTTTGCCTAAGTGAACTTGCCTGAGATCATGACCATTAGCCTTTACGTTTGTTTGAAAGTTTAAGACAATCTTGTAAATTGATTACTTTAATTGCGGACTTCCAATGTCCGGATTGTTTCTTTGAGCACGACGTTCTGATATCTGCGATCGTTATAAAGTGTGTACTAACCACCAGAGTAATGAGAGAAATTGTACTTACATGTTTTAAGGTATTTAAGAGAACTGCATCTTGTCTTGATTGCCCTTACTTAAGCGTGGTAATGGGTAGGGCCCTTATCGTTTGTATTTTTCTATAATTGACCTGGTTCGTGTTTTCATTGGATGTATGTGGACTCTTTAAATTTTCATTTGAACCACTGCTCTTCCTTGTATGAGACGTTGGCATCTTTCCACTGGATGTGGTAGTGTTCCGTCCAAGCATGTTCTGCAAATCCCCACTTTGACGTCTCTCCCCGTTGAGTCCAGCGTTTGTGTTCGTCTACACCCTAATGCTGAGCGGTCTTTTGGTCTCACTCATATAGCAGCTTCTACATTCGCACGGTATTTGGTAAACGCAATTTTTCGAACTTTCGCTTGAATTTTCAGGCTTGGTTTTGGTTAGAAGGCTTCTTGATGTGTTTACGGATCTAAAGCAGCTTCTGACAATGGTAGAAGGACAACTTGGCTTGGTTGTTGATCTTTAGATTTCTTGTTGCCTTGTCACCAACAAAAGGAAAACCAAGGATGAAAAACCAAGCCATGTTCTCCTCCCACCAAACATTATAGGCGTATCGGAGAGGCTAAGAAGAATACAATAAATGCAACGTCAGAACCTGTTTCAGATCCGGAAATACATTAGAAGCCTTCTGATCAAAACCAAGCCAAGAATTCAAGCAAAAATTAGAAAAATTGAGTTTATGAAATACCCTTAGGATAGACAAACACAAACGCTGGACTCAATGGGGAAAGACATCAAAGTTGGGAGGCACAGAACACGCTTGGACGGAACACCACCGCATCCAGTGGAAAGATGCCAACGTCTCAGACAAGGAATAACACTGGTTCAAAAGAAAATTTAAAGAGTATACATTCAACCCAACAACGCTTTCAGTCAACCGAGCGTAGAAATCAAGAATGTAAGGAAAACATTAATTAATAACTGGTCAATTCTAGATGAATACAAACAATAAGGGCCCCTACCAATTAATGCTTATACAGAGTGACCCATTTGAAAGCGGGCCACCTCTCTAAAACTGTTATTTATTATCCGATTCAGAAGTTTGTTTTTTCAATAGATAGAGCATCAATAGTTCTAGTTAAGTGACATGAATTCGAAATGAAAATAAAAATTTCAAGGCCTACTTCGAATTTTTTTCAAGGTCAAAAATCCAAAAAACATACTAGCGATTTTTTTAGATAGAATTAGACGGCGCCACTGGATTCACGACATTTTCAAGTGATTTATGTGAAAATTACGTAGGAATGTGCCCATGAATAAAAAAGTTATACGGGAAAGAAATTTGAAAGTTATGTCAATAAATCAACCCACCTCTTCAATAATTTTCATCAAAATTCTGACTACACCACTGGATTCAGAATACTTCGAAATACATGTGGTCATACATTTCATCGAAATCTGTTCATAAATAAAAAAATTATAAAATAATAAAATTTGAAATCAGCGGAATTTTAGGAAAATATATTTCGAAATATTTTGAAGCCAATGGTGTTGTCAGAATGATGAAAAAAGTTCTGAAATTGAAGTAGTGGGTTGACATATTGACAACATTTTCAAATTTTATACCCATATAACTTTTTTATTGTTGGACGCATTCTTACGAAATTTTTACATAAACCACTTGAAAATGAAAATTCTATTTAAAAAAATCGCTAGTATGTTTTTTGGATTTTTAACCATGAAATAAATTCGAAGTAGGCCTTGAAATTTTTATTTTTATTTCGAATTCATGGCACTCAATTAGAACTATTGATGCTCTATCTATTAAAAAAAACTTCCGAATCGGATAATAAATAACAGTTTTAGAGAGGTGGCCCACTTTCAAATGGGTCACTATGTATATGGCCAAATAAGAAAACCGGTAGTCCTGTTAATGACCTTAAGACATAAATTTCCTCTCATTACTCTGGCAGTCAGTACACAATTCATAACGATAGTAGATATTGAACTGATTAAAACATCGTGCTCATAGAAACAGTCTATAAGATTATTTGTTTTTTATGCTCGACGGTGTGGGCCAACAAAAATTTACTTCCTGCACATGTGCCAAGTACGAATATTGAAAATAATGTTTGGTTAATATCAGAGGACAAATAATTCCAAAGACAGTTTATAACTAAACTCAAAAAGTAATTCTTTAGAACCCATTAAAATAATACTCACAAAAATATGGACAAAATGTTATAAAAGGAAATCATTTAATTTTTTTGAATATGAAAATTTGCCCAAAAGTGATTAAATGATAACAAATTAAATTTTAAATAGGTATTGAAATTCAAAAACAGAAAAGCATAGTGATTGCTGGGGTTTGTAGTAAATTGACCCCTTTACAACCTTTCCCATAAGGTCGTCTATGTTGCTGAACATCCATTTTTCTTTAAGATGTAATAGTATTTCAATTACACAGCACACTTTTCAACCATAATTGTACATAAAATTAATCTTTTTTCACTCGATTCAAATAAAAAAATTAATGCAGCGTTCTAAATTATCCAAATAACCATAATTTTCGTTCCCCAAATTATAATTATTGGAAACAAGATTGTCATCCCAAGTAATTAAACAAGAAAAAAACATTTGAACGAAAACAGCTAAAAGAAGTTCGAAAACTTAACAAAATCACATTACAACACTGCTGTTATCACGCCTACGTGTGTTCCATTTCAATCTCCGATTGCAAACGAAAAGTTGAATTGAAGAATTTGGCAGTACTACCCCGTTTTCAGATACTCAAAATAGAAGAAACGAGAAACTTAAAAAAATTATGATATTATGAACCAGAATTCTTTAAAAATTAATAATTATATCCTGAGAACCTTTTATTCTTGGATACATTCCAAGAAATGGTGGTCCTAATAAATAATCTAAAAATAAATGAAACTGGCTCTTTGAAATTTTTATAACGAAATCAATAAGTGCATTCATTTTTCCCATTTTATTTGCTTCAGAAGGAAATGTGAATGTGGTTCAAGGTTTTTCAGGAAAATAAAAATAATAATTTCTTTAAATTTCTTCAATTTTAAAAATGAAATATTTTAGATACCTTTGTAGGTATCTAAAACACCTGCCATCATATATGAAGTGGTCAAATTTTCAGAATTGACTGAGAGGAAGTAACAATGAATATTATATTTAATTGATTGGTGAATTACTGTAAATTATTATAAAAAATAAATTATCTCTCAAAACCGAAATGATCAATATTAATTTTGAAGTTTACTTTTTCCTTTGTTTCACACCTATGGTGGATTTATAAACTTAACCAAACTAAGAATTTAGAATTAACAATTAAGAGCAATTGAGAAGGTATTTATAAACGTCAACTAATAAATTAAGAATTATGTTCTATGAGTTCATGTGCCAGCTGTAGAGAAGATGGTCACATCTATAAGAAGAGCAACACTGGTAAACATTAATTTCACGGTCCATTATATTGTTATAATATATTGAAACATATCACTCTTTGGTTAAAAATACAAAAATTAACGTAAGAGAAAATAAACAAATTTATATTCAGTGACAAATGACACGTCATTTCGCCAATTTAAAGACAATTAATTCTTATAACCGGTTTTTAAATGTGCAGACAAATGTCTCCGCTACGTCACTGATGGTTAGAATGTGAGTTTATACTTTCATATGAGCAAATCTAATATTTATTCTAATCCAGTAAAATTCTCAGTTTAGTAGAATTAATGAATATACTATAATTCAATAAAAATTACGTTACAACAGTTCAAGAGTAGTCTCATAAAAATTGTCACGGACTCTGGGAAATTTAGAGCCAGTCTTTTCAAAACAAAAAAAAAGTTACCCCTATTTGCATACCTTGAAGAATGTTTAGAAATATAGATTTCATCACGAAACATAATGTGATAATGTCCATATAGGACGAAGTTACAAATATAAAGTGGTATAAAAATATAGGAATTTTTATTTCTCAGTTTTCATGATGATCTCCTACCACATAGTAACGGCTACATTCATCAATATAATGGAAAAGATTTCACGATTAACAGATTCATCAACAAGATTCTGGTATAAGTTCAACTTTTATCAGTGACTTTACACTGTCCAATAAAGTTCATCGATAAATCATGAATAAATTAACAATAAAATTAAACAATATGGGTTTTATTATTACATACGACTATTTATTGGTTAATCTGGTGTAAGTTTTTGCCAGAAATACCAACATAATGACATGGAAAGGTTCAACCCAAAAACTTCAATTTTATAATGCACTTTAATGCAAATGAAGGCATCTTAATTATTGATTTTTCTTCAAACAATAATTTTTATCTTCTATATGAATCGGTAAAAATCATAATCTCAACAAACAGGAATCATAACAGATCGAAAGTTACCTAAATTGCCGCAAAATTCATGAATTATTGGTATAGTACAAATCGACGAGAATTTGCACTAGTGAAACTTACAGAAATATAGAATATTATATCAATCGTTACTACAAGATCATTCATTATCTGTCTGACTGTACGTGAAGAACCTCAATAATTTCTAGATGTTGGTAGTTTTTCCTTACCCAAAATAGTAGCTCCAAAAGAACAATTTCCATACCAAAGTGAAAACGAAATTTTCATATGTTTGTCCCAGAGCATTTTCTACTTATAGTTTAATGCCTGACATTATAATCCAAGTGAGAACATGCACTTTACTCTGGAGGGATGTATTTAATTTGTATTCTTTTTCTTACCGTTAAATTGTAGTATAGTCTTTCTAATATCAATTGCAACAACTGGTATAGATTCAAAGGAAACGCCGCGGTCCACGTGGACTTAATTGAAGTGCGGCTAAATGCAAAATCATCATTTAAATGAGGTGTCGGTATATCAAATGAAATTGTCCGTAAGGCTTTGAAACGAGTTTTTATGTTCTGCAATTGATATAAGAAAGACTATATGAGTTATTAGATTAATTCCTGTATTTCACAACAATTAAATCACTGTCAAAATAGTGATTGACATATTTAAGCGGATTTTTTTTTCGGAAAAATGTATGAAACAAAAAAATGGACTGTGAAACTGAGGTTATTCCACAAGATATTGAAAACTTATTAATCAAAATCTGGAAAAAATAAAATCAAAAAGATACTTTAATTTGTATAATCGGCTGATAGAGGAAGGTAAATATAACCTTGCCTTCCTAGGGAGAAAAATCAAGTAAATAAGCTATGTATGTGCGGCCTCAATTTTTACCTAGATTTTAGGGGAAAACACTTCAAATCTGTAAAAAAGTGCAAAAGTGCAAAAAACAATTATCTGTTGATGCTACACCAGTTATACTCCTGACACCGTATAACCATGCTCTTGCCAATTTAAGTTAAATCCCATAGTCAAGCAAATGCTACGTTCTTTTACTAGCAAAAACGATTTTTTTCTGTATTTGACGAGTAAAACCTCCCTATACGTCAACGTCGAATGCTCTGCCAAACAAAATTTATGACAATTCAACCATATCCCGGCGGACGCCGATACATATTTCGATACAGATTCTTCAATTCAACTTGCGTTCGATACGAAAATCATCGAAAAAATTAAAAACATCTCTAGTCACACAACGCTTTTTTCACGTTAAGCCAATGGTTCATCTCATTTTTTGAGACGGGGGACAGGCGGGTCTTTGGACGCGCTGCCCCTCCTAGGCGGGCCGACCTGCCCCGCCGTCTGACTGCTGGGGGGTGCCATTGCCACTCCGGAGGCGCTTCCAGAACAAACAAATATCACACATAGGTTTCGTTGTGTCATCGGAGTGTGATGCGGTTAAATATGGGGTAATGTTTTTGATGAGACGTGACGTTGATGATTGATGGAATGATGGAATAAAAGGAAAACAAAATAAAATGTGTTAGTAATTGCCAATTATTGAACTAAAGATGATAATTTGGTACACAAAAAGCGCGGATTGTACTTATTGTATTTTTTGTGAAAATGTTGACGAAATAATGTAGATCGAGTGATTCATAATCATACAAAAACATAATCTTTGGTTTGAAGTTGTTTGATTTTGACATGGAGAACACAAAACTTGCCTAAAAGGAAAAAATCAATGACTGCTTATAGACCGAGAGCCAACGACATATTTCATCTTGTCATTTTATGACTTGTGATAATTGATGGATCAATTATGCCCGTTGATCAACAAAAGTCCAGTCTGGCAGTCCCTAACAGTCGATTTTTTTATTATTAGAAGGGATAAATATAAGATTTAACCAGTTCAAGTTCAATTTTCTTTCTCACTCTCTTTGAAATTTAGAGTTAACATAAACCGGCCGTAAAGTACTACCAGAATCAAATTTTTTTGTTCAGCAGGTATACAAGATTCAATTTGTGAACTGTCACGACTTTTGTAATTAAATTTTTTTGGTAGTGAGCTGTTGTTTTTTTTTAATTTTATGTATCAGAGCGAGTGTTTCTTCCTCAATGTTATGTAATGATAACTTGAAATACTTAAACTTTATTGAAGTACAAACTCAAATAAAAAAATCAATAATGAAATAATTCTCGTGAATAAAAAGAAGTACCACTGTCATCTTCAAATCCGGGACCCCTCGCACAGTCGCTCATCGCCTTAGACCACTAGATTGACAAGTCGACATGAACAATTTGAACCAATTAAATCTAATCCCTTTCAACAATTTTTTAAGGAAAACCCAGCCACTATGAACTGTCAGATTTGACTTATTCAATAGGCATATATGATTCAGCACCTAAATTATCATGACTTATAAAATGACAACTGAAATATGCTGCTGGCCGGATTTTCATGCATACGATATCCGACGATCCGATTAATTTCCAAAGAATGTTGGGCATCAAAAAATACTTGGAAATGATAACATTTATTTTGTGTTTTTCAAGTATTATGAAAATACTGAAAACAAAATAGACACAAACGGTCCATATTTTCAAGATGAATGAAAATGAAAACTCTTGTAATTTGATATGATGCCATATAATAACCAATTATATATACAGAGTGACCCATTTGAAAGCGGGCCACCTCTCTAAAACTGTTATTTATTATCCGATTCAGAAGTTTTTTTTTTTTTTTTTCAATAGATAGAGCCTCAATAGTTCTAGTTAAGAGCAATACATTCGAAATAAAAATGAAAATTTCAAGGCCTACTTCGAGTTTTTTTCAAGGTCAAAAATAAAGAAACATACTAGCGATTTTTTTATATAGAATTTGACTACACCACTGGATTCACGACATTTTCAAACGGTTTATGTGAAAATTACGTAGGAATGCGTACATCAATAAAAAAGTTATATGGCATTCAACTTTCAAAATTATGTCAATAAATCAACCCAAAACTTCAATTTCAGAACTTTTATCAAAATTCTGACTACACCACTAGATTCAGAATATTTTGAAATATATTTGGCCAGAATTCCATCGAAATCGTTCATAAATAAAATAATAATAATAATAATAATCCCTCACAAACACTCGTAGAGTGTACCCAAAGGCATAGCCTGTGCGGGTAGAGAACGGCTATTATTATTATTTGCCATGGCGCTCCGGGGCGACTTACCGATTTTTGGTGGCGTATTCACTTTTCAGCTGCAGGAAATCCCGGAAAACCTACAGCACCACCTCGGATGGCCGGCGTGCACTTCAAGCTAGCACTAGGAGATTGGCATCTAGACAACACACAATACACTTGCTTTCAACAAGGACTGTGGTCGTCTATCGATTCCGATATTGAATACTTGAGAAACAATCCCTCGTACATACATCGGGCTCGAACCGACTACCGCTATACTGAAGTTCTGAACGCCTTAGACCGCCAGACCACCGACCACCATAGAATAATAAAATTTGAAAAGAATGTTGTTTGGTGGAATTTTAGAAAAAAATTATTTTATCATTTAATAATTTGTTTATTTATGAACAGATTTTGATGAAATTCTGACCAAACATATTTCGAAATATTCTGATAAAAGTTCTGGAATTGAAGTGGTGGGTTGATTTATTGACATAATTTCCAAATTTTATTCCCATATAAATTTTTTATTGATGGACGCATTTCTACGTAATTTTCACATAAACGATTTGAAAATGTCGTGAATCTAGTGGCGTCATCAAATTTAATCTAAAAAAATCGCTAGTGTTGTTTGGATATTTGACCTTGAAAAAAATTCGAATATGGGCCTTGAAATTCTGATTTTTATTTCGAATTTATGGCATTAGAACTTTTGATGCTCTATCTATTGAGAAAAATAACTTACGAATCGGATAATAAATAACAGTGTTAGAGAGGTGGCCCGCTTTCAAATGGGTCACTCTGTATATATATATATATATATATATATATATATATATATGCTGCTTACCCAACAAGTTTCCCTAGCTTGATCTTAACGAGTCAGCAAAGACTACCTCTCTCCTATATATATATATATATATATATATATATATATAAAGGATGAGTAAAAAATTATATAATCTTTATATTTTCAATATTGATCCAATCCCTCTGATAATTTCTACGACCATGTAAAACATTATAATATTTACAAACCCAGTAGTAAAAATAATTTGGAAACTTGAATATCCGAGTTAGGCTTTGTCTTAACTATGAGCAGATTAAAAATTTTTCAAAAATGTTTGTGAGTTATTTTATTGGTTACTTTAACTTTTTGTCCATTCTTCACATCTCACATCCCATTTATTTCAAATGAATAGCCATAATTTCCATCACAAATGTTCACTTCAAAATACCCATATACATTATTTGATAACTCATGAAATGTAATTTTTTTAGTTAAAATAAAAAAAAATAGATCTGTTAGCTTTGACAGTTCCTGATAACTTAGCAAGTTGATTGAAGTCTATTCATAAACCAATGGTTTAGTCTGGCTTTTTGGAAAATTTCAATTTAACTATATCATTATAAAATATAATACATAACATTTTGAAATGAAATAAAGAATCCCTGAAAACATTTACTGGATAATACCGAAGGTCTTCGAAACAAATAATTGAGTTTCAAAAGTTTGCTCCATATGGGAAACTTTTCATTACTCATTAAAAGTTGGTGCATTGCGAAAAATTTTGAATATCCAAACAGTGTACAGGAAAGAACAAAAAATAGGAATTTTGATCAGGAGTAAACTACCCTTATTTTTAACCTTATCAATAACGTTCATTTCAAAAATTTGTTAATAATTGAAAATAATGATAAAAATTAGAATCACAGCCACGTACGCAATATTTTTTTTTTTTTCAATTTTATTGTGGATTGTGGAAACGAAATTTGGACCTAATTATTATTTGTACCAAAATATCGACGTTTGTTGAAAATGGTCGGAATAAATAAATAAATAAATAAATAAAAAAAAATACAAAAAATCGGGGTAGTTTACCCTTCATCAAAATTCCTATGTTTTTACCATGTACACCATTTAGAAAATCTTAATTTTGACAACTCACATGCACATTTTTTGTAATGCACTAATTTTATGAATAATAAAATTTTCTGACAAATGGATAATAGAAAAGTTTTCCATATGATGCAAAATTTTTGAAACTCACTGTGTAACTCTTTGCTCACCTAATGAAAAACTGAAAAAAGCTGTTTTTCAACATTTAACTAGCAACTGACAACAAATTTCAAATATTCATTTTCAGCAACAACAAAATGAAAAAAAAATGTCAACATTACTTCACAGTCATTCGGTAAAGTCTCATATGGAAATTTAACAATATGGATCAAAAGAGGTTTGCCCTTTCAATATTCATTAGTTTGCATTTACGAATCGTAGGTCTTTATTTCGAAAATCAGAATGACAAACTAATTTTTAATGAATGTAGTGGTATCCTAAATATATGATTTAGTGAAAGTTTATGGATATTTCCCTAAGATTATTCAATAAATTTATTAGAGACCCATATAAAAACATCTCAAATATGTAACTCACTTTGCTTGTTTTGAGGTGCTCAAATCCGAAGTAGAAGCGTTAGGAGCTCCCTGACTTGCTCTGAGTCTCATCGATACTCTTCGTTCATGGCTATCATACATCCTAGGAGAATCTGAAATTATAAAATGTCTTTTCGTCTCGAATACACATCAGATTGAAAATATGTAATTTCATGGAAAGATCAACTATTTCTTTGAGAAATTAAGAAAAAATTATATGAGTATTTCAACAAAAAACCTAGTAATCAACTTGAATCTGTATGTTTGATGAGAAAGAACCATCTAAACACAGCAAGTTTTAGAACATATGAAACCTAACAAAACAATAACATACCTTTGCCACCAAAATCTTCCTTAACAAAAAATGTATTGAAGTTTGAAGGTAAAAAATGTTCCATCATTTGCCCATTGATTTGAAGCAAATGTCTGACTTATATAAATTCCGGAAGGCAGAAGATATATTGTGTACAAAAGCCTACTATTGCCTACAAGAATATTTAAGTGGCAATTATCATACAGAAAGTTTTTATTATTTTAATATGTTTGTAATATATATTGTGATTTTATTTTATTTTATTTTATTTTCTCAATAATACATCCAGCAGGCTGATGCCCATTTACAGGTGTATATAATTTTAACACTCTTGATAAATTGTAGTATTGCTACATATAATATAAATATAAATACTAAGAATTGAAGAAAATGACCCTGACCTTACATAACTAATTCTGCAATACACTAGCGAGTTGGCGTTTAAACTCAGATAAAGAGAGAAAAAAGATATCAATACATTGCAGGTTGTTATAATTACGACACATGGTTGTAAGTGGACAGTGAAAATGATGGTGAGAGTTAGGTACTGCTATGTGGAACGTTATATTAGATCGCGATGCATATCGAGGTACATTGAAATCAATCAGAGAAAGTAAGGATGATGAATCAATATGGTTATGAATTATTTTATAAATAAAAGTCAAGTCAGTCATCTCACGATGTTTTTTAAGTGAAACTAAATTGAATTCATTCAGCAATAAATCATAGTCATAGTGCCTCTGAGGGTATATGCCATGTTTTTTAAAAAAGGCAAATTTGAGAAACCTTCTTTGCACATTTTCAATAGCCTCAATATATTTTGAATGGCAAGGATTCCACACCACACTACAGTAACTCAATTTACTCCTTACCAATGACTCATAGACACAGCGCAAAGCATCAAATGAATTGAATTCTCTACAAGAACGTATCAAAAATCCTAATGATTTAAGAGTTTTGCTTATAATATTCTCTATATGATTGCTAAAGCTCAACTTCTGATCAAAGAGTACTCCTAAATCTTTAAAATGGGTAACTCTCGACAAATATGAGGTTTTCAAGCGATAATCGAATAAAATTGTGGTTGGTTTTCGTGTGAAAGTCATACTTTTACATTTATTAGTATTTAAGGAGAGTTTATTTTCAGTACACCAATCATTAAGTGACACAAGATCCCGTTGTAACAGTTCACAATCTTCGATCGATTTAATTTCTCGGAAGATTTTCATGTCATCAGCAAAAAGTAGTTTATTACATTGAATATGGTCGCAAATGTCATTAATAAAGAGTAAAAACAGTAAAGGTCCCAAGTTTGAGCCCTGTGGCACTCCAGAAGTTGCCGCGAAAGTAAATGATTTGACTCCATCACATTCAACAAATAGTTTCCTATTCGACAGATATGAATGTAGAAGCAACTGTATTTTGTACGATATTCCAAAGCGAGATAATTTTTTCAGCAATTGTTTATGTGATACACGGTCGAATGCCTTGCTGAAATCAGTGTATATTATATCAACTTGATTTCTACAATCAAGAGCATTGGATACATACTGAGTGAGAGTACACAGATTTGTTGCTGTGCTTCGTGATTTAACGAATCCATGTTGGAAATCAGAAAGAGACGTTCGTACGTGATTGTAGATTGAATCAAACAGGATTATTTCTAGTAACTTAGAGAATACAGAAATTAATGTGATCGGTCTATAATTTTCAATTTCAGAAACTTTCCCTGACTTGAATACCGGAGAAATACGCGACAGTTTCCATATTGTAGGAAAATTACTAAATTTCAAGATCAAGTTGAATATGATGGTTAATGGTCGAGATAACAATTGGATGAATTCTTTGACAAATTTTGCTGGAATGCCATCAGGCCCACAAGTTAACTTGTTCTTGAGTTTTTTTGCTGCAACAATTACTTGTTCCTCAGTTATTTTATTTATACAGAGAAATTGACTGGGATTTAAGAGTTCTTCGTAAATTTGATCTTCAAGAAAGTTAATATCATCGTGATCATCATCAAACACTTCACTGAAATTTGTTGCAAATGCATTGACAATAGATTGAGGAGAAGAAATTTTTTCATTCTTAAAATTCATTTGCCCCGGAATACGTGACTTATTTTTTTTTGAGTTTATATAGTTCCAGAAGCCACGTGGGTGTTTTTTCAAGTTGTTTTCGGATGTCTTGATAAAAGTACTATACGCCAATGAAATGTCACGCTTGATTGTTCGTCTTAGTTGTTTGGTACGTTCTAGATATAATAGTAATTTGCGCTGCTTATACATTTTCAAGTAGTGATTTTTTGTTCTTATATTGCGAATGATTTTATTGTTATACCATCTTGGATATTTGTATGACTTACATTTTTTTAACGGAACAGATTCATCAATTGCTTTATTTAGAAGATTGATAAAAGACTCACATGCACTATCCACGTCAATGGGAGAACCTAATACTTGTACCCAATCAACTTCACTAAGGAGGTGTGAGAGCTTATCTACGTTAACACGAAGAAAGTCATGACGTTTGACATCAGAAATGAAATTTTGCTTGATACCAGTCTGGTTTGATAATTCAATTGAAAGAGCAGGATGATGGTGGTCGATTGGCACTAATGAATCACACTTTACCACTTCACAAGCAAATTCTGGAGGTGAAATCACTAAATCAAGAAGTCTGTTGTTACGATTCTTCACTCTATTTGTTTGCGCTAAATCACAGTATTCCAGGAAATTGTTGAGCCGAGAAACAATATTCGACTGGGTGTTAGTGTTATAGAACTCTTGGAGATCAGGAATATTGAAATCGCCTATGATGATGGTCTTATCGATGTTTTCAAAGTTCTCCAAGAACTCGAAGAGATCGTCATATTCCACGTTTGTTAAATTGGGGGGTATATAAAATAACATTATGAATAAAGATTGGTGATTATCATCTGATATTTTCACGCACACTAAGTCAATTTTTTCAAAAGGACAGGTTAACTCTACCAGCTCTGAGTGGTAACAATTATTATCAACTGCAAGAATTACTCCACCACCCCGAATTCCAGTCGAACGGTCTTTACGATAGGTGAGATAATTATTAGGAAAAAGTTCTGAACTGAACACTCCATCCTGTAACCAACTTTCGGTGATAGCAATGATGTTATGTTCGATGGCAAGAACATTCTGGAAGAATATGTGAGTTTTAGTATTTAGCCCTCTGCAATTTTGGTAAAATATTAAAATATTTTGTTTTGGCTTGCTGAATGTACTTATGCGTTTTTTTTAATAATAGTTGGGAATCCATTCTTGTACTTGATGACATAATCACCTCGCCCAGATTCGTTGAGTTGATTCAATTCCCTACGTAGATTAAAATAATAATCACGCTGCATTGCTGTTTGATCAGGTCTGATGTATATTTTGTTGAACTTTTCAGTTGATTGCAGCTGTTTACTATTCGTTACGAGAATAGGTACAACCGATTTGTTCGGCAGTGTAAGTTTAACTGGGCGAGATTTATCATTGGCCAGACGTCCAAGTCTGATAACTTGAGAACCACTTACATCGAGATCGGGTATAATAACAGATACTGCGTCACGCACAAAATCTTTCAAGTTGCTGACATCCTCAGGAATACCAAAAAGGAGTACATTGTTTTCTCGCTGTCTCATGTCGTTTATTTCCTTCATAATATCAATGGCATTTCGTGAATTTCCAGGGGAATCCGCGACTTTTTTCTCTAATAGGTTGATTTTATCTGTGAGGGTTTTTACATCCTTTTTATAACCATCCTTAATCATCTGAGCATCAGTTTTCAGTTTAACCATTTCTGCCTCGAGCAGGTCGAACTTTTTTGTCAAGACTTTTTCAATACCAACCGATACACTATCCACTAGACTTTTTATAAAAGACTCCTGTTGACAAAGTTGTTTTATTGCTACGTCGGCTGCAGCTCTCACTTCATTCAATAGTTCTCGAGTAACTAATGGCATGATGATAGTTGAATTATGTAGGATTTAGAGCAGTTTCACTTACTAATTGGTTAGCGGAACTCTATATCAGAAAACTTAGCACTTCGAGTAATACTGGGGATTTATAACACTCACTTCCAAAGTAAAATATACGGATCAATGCAGATACGTGTGACTCGGATAGCGGCTACTACTAGACTGATCTTATATATTCTTTTATATTTATTGTTTTTCTATTTCCAAATCAAACTTTATATTTCTAGATTTTACCTTCTACTACTTACATAAATATATACATTAAAGCATATTTTTGATTGATTGATTTTACTTCGAAGAATGATTCGACTAAACATTTTTTTGTTTGTTAAAGTTGGCTTTTTCCGAAAACTTTATATCAATTCCATGCTCTTCATCTTCATAGATTTCATATAGGCAACTACAGAAATATAAAATTTACAATTATTCTATCATCATCTGGTTTTGGATATAATAAGAAACTACCTGATAAAAAACTACATTAAAATTTTAATTTTTTCATCAGATGTCGTAGAGGAGTTAGAATCCAACATTTTGTCATATGAACGTCCAAGGACCTTCTTAAGAAATAGTTAAAATTAGCAGTTAGATATAAGAACGACTTACTACTAGTAATTACATCATCGAGAACATTTGGTGCAGCAACATTACTAGATACCAAATCCATGCGACTGTCATGTGGCCTCCTCGTCCTAGATTGTGGTACGGTAGGAGTAGTATCAGCTGGAGTTGCTGCATGAGATCCATATCTGGTACCTGCCCTGCCACTGTTTTCCTCACAGTGGCTCCCTCTGGTACCACCTGGCATGAATTCGATAAATTATAATAATAATAAAATTATAACTTGAGTAGCATGGAACCTTTGCATAGTGATGAACACAATGAAGTTAACCCAACACCAGAATAGAGTTTTTTACACCTCGACACATGTTTCAATCACAATGTGATAATTTTTGGGACGAAGTTAAAGGAAAGATGTAATTGTTGTCAAAAAATTATCAGAGGACAGCAAACTCGAAGATTTATAAAATAACAAGTTACATACTCAATGAAGATTCTACGACAGTCTTCACTCACTATAGCTCACATTTGCTAGAATCCTATAACTATTTGGTGCAAACCAGTCTTTTGTGCCTTTTTCAATAACATGCGACTTAGCTATCAACTTGTCGTAATATGTGTCTAATTTTATGAGTGAGATGTTATGGGCATATAGGATGAAGAAACGAGCATAAGTCGTTGATAAAGATTATAAAAAGTAACAGTCCGACCTTAATCATAAATAATAGCTAGTTTGTAAAGTAGGGCTTTTTTGTATGAGCGTGAATAAGGCGCAGCCGAGTTCGACAAACACACTAGTAACAAAGAGCCCTTTACGAAAGTGTACCATACAAAGTTTTTTTTTCAGCATTTATATCATTAATTTGAATGTTTTATGTTATGAATTGTCGTCATATTATCAAATGTTGACTTCCGAGTTATATTTGACGCAAAATACTGTATTTTCCAAAAATGCATAAATGTTTGAACAGCGTGTAAAAATTTACCTTACGCGCGCAGCTTAGTTTACGCACTGTCGTAGAAAAATTTTGATTTTTAGACAAATCATTAACACAATTATTTCACAAGAAAATGTTGACAGGTAGTGAAGATGAAACAACCTTCACCCCATCAGACAATAGATTTACATGAAGTTGCTGGAAAGGCAGAAGGATTATTGCCAGTAAAAAGCAAAACAAGGTAAATAAGAAATAGTGTACTGAGAATTGAGCAAAACCTATATTTTTAACTTTTCTTCCTGGGACAAAAGTACTACGTTTCCACCTTGATAGAAGGATAAAGTCAAAAAAGAGTTGTATTGTTCAAGAAGACATATCATTTTTTTCTGCAGTAGGGAATATGTATTTTTTCCATGAACCTTAAAAAGTAAGCCAAGCAAACTTACCAAATTTGAGCATATTCCAATCAAACACATAATCATATGTGAAACCTTGCCTATGAAATAAGGTCCTGAAAAGCTGCCTCAAATAACTATAATCCGGCCTTTCTTCAAACCTTAATTGTCGACAGTAATTTAGGTAAGTGGGAAATTCTATGGGGTAGCCCTGAAAAAATTAAAAGTAATATATACATAATAATAATATAATAATAACTTTCAGAACAAATTTGAGAAGTAGTATAAGCAGTTTGTTTTTCAAAGGTTTTGTCTGATTCAATGATTTCCTTATTCATTGAACTCTACGCCATCATTGAAATTATTCAAGAGTGAACTTTTGAAACATATTCATAATGAGAATTGAACTTTTTTTTATGTAATTTTAATGATTTTTTTTCTTATCTATATTACTTGTAAGTTATCTAACCTGTATATTAGGGAATCCTATTTCAATTTCTAATGTCTAGTTCTAATGGATCTGTTTATATTACAAATGCAAATGCAGTTGAGATTTATTCTGTTACTTCAAACACAGAATTTACAGCATAATGTTTACATTTCGCTCAAAGTGCAGATAATTACTTTAGATACTCATACATTAATAAAAGATGACCTACTACCTACGGATTTCATGAGAACGAAATTCATTTCACTATCTGAGAATTGAAAGCTCGTAATTAGTCTGTCACTTCAAGTTATGACTCACAACTTTGATTTAAATTTTAATACGCAACAGAAAGTAAATATCAGAATTAATCTTTCAGTAAAACTCAAAAGCACTTATTAGATTTGAAGTCCAAAATCTACATTTAATTTTCTTCAATTTGAAAAAAAAAACTTAGCAAAGCTTTGTAACCCTTGTGTAGATATAACAGAACAAAAACTATAAAATTCATTGACAAAAACATACTGCCTACCTTACAGAGCTCTTCAATGGGTGTGGACATTTTCTTTTCAGAGATACGTTCGTACTTTTGTCGTTTGGTGGCAGCCTTCAAACCTTGCCAAGGTAACGACCCCCTATTGAAGTACATTAAAACATAACCTAAAGATTCCAGATCGTCTCTTCTGGATTGTTCTATTCCTAAGTGGGTATTTATACTCGCGTATCTAGCTGTACCTGAAACAAACGGAAAATATTCTTCAACATAAAGAGAGCCAAAACGTCGAAATTGTATACTATTTACAGTACTGTAGTAAAATATAGAAAAAAAACTATAGTACACTATGATTTTTCTATGAATATTTGAAAGGTACAGTTGTGTGCATAAAAAAGTCGTATAAAGCATTGCACTAATTGCATTGCATAGCACTAATTGAACTAGAAACATGTTGAAAGCGCCTTTCTGACAAACGTAGTTTGAATTTTGGCACTAGTTGTCAAAGCCGATAAGGAGTTTAACTAATATTGACAAGCCTGACTCACATTAGCCTATAACTGCTGTACGACTTTTTTATGCACACAACTGAACGATTTTTTCATAACAGACTTTCATGCCACCATTGTAGCAGAAAAATTCAACTACGAAGATAAGTATTAAAAGTTTGATATTGTGGGTAAAGAAGATGAATAATGAGCAATCAGAACAACACCATTACATTTCTAGGCATGACAATGAGTGATACCTTGGACTGAAAGAGTTACATAAATAATATAATCAAGGTAGTAACCAAAATATTTCAAATACGGTGCTGTATTGTATTACGTATTTAATGTTTCCGACGTGTTTTTATACCAATGCGAACTTTTTAATAGACTTGAACTTGATTACAAATCAGCATGTTTTTTTATGAAGAACAACAATTGAATAGTTTGTGTATTTTTAATGCTGATTGGATAATATTTTCGTAATCAGAAAAGGCTCTAAAAATGATATTCCAACATAAAATCCTATAAACTGAGAGTACTAATCTTCAGTTTTTCGCAAAAATTATTTCAGACCTGAACTGATCTGATCTTATATTATGAATTTGAGGGGTTCGTTTGTCAGTTGTACTGTCAAAACAATTATATTCAAGAAAGTATGGTAACGTATCAGTGGATCCATGTCATCCATTCGATCAAATAATATGATGAATTAAAAACAGGGTGTTGTCGGTCTCATTCTGACTCATCCATAATATGTTTCAGATTCTCCCAGCATTAAAATGTTTCAGTAGGTTAAAAAATATTCCGATATGTTGTAAGAAATTAGCATTATGCGATTATTGCACATAGGAAATTACGTTCAGGTTTTCTCAATTATCTTATCGTATTATCTGAGAAACCTCAACTTTTAGGAATATTGAATGTTATGACTCTTAGGTCGAGTATCGATGAGCCTAACTGATGTCATACATTAATTTGTCTATTAACTTGTCCAAAAAAATATGAAGGATAACATGACCACATACCATCGTAACTACGCCACCCGTGTAAGAAAATAAATCAGTATAAAAATAAACAATTAGAACTTAAACCTTGAGTTTTGGAAATAGTTATTTATGATACAAGTGTTAAAAGTGGCATTTTATTTGTGAGTTGGGAATATTCCGAAACGAGCGTGAGCCAGGAATCACACTGATCGACTAGGACCGACCGTCCGCGACCGTCCACCTACGACTAAAATTTCCAACACGTATATTCTTATCGCACAACTCACACTGTATAATCGTCATTGACCGTTCTCGACCGTTTTTCAAAGACCATGTTCGAAATTGTAGTCTGCTGGAAATTTTGGTCGGTGTCACACTATCCTGACGTAATGTCATTTTGACACACATTTATGATGAACTTTTGACTTCAACAAAACTCATGTAAATAGGTATATTTCCTACCGGAAAAATAAAATGTTCTTCTTCAGTATCACTACTGCTCATTATTTAAAGCAAAACTATTGATATTATGAATTTAACTTATTTTCAATAAATGAACAGACAATTCACATAACCTTTCGAATGTCAAATCAATGTCAGATTTACAAAATTATTCTAGTGGTCGGTCTTGGATGGTCGATCAGTGTGACTTTGAAAGTTTTCATTGATCTACTTCTACTTTTGGTCGTAGGTGGACGGTCGCGGACGGTCGGTCCTGGTCGATCAGTGTGATTCCTCACTTAGCGAGTGGAGCAACCCCACGAGCAAAATAAAATCACTTTCAACAAATGTATCATACAATTTTTTTTGTACAACAGTTACTGTTAGTAAGAAAAAAGTGCATACGATCCGTGATATTCGAACAGATTAGCTAGTTATAAGCCAGGAATCACACTGATCGACTAGGACCGACCGTCCACCTACGGCCAAAATTTCCAACACGTATATTCTTATCGCACAACTCACACTGTATAATCGTCATTGACCGTCCTCGACCATTTTTCAAAGACCATGTTCGAAATTGTTGTCTGATGGAAATTTTGGTCGGTGTCACACTATCCTGACGTAATGTCATTTTGACACACATTTATGATGAACTTTTGACTTCAACAAAACTCATGTAAATAGGTATATTTCCTACCGGAAAAATAAAATGTCTGTTAGGAATTGCAAAACTATTGATATTATGAATTTAACTTATTTTCAATAAAGGAACAGACAATTCACATAACCTTTCGAATGTCAAATTAATGTCAGATTTACAAAATTATTCTAGTGGTCGGTCGTGGATGGTCGATCAGTGTGACTTTGAAAGTTTTCATTGATCTACTTCTACTTTTGGTCGTAGGTGGACGGTCGCAGACGGTCGGTCCTGGTCGATCAGTGTGATTCCTCACTAAGGCGCAGAAGCTCCAGCTACACGCGCCAACGCACTTTAACTGATATCACCATCATTGGTAAGTCATGAAGTCATGAATACTGCGTCAGTAACTTCACAGGGGATTAATATTACTAATTGCACAATCTGTCAGATACATGTGAACGTTTATAAATAATTCCTTCTAAGTAGGTATTCTGATTATTATAGTATCTGATTAAAGTGTTTCTATTGAAGGGATTTATATTACTGAGTATCCATCATCTCATCTGTCATTTTACTTTTAACAGCGTTGAAAGTGATTTTGACATATTATGTGAAAACGTCAGTTTTTAGTTTATATGCCTATCAATTGAAAACCTAATTTTTACCCTGCTCATAACTGGCTGCATGCCCAAGAGTTTTAATGCTTGATGTTTTTTACCGATTTCGCGGTCGGTTTTTCTCTGAAACATAGAGGTACGTTTCCTGTACTCTGTTTCCACATACCTCTAGTGCATCAAAACTTTCGGTTGACAAAAAAAAAACCTTTGAGAAATTCTATGTTCAGCCTCTCGCCCCCAAACTAAATTCCTGGCTGCGCCACTGGCCGTTGTCGGCTTGGTTCAAGAAACGTCTATATTTTTGCCCCTCAAGCTTTTGCCGTTTGATCACAAGGAGCCCTCGCAATAATTTCCCTGAGGAACATTGCACATATATATTTGTCAAATATGATTCAATATTCGTCGTGAGTTTAGTCAGGGAAGTAGTTGTTTTCAGTCAGATATTTGCTTTACGACCTACCTTGTAGAAAGGATTATTGGAGGAGACGTAACTCGATGCCGAAATTATTCACATTCTTGAGTTTTCAGTTTAATATGATTATTAGAAACACCTGGAGTCCATTGCCAAGGCTAAATTTAGTTTTCTATTTCGTGCCAAGAGTTACTCCACGATCCGTCTACTCCAAATTAATTATAAGACACATAAAAACGAGTAGCCCTAAGAATACTCTTCCCATTCATAATAGTAAATTAATCAAGAACTGTTTTTTATAGTGCTATTTTTACAAAGACTGTTTTTTGTGCTATTATGCTTATCTTGATTGCTAATGAATAATCAATTGGATAACAAAACATGATTTTTACAACTTAAGTGTTTTTTATTGTTGAAGAGTAACACTGTTGACATTTAGAATGTTTTATCTAGAATCTAGAGTCTGACGAAAAAAATATAATCTTTCAGTTATCACAGTAAAATACATTTTCCTACGAGCGTGCGGAAAAGTAACTTTTCCGCACGATTTTTCGTTTTGAAAGTTGTACTTTTCCGTACGATTTAAAATCGTGCGGAAAAGTTACTTTCCCACACGATTTTTACTTTTCCGTACGATTTTTACTTTTCCGCACGATTTTTGTATTGTTGAACATGAGGATATTTAGGACTAACTAAATGATCTATGTAACTATTCTGTCTTATTAGTCATTTTGTAGCATTATTATGAAAACTTTTTTTTTGAAATCCTTGTTTTTTCATAAATAAGATGGACAAAAACACTCGTAGGAAAAATATTGTACCTAACTCTTATGGAAAATGTCTTTTTCGCCCTTAACGGCTTGCCCAAACTCCGCTCCGCGTCGTTCGTGCAACTGCCGTCGCGTGCGGAAAAGTACTACTTTCCACACTTGTTAGGTAAATAACTATTTCCTACGAACGTGCGGAAAAGTTACTTTTCTGCACGATTTTTCGTTTTGGAAGTTGTACTTTTCCGTACGATTTAAAATCATGCGGAAAAGTTACTTTTCCATTCTTACTTTTCCGCACGATTTTTATATTGTTGAAAATGAGGATATTTAGGACTAACTAAATGATATATGTAACTATTCTGCCTCATTAGTCATTTTGTAGCATTATTATAAAAACTTGTTTATTAAAAACCTTGTTTTTTCATAAATAAGATGGACAAAAACACTCGCAGGAAAAATATTGTACGTAACTCTTACGGAAAATGTCTTTTCCGCCCTTAACGGCTTGCCCGAACTCCGCTCCGCGTCGTTCGTGCAACTGCCGTCGCGTGCGGAAAAGTACTACTTTCCGCACTTGTTAGGTAAATAACTATTTCCAGTTTGTAATAGTTATTGATAAGTACGAAACTGCAGACTGTTACGTCATTTTGAGAAAAAAAGTTCCTTGAACATATGGTTGAAATTTGGTATAGTTATTTGAACTATTAAGGCGCTTATTTAACCCTAACTAGATTGAAATTATTAGGGCCAGTGGCCTCTCAGTCAGTGGGCACAACAGCCAACAATATTGTAAAAAAAAGTACGCCACCGACTTCTTATTTGTGTTCTTTTTTTTTAAATTAAGCCACTGACAATATATTTTTTTGTTCTCTTAATATCTAGCATGGTTTTCGAAAAAAAAATGTAAGCCAATCTATTTCATATCATGAACACCTGCTTCCAGGAGACCAGCTGACAGTGATAGTAGGGTTTTCCAACACATTAGTTCAAATGACAGTACCTCTAACCGATTTGGTTGAAGTTTAAAAAAAAAGCCGGTGGCGTACTTTTTTTCACAATATTGTTGGCTGTTGTGCTCACTGAGAGGCCATTGGCCCTAATAATTTTAATCTAGTTAGGGCTAAATAAGTGCCTTACTAGTTCAAATAACTATACCAAATTTCAACCAAATCGGTTCGAGGATATTCATGATATTTTATAAATACTTTTTTTTTATTCAATTGCCTGTATCTCAGAAACGAAGCATCTTCAGACATATGTTCATAGGAACTTTTTTTTCTTTACACAAATCATCCTCTGCAGTTTCGTACTTATCAATAACTATTACAAACTGGAAAATGTATATTACTGTGATAACTGAAAGATTATATTTTTCGTCAGACTCTCGTTATGCCCCAATACATATAAGTGTCAGGCCTTCTGCATATAATATTTCCAGATCTGACGTTTATCAATAAATTTTTTGTGGTCGAGAAATAGACCACTTTGACGAATCAGACTGGAAAATCACCCCATGATCTGAGTCAGACAATATGAAAAGTTTGCTTTATAGCTCTCAACGAATGGATCCTGAGAAAATCAGCTGGTTATTAATACATTTTTCCTTGGTAGTTTTTCTCGATATGTTCGAAGGGGCGGACACCCCCAGTACCCTGTTTTTGTCAGAGAATTTTGAAAATACACCACTATATATAAATTTTTTGTAGTCGTCAAAACGACGTATTCTAGAATTTTTTTTGGAAAAACGCCTCCGAAAGAAAAAAATTACAGAGGAAAACGGTGGCAGACTAGGTCCAATGAAGCCATAAAGAAAGTTTGGAGAGAGTATCTACCAGTAAAATTTTTGCCGATGGGCACTTTAACTATAAAATATTTTCTTCAACTATATATTGATCACAATCCCACCAAATACATGTGATTGGAACACCAAATTCAGCAGATTTCAATATATTATTATGTCAACTGATATTTTGAAGAAACTCATAGAGAAGATCCTATGTAATACGCTTTTTAGTGAATAATAAAGAATTTCAAATAACTACATAGTTTAATTATATCATTACACGAACGAACAATTTTGTAATCTACGTAATAATCACATAGTAATAAATAAAAACACAAGACATTTAATAATCATTATTTCAACATAGAATAATATCAAAGCGTGCTTCACCGAGTGTTATAAGCAAAAACAGTAATAACAATGTATTCAAGGGCAATGTGATTCTGACGTGATGATTTTTTCGTGGTTCGTATTCGCCTTATATTCATAAAAAAGAAATAGTTTAAAAAACCGAAAGAACACGCTTTACTTCCAACATGGACTGTAAAGTAAAAAATAATTGACAATGTAATTGCTCAAATGTAAAAAAATCGTGGGTGCTTTCCATCTATATTCTCATATTTTTTATTTTAAATTAACAATACTGAACGTTCAAATGCTCAATGGAACTTTGTCAAGCACCCCAAGCTTTTTTTAAATTTGAGCAATTACATTGTCAATTATTTTTTTTATGACTAAAATCGAAATCTCCGAATCGAATCCGACCATAATCACAAAACTCGTCCACCATCTTGGGCCGCCATCTTGAATTCTTTAATTTTGGCAAAAAAATCATAATCTCTGACCCCGAAAACCCTCACACACTAATTTTGAATCGAGTCGGACCATAATGAAAAATCTCGTCCGTCGTCTTGAATTTTCATAAAAAAAATCGAAATTTACCACCTAAAAAAAACCATTTACCAATTTTGATTCGAATTGGACCATTATCACAAATCTCGTCCGCCAACTTGGAGCCGCCATTTTGTTATTTTATTTAAGAAAAATGTCATATTGCATTGTCGCACCGGAATTATGAACACATGCCAAATTCCAAATCATTCGGACTTCTGGAACTGGGTGAAAAACACGTTCAAAGATTCCGTTACATACATACATACATAGATACAAGTAAAGTTAATAAAAGCGTGTTAAAAAAAACTGATTAAGAAGAATGCTATTATAGTTGAAAGATGTTTCAAGAATTTTCAATATTATTATTTTTGACACTGAGAATTGATATTTCATCACATTTCAGTTGTCATGTCAATACAAAAAACGCCAATTTAAAACATCAATGTTTTCTCTAGGTCGCACAAGTATCTCGTACACTTCTGAGGGTTGACAGCTGACAGAAAAAGCAAAAAATAAAAAATAAAATGTAAACAATATTAGAACACAACAAAATAATTGATAAAAAAGTGATCAGCGCTCGTTATTTATCGACAATTTCGAATCTTCTATAACGGATGCTTCTGAACATATATCGATTTTTTCGGAATTCATAATTTTGGTCAAAACGTTTCTGTCATGAGATTAGAATTACCACAAAGAAAAAAAAATATTTACAAACAAACCATAGCAACATTAGCAACCAACATTCCCACTAAGATGTCTAAAAACCCTGGTGTATCGACTGATTCGATTTTGTTTAGATTATTTTGAAGACAAAACAATTGAATTTGTCGTGTGCTTCTGTAATTGGATCCAGAGATGGCGTCCTCATAGGATTCTGTCGTTGACAGTAATTAAAGGTGACTTTTCATGTACCTAAATTTGAAGACTTATATAAAAACTGCTTTATTGGTAATTTTAGTTAGTTGCATTCCAGCTAAAATTGAATATAGTTTTTCTAAAATTGATATCAGTAATAATTAAAACTACCTGGGACAGTAATTCCGTATATTCCACTTATTATGTTGTTATTCATTTCATAGTCGTCAGGCATTACTTGAAATTTCTATTTATGAAAACTTACCTTAAGAAGGAAATCGACTCTGGCGATACACGAAAGTTTTGCGGAACATTCGTACAGCAAGTTGGCGAATGTCTCGCGTTTTATCCCTCAGTTTTGCAGGTATGAGTCGCTACACCAGGGTTTTTAGGAATCCTACCTAAAGGCCGATTCAAATACATGGGTGCCCACCCAGTATTTTTGCCCCTCGCATGATAAATTCCTCAAGTATTAATAAAATGAATACTTCTGAACCAGAGAAAATATGACTTTGTAAACTGTATTGCAGTTTATAGGCACAAGGGTCAAAAATATTTGCTTGCTATTTGTAAAACCCGTTCTTCAATCACGGCGTGCAATTTACCTAAAATATTTTTGATTGCCTATAAACTGCAAGACAGTTCACATACGTTCCATTTTCTTCGGTTCGGAAGTATTTTGATTAATACTGGAGAAATGTATCAAACGGTGTCAAAAAACCCTGGGTGGGCACCCATGTATCTGAATCGACCTTTAGCAACGTACTCAACGAACAGGTTGATATAAAATTTGAAGCATGATGCAAGTGATGTAAAGTCATTAATACACATCTATCATAAGCTACTTTTGATTATGCTTGCATCATATCTTCAAAAAAAATGCTGGATATGAATTCCAGATCAGATTTATTACATATTCAATTTGGTAATGCTCATCTGATATCTCGTATTGTTGACATGGTGAACAATTCATATAATAAAACTGAGAACTTGGCGTAGTTACCAGTTGTTACCTAACAACAACCTTTATAGCACGTCGTGTTTTAATCTTAACGATATTGTACACTTTTTAGTGCATTTGACAAGGATTATGATGCAGGTACCTATAATAATAAAAAATAATAATAAAGACAAGCTTTTCCCTCGTGACTGGTTAGGTCGTTTTAAGGCAAAAAGTTCCTTTATGTCCGGAGTTGCTTCGTTTCCGAGATAGGGCGTTGAGATACAGGGCGTTGGAGTCACCCTCTGTAGTTTCGTACCGTAGTTAGGAAACACGAGGGAAACACATAAAAAAAATCGGAATTTGTTTTTTGGTAAAACGCCCCCGAAACAAAAAAGTCATAAAGGAAAACGGTAGCAGACTAGGTCCAATGAAGCCATACATATTGATACAAATATTTATCTTTTGTCACCAAATATCATAGTTGAGCACCAAAAATGCGTGAATTAGTTTTTCGCTCGCAATTGACACACAAACAAGCAAGCTAACCTAGCTTGCATGTTGAAAATGTGTGAGAGATTATTGAATGTTTTTGGTGTTTATGCATTACATTAGGTACGACTTCAATATTTATGACAAGTTTTTAACAATTCGGGTGCTCATAAATTCTATTATTTGTTCAGGTTTTTTGGTGCTCGTTCATAACTTTTGGTGGCCAAATATTTTTTTGGAGACAGAGTATAACCTTGGCACGTAATTGTAGCACAATAATTATTTTGGTGCGCATTTAAAATATACCCGTTAGAAACTTCTATCTACAGAGTGACCCATTTGAAAACGGGCCACCTCTCGAAAATTGTTATTTATTATCCGATTCAGAACATTTTTTTTTCAATAGATAGAGCATCAATAGTTCTAGTTGATTGCCATAAACTCGAAATAAAAATAAAAAATTTCAAGGCCTACTTCGCATTTTTTTCGAGGTCAAATATCCAACAAACATACTAGCGATTTTTTTAAATATAATTCGACGACGCCACTGGACTCACGACATTTTCAAATGGATAATGTAAAAATTACGTAGGAATGCGTCCATCATTATAAAAGTTATATGGGAATGAAATTTGAAAATTAGGTCAATAAATCAACCCACCACTTCAATTTCAGAAATTTTATCAAAATTCTGACTACACCACTGGATTCAGAATATTTATATACCATTTGCATTGAATCTTTCAACTTATCTTCATCAAAAATAATGAGGAAACAAAAATAAGTAGTTCTTTTCATGTTTTGGTACTTTCCATTTAAACTGAAAAAATCGGATGCGCTTGAAGGGTCAAACCGGAAGTGTCATATTTGGTCTGATAGGTACTTGCTAAATTGTACAATGTACATTCATGACATCGAATAGATGTACCAAATTCTATACGAAATAACACCGAAGATACAGGGGTGGGGGGGTGGTAAATTGGTTCAGAGTTACCCGGTATATTCAATTCTGAAAGTAGCAAGAACTATAAGAATGATAATCTTCAAGTTTGAAATGAAAATATAAGGTAGTTATTCTCATCATTATTTCAAAATTTCCATCGTTTTTCCTCGTTTCATTCACAATTAAATAAATAACTTGACCCATATGGTAGGACGAAACCATTCACAAATTAAGTTCCCCTTCCTTTGTCTCCTACGAGAAACTTAAACGGTTCGTACATTACTCAATCTGCACTTGGAAAATTAATACCATTCAATCATTTATATAATTTATTTTTACACAACTTGTCTTATACATATATAGAACAATCATTATTCAGCGAGCGCAGCCTAATTAATGCCAATTAGAAGTATACACAAAAACAGAAAAAAAAACTCGGTAGGTCTGAAGGATATTTCGCGCTTGCACAATATCTAGCTAGCGCAATGTAGAATTCAGAATTCATACATTTGACCAATCATTTGACAGAAATGTTACAGAATGCAACATACAGTGGCGAGTTTAAAAATGGGAGACGACCGCAATGACCGACACTTTTTCTTTCGTTTACGTAGTGATGGTTGCTATGTAGGTAAATCTTCGAATTTTCGAAAAACATTTTATGGAACTAACGTAGTTCGCTCTCCTATACAAAAATTTTAAGTGAAATTTGACTATTTGACTGAACGAATTTCTGTTGATGAAAGTATTAAAAATGTGTCCACCAAAACAACCACATTATTTACATGTTTCCAATACTTTTTAGCAAAAATTCACCCTTCTTCAAAAAGTTAACAAATTGTGTTCAACACTAAATGTCTGGTATTTTTTATTCATCAAGGTTGGTATCTCGTTGGCTAATGTTACAAACCTTGATAATAAAAAATACCAGATATTCAGTGTTGAACAAAAGTCCCATAATTTATTAAAGTTTTGAAAAAGAGTGAATTTTTTTGAAAATACTATTCCTTTCTTCAAAAAAGTACTAAAAATGAGTAAATTAGGGCGTGTTCGGTGTTTTAGTTGAAAGAAGGGCATTTTTTTTGTATTTTCAATAACTGAAATCAAATGGTGAAATTTTACAACAACATGGACCTGTATTTTCGAAATTAGTCGTGACCGCCAAAAATTTTATTTGATTTTTTTGCAGAGACGACCGAAATACGTTAGTTCCATTTATATATTTTTTTATTCGATGGCTCACTCTAACCGAAGATTTACCGCTATGTAAACATGTTAAATATATATAGTGTGACCCACTTAAGACCGGAGCACCCTTATAAAACTACATTTTCCAACCAATTGGAATTTTTGTATTTTTTTTTTTCATTAGGTAGACTTTCAAAAATTCTACTAGAACACCAAATTTCATGAATAAATCTCCATTTCCAGGGCCAACTAATCTGATTTTTCAAGGTAAAAAATCTAAAAAATGTACTAGCGATTTAAAAAAAAAAAAATTAATTACACCGCTGGGTTCGTGACATTTTCAAATGTTTCATATAATAATAATAATAGCACTCCCTCATAAACACTCGTAGAGTGTACCCAAAGGCATAGCCTGTGCGGGTAGAAAACGGCTATTATTATTATTTGCCGTGGCGTAACCATGTGAATTAAGTTGAGATATGTCAATCAATATTGTATTTTGAGAAATATACCATTTAATCAACCCACCAATTCAATTTCAAAACTTTTATCAGAACTTTGACTACACCACTGGATTCAGGGAGTCTCGAAATATTACTCTCTGTAATATCATCGAAATCTGTTGTTAAATAAAAAAAAATTAAAATAATATTTTCCACAAATTCCATTAACATATTCTTCAAATTTTATTTTCTTATTTATGAACAGATTTTGTTGAAATTTTAGCCGGTAATATATCGAGACCTCTTGAATACAGAGATGTATTCCGAATTTTGATAAATTAACTGAAATCGAATTGGTGGGTTTATTAAACGACATATTTTTTAAATTTCATTCCCTTATAACTTTTTTACTGATTGATACATTTCAACGTAATTCACATATGAACCATTTGAAAATGTCGCCAATCCAGTGGTGTAGTTGGATTTAAAAAAAAAAATCGCTAGTGATTTTTTTAAATTTTTTACCTTGAAAAATAAGATTAGTCGGCCCTGTGAATGAAGATTTATTCATGAAATTTGGTATCCCAATAGACTTTTTGAATGTCTACCTAATGTGAAAAAAATCGTTCCAATCCGTTGGAAAATGTAGATTTTATAAGGATGCTCCGGTCTTAAGTGGATCACTGTCATTGATGAGGTCAAAAGTAGCAACTTTCTTCATCAGATTTTTTTTCTGGCCCTACAGGGTGAGCTACCAACAGACGAGCGGACAATTTTTCCATTTTTTTTTAATCTTGAATGAATATTATTCATTTCAAGGTTTTAATTTTTTTTTATCCATTTCACTGTCACAAAATTACGAATAAACCATTTTCAAACAGTTTAAAATTTACCGCTAATCAGAGTTGGGTAGTATCCGGATACTTTATAAGTATGTTCGAAAGCTGTATTCGGATATTTTTCAAATTTTGTATTCAGTATCCGTATCCGTGGCCAAAATTGTAAGTATCCGAATACCGAATACTTTTATCGATCTTCGGATACTTTTATATTATTCGATGAATGAGAACCAGACCAAACAGCCCCATTTTATGCAGGCGTATCTTGTCGCATTTTGTCGGGCATCTTCGAAAACGGTGAAATACAATTTTAGCACTTTGCAAACTCGAAAAATGAGTTATTACTGTCACTGAAGTATAAGATTTTTAAATAAGATATGAAAGATTATTATAATTTTGCCTTGTTTTAATGACCATAAAAAATATAGGACTGTCCAAATATACTCTAAACCTAAATAATTTGGCAATTGCTCGTTTCAGATGTCGTGGTACAAAGTATATTGAAGTAGTTCTTAAACTAATCATTTTAAACCATAAGTGTGATAGTTTGTTGGAATCGTTTTATCGGGAGATATATAGAAATGCCAAAATAAAAAGGTTGTCCTATTAATAATTTTGAATCTGAAGCTGCACCAATTGCTTTAATTTACAACCCCAAAATTTCAATTCTCTACTACTCTCGAATTCCGAGTTATTCCCTGGCCAAAAACCTCGCAGGCAACCCTATATACATAGTGAGGACGTAAAAGGTTCTCCCCCCTTCTCTTGAACGAAACAAGCTATCGAGGTCGGTAAAATTCAGATAAACAGGTACCACTTTTACTACTTTTTGGCATAAAAATGATTGTGGTCACGTAGCCTAGTATCAAGAAGGCTCCATCAAATATAAAGGGGGGTCACGTGGCACCTGTTTGAGAACGCATTCCGATTCTTTATCCAGCACCGATTTGTTTGTAGAAATCGGCCAAATATTTGACAAATAAAATATTTTAATTTCATTTTCCCAAACAGTCGGCGTCATGTTGAAAAAAAATCATTAACTATTAATTGCAGCAGAATTTCAACTCTGTTGCTCATTCTGGTCGAAAAGCTAATTTTTTATTCCCATAGGATTTCTCTACGGTATTCATCCCCGTGCAGAAAAAAAAATCTGGATCCGCCACTGGCAACACAGGTACCCGAAGTCGTTCAAATAACAAGTCTGAAATAGGTCTGACTCCAGGAAAGGCCAAGGTGAGAAATCATTCTCACTAGCTCGTTTCATAATATATCTACTATTCAAATTATTTCCTGCATCATTTGTTAAATACCACTACACAAACTTGTTGGGTACGGTGCATTTTTAGCTGTTTGCAAACCACGTTTCTCTGAAATGTCTCGAGCTCAGAAAAGAGGCCATTGCAATGAAAAAATTGAAAGAATTTAACAATTAACGAAAATTGAATTATTGGTTAGATCAACTGAAGAAACAGATACTTGCAAAGATTTGGGCAAAGAGACGGTTATGATGTCATAAAATAATAACAGGGAATAATAACAGGGGCTGCTTTCAGCTTATCTGATCCCCGGCCATTTCTCATCACTTGACATCATGTATTGTTAGAAAATAAATTGTTTACCAAAAAATCAGGGGTGGAACGAACAAAATTTCATTTAAAAAAATTATAATTTTTTTTTTTAAATTCTGAAACATTATAAATGGCGTTCGTATATGATTTAATTAGTTCAAAAATTGAATGAAGATAATTATGGTGGTATTTACAATTTTTTGGGATAATGCCTTTTGTGAATGGGCTCAAATAGCTTATCAAGAAAGTGAACTTCAGCTATCTACAGGTGAAACTCAAAACTTAATTATTTTTCTATAAAAATGATTAGTAAATACTTATTTACGTAATCAGTTATAAGAAGACTAATGAGAGGGTTCATAATACAGACCATTAAAAGCGGAAAATTACCTAACTACGGGAGTGTATAAAAGACCGTTCCACCGTGAAATTCGAAATTATCACTTGTTGACGTTTGAAGATCTGTGCTTCGAAACAACGTGAACAAACTAAGACAATGGAAATCTTGGATACTATTGATACAAGTTGGTAAAATCCTAACTTTGACTAGAACTGTGGTATTAATGGAAATGAAATCAATTATTGAGTTATTACATACTGGAGCCGACCCTGATTCATTTAATTATTTTGGATGCACATAGACAAAGATAAGAATCCATTAGATGATAATGGAACAAAAATACCTCAATAAAGGACAAGTTTTTATTTCAATGAAAGTTATTGATTTGCGAAAAGTGAAAGTCCCTCCATTCGAGATTAGATGATTATTCAGATTATTAATGAATAACAGGTTCACTCGTAATAATATTTTGTTTATTAAATACAGCTGTGATACGAAGGATGCGCTTATATAATAATAAATATAAACAAGATTGGGATACATTTAAGTGGATGTTTCGTTTCTCTGTACTATGGCATGTAAACACACTCAGTTCAATAACATAAATATTCATCTTTCTATATTTGTGCCAAGTTCAAATAAATTAAGCATGCCCTTTGACATTTTAACTATCGACATAGCGCAAATAGTTTTGGTCAAAATAATAGTTTTCATGTATATTGGTTATCGTTTACATTTCCTTGACTGTTGAAATACGAAATTCTATTGGAAAACACACTTATTTCAATGACGACCACTAATACCTCAACTAATTTTTTGAAACTGCTGTCTTTAGGAAACAATTCCAGAGAACGAATGCCTTTTTAACCGGAAAGGAATTATTATAGTTAAAATTTTGGCAGCTAAAGCCTCAACCAAATCATCACTTTTAATATTATCATTTTTTAATTTTCTTAATTAAAAGAGTGCAATCCAGCAATACTAGAGATTTCAACGAAACACGACTACCTGGTTTTATGTGAAAAATGCTGCATGGAGTCCACACAGTCGCTTACTTAAAAGTTGGAAAATTATGAATTAAATGAATCGGGTAAATCGTTTTATTTGAGTTTGTCGTGAACTTTTATGAATAATGCAATGAACTTACTATGCAATTAATTATGCATTATGAATCCGGTAAATTAAAATTTTGAGCTGAGATAGTATGAAATTCATGAAAGCAACTATCAAAATTGTGTGTATAATTTGTGACCAATTTCGACCAATAAGTTTAACTTTGAACATAACGGAGAAAAATAATCATTATTCAGAAGCGAATATTTAATTACGACAAGTAAAAACTTATATACCATATGGGACAGCTCTACAACTACTAACCTGCCACAAGTAAAACGAGGTTGCTAAAATGAATCACGGAACGGAAAATGAACGGAAGCAACCGATTGCATTGAAATTATTTAGTAGATCATTAGTAGCCAATATTTTGTATCCTACAGTAATTGTTCCCGTCGATTATGGAGGCAAAATGAGCTGCTATGGTAGATATTATATTTCAGATATATCGGTTCCAATCAGTTATGTGTGTCTCAGTATTATCGATTTATTGAACCGAGTTATAATCTCTAGCACTTATTATGGCTGGGACAAAACTCTCACTTCAGAAACATGGTTTTTACTGGCCGAAGTGGCGGAAACATTTTCCACAATAAAAATTTCACCTATCCTAAATGAAGAAAAGTCAGCAACCAATTTTACTTGGCCGATTTTTCTCGGTGCATGTACATTTGGCACATGCTGAACATTTGAATCATAAGTCAATATTCAAGCTGTTAAATATCACAAAATTACGTTGTTTGGAAAGAAGTTTTATTCATTACAATGACCAATACATCTTTAATAATGATAATGGTCCATTCAATTCCAATTAGTTTACGCGTATCTCAAAACATAACGTTTATCCTACACGTTGGGCTTCAAATTATAACACCAGTGCCAAATCAGTGGCGGATCCAGGGGGGTAAATGGGGGTAATTACCCCCCCAAGCCTATTCCAAAATACTCATACTGCCGTTCTAAGATCTGAGGATGAACGCAGTATGTTTCAAAATATCGTAATTTGAATGTTTCAAATACTTTCATTCACATTTCTTGCATTCCGAACTACTGTTTTGCTTGTTTTTATTATTTCATATGTCTATTGGAAATATATTCATATTTTACTTTTCTTATAGGAGAATATTTATATTCATTACCTCCCCCCCATACCAGTACCCTGGATCCGGCACTGTGCCAAAGTTTGAAGTTTGAAGAAACAATCGATAGTTGTCTAAATGTTGCACATGCAATTTTTATTTGGTTGGTACACATGTCAGCTTACGATCTTGATCTTCTGTGTTCTGTGTTTTTTCTGTTTCGATTGGCTCCTGTTTGAAAAGTTCTCAATACTTGCATTTAGGATAATATGTTCCGTTTATCGCCGAAATTGACTAGACTGGCCATTCTGGTTAACCAGAGATTTTCTAACAAGGTTTTTTAGGAATATGTCAATTTACGGGACACCAAAAAACCAACCTAAGTGACTTAAGTCGATTGATGGAACACAACCCAAGTGTAACGACATGACGCCAACTTTGTTGGTGTGAGTCAGTCTGTAAACAAAGCGTAGCAGCCATTGGCTAAAGTCGGTTTGTTTGCATCCAAAGATTGACTTACACCAACAAAAATTGACTTCGTGACGTGTCCACTAAACGCGCGTGTATAGTCGTAAATTTATAGATTAGCTTTTATTGTATTCAAGAAACTAAAATCTCCATTACAAGGTAGATTACAATATTCAGGTATAAAGTAAAACGCAAACGAAATATATCAAACAATGAGAGCAAATAGTAGTACATAAGTATTAACCTAAATAAGTCAATATCTAAAGATTACAAGAAAAATTAAACTATATTCATAAAGTAATAAAAAAAAACAGTATTCATTTCGAAGAAACGATAGCAAATGTTCAATATTCTCATTTTTAAATAAATTACAAATAGATCTTATTTCGTTAGTTTGGATAATGTGAGTGTTTTGAGTTAATTTTAAATACCTCTTATTGCAAGCTCTGAGTTGTGAAATTATTCTCGATTAGTAAATTGGTATCCTCATAGAGAGATAGTTTTTGATAAGTTGGGTTAAGTTAAGCTTGAAGCAAAGAGCAAGAACGATGAACGAGATGAAATGCCAACATCCCTTTGGATGAGCATATTTTGGAACATCAACAAAAAGAATTGTTTCCATAGAACGAACCCTACCATTGGTGTACCTTTCAAAAAGGCCAATTTGTTCACAATGAGTTTTTATTTGCAGAATCCATTTATACTTAGGGCAATCATTATGGTCTAGTGCTTTGAGTCGTAGAAAATAAATTTTTGGAAGTCTACTGGCGGGCATTGAAGTTAGTTTGAACAACCAAGATAATGCTGCCTTAGAAATTAGTACCGACAATTTGATTGTGTTGTATTCGGAATGATTTTTTTTATTATTAGGTAGAAAATCCACAATTCTACTAAGACAAAAAATTTCATGAATAAATCTCCATTTCCATGGTCAACTAATCTTATTTTTCCAGGTCAAAAATCTAAAAAAATTACTTGATTTTTGAGTTTGAAAAATAAGATTAGTTGGCCCTGGAAATTAAGATTTATTCGTGAAATTTTGGTGTCTTAGTACACTTTTTGAATGTCTACCTAACGAAAAAAAAGTTCTTATCAAAGTATGTCCAAAAATGCATGCCCTCTGTATACAGGGTGTCAAAAGAAAAAGATTTAATTTTTTCCTCCAAAGTTCAGGAAAGAAAAAATTTAAAACTTGGTACACTAATCAAGGTTCATCATCCTAAAGGACTCGTGATTTTATCAATCGGTTTCTTTTCATATTTTTACCAAAAAAAGGGTTTTAATGGAAAATAAATTATCGATAAAATTTGGAGCACTCGTGATATTATTACATTTGACAATTTTTTATTTTCGTAAACCAGTAGCGTAGTTACGTAGGTATGCGGTCATATTTTCCTTCATATTTTCTTTGGACAAGCGTACTGACAAAGTTGGGCTCAACATAAAAGTCATAACATTCCATGTGCCTAAAAGTGGAGGTTTCTGAGATAATTGAGAAAAACTGTTCTGAGTAGCAACGTAATTTCTTATGTGCAATAATCCCATAATGATCTTAAACATATCGGAATATCTGTCAACCTCCTGAACATTTTGAATGTTGGGAGAATCGGAAACATAGTACGGGCGAGTCAGCAAGAGACCGACAACTCCATTTTTTTATTCATCATATATTCGATCGAATCGATGTTGTGGATTTACTGATTAAGACTTCAACGGCTGGCGCCACCTATGGGACAATAGCAGTAATACCGGTAGAAACCTCTCAAATCAACGAGAAGAAATGTTTCTTACTATAAGAGGCCGTGCGTGTCGCTGATTAACCAGTATTGAAGTATTGAAGCTTGAGATAGTCGAAATAAATAATTAGTCCAGTGATTGTGGTTACCTATGTAGTTAGTGTGTTACATAAATCACTGTATTCTAAGTGTTGAAATAAATATTTTATATATATATATTTTTTTTTCAGCCATTCAGTACATATTAGTCCACTCACCTGTCAAATTTTTATTCTCCTTGTACGGTATGTGCTGGTGCGTCCTGCCGTCCCTGTACTTTTTCGCCAGGCCGAAGTCGATTATGTAGACCAGGTTGCCCTTCTTGCCCAAACCCATCAGGAAATTGTCGGGTTTGATGTCGCGATGGATGAAATTCCTCGAATGGATGAAGTCGGTGCGCGAGATGAGTTGTTCGGCGAGGAGCAGGACCGTCTTCAGCGAAAACCTCCGCGAACAAAAGTTGAAGAGGTCTTCGAGAGACGGCCCTAGTAATTCCATCACCATGACGTTGTAGTCGCCTTCCGAACCGCACCATTTTATTTGCGGAATGCCAACTGCAAAAAAAGACAGAATGAGTATCAATGATCAAATGTATCTGTCATGCAAATACAGATGAAATAAAAAAATATAAATAAAAATAAAAAAAGAATATATACTGTATTAAGCTAACACTTGTTTAACGGTTACATCCCATCTCGAGTATTCCCATCTTCCATATTTTCTTTCAAGTAAAAATCGTGCCATCTCGACTATAGGTAAAATTTTACTTGGTTCCTGGGTTCATCTCGAGTATCACCCTTAGTGAGGGTACCTTAATACCTTAATATGTAGTTTTTGGAAATTATAAATGACATAAACCAAAGAATTATTTTCTTTACTGATTGCAAATTTGAGAGTTGCGAACTTGTGTACAATATTATATTCTTGTCCAATGGAAATAATGGTATTTGAAGTGATCGAAAGCAGAAGAGGAAGCCGTGTTTTTGTAAAGTCTGGTTCGAACAGTATTTGTTTGAACGCAAAAACGCTAATTGTACATTGTTATGGATTAGATGTACAATGGAAGCAATACCACAGGAAAAAAAGGAGTAATTATTTAGTCTAATATAATCAGAACGAACTAACTTCACGTAGACATTCGAGTGCGTGGAAACTAAATACAGACATTTTGTGAGTGATCATTTAGTATAAATGAACCAAAACGAACTAACCTTACGTATACATTGGAGTGCGTGGAAATTGAATACATGCATTTTGGAAGGAGTAACCATTTAGTATGATCGAAACAGAACGAACTCACCTTACGTAGACATTTTAGGGCGTGGAAATTGAATTGAAATTATAAAAATTCAGTGGTCATTAGTATGGTGGTTTGAGTTTTCTATTATGTATGTATATATCTTAAAAGGTATATTTATTTAAGACGACACTCGAAATGAACATAAGAAACAGGTAGAAATTCACCTATACTCGAGATGGCACAGTTTTTACCTGAAATTTTCAAGAGGCCATGAGCGCGATCACATTTTGGCCGTTTTTTAGGGTAAAAGAGCCGATAACTCAAAAACGGTTCGTCGTATCGATTTCAAACAAGGATAGGCTTCTAGAGGAAGTTTGTTTCTATATAACTGTGTCTGCGGCAGCACCTCAAGATTCTTTTCATCGATATTCGAAGTAGCTGCAGTGGTATTTCTCTTCCATTAAAATGTGAAGCAATCCTTATCCGATCGAAATTAATTAGATATAAAAAGAAAGGTAAAACGTTGATCTATGTACGTGCTGTAATGTTTTTTTGAAATTATTGCTTCAAAGTAACTGCATTTTTGGGACACTTTTGAGATTTTTTTTGTGGAAAAGTGGATTGAAAATTTAATTTCCATTACAGCACGTACGTAGAATCAAAGTCCCTCTAGAAGCCTGTCCTTGTTTGAAATCGATAAGACGAACCGTTCTTGAGTTCAGGTGGTTAATTTTGGAAGAATTATACAGGCCTATCTGGTCATTCAGAACTAAATTGTTATTGTTATGAAGGTGTTTCTTGATTTCTATCGATTCTAATATGTTTAATTTCAGACCTTTAGGTTGAATATACAAAAATTCAGGATTCTGTGTGAAGTTATGGTTATTGTCATTGAGGTGGTTGGCATAGTTTGAATAGCGTTTATTTAACACCTCAAATGCTCCCCGAATCTTTGATTAAAATTGTGGCCTGCCTGCATGGTATATATACCGGGTGAGTCTGAGAGTTGGCGCAACCCTATTTTTGAGAGAAATAATCCGATTCAAACCACGAAAATTTGGGGGGCTATTGAACAAGTGAAATGTGACGTTTTGAGAAAAACTGAGTTTTTTACAATACAACACCTTATATTTATATATTTTTTATATTAATTTTTTAGATTTCATTGAAATTCTTATTGATGATGATTTTTCACATGTGAAACGTTTCTTTTCGATGCCATTTTGTCCATGAAACCGGAATTAGCATTTTGATTGCTGTGAAGAATGATACGTATTCAAAAACTTAATTTGAATAGACTTTTAATTTTTACTTATCGTTCAACCTTGAGTCTTTATATGACAAAGTTTAAACATACTGTGTTACCAGATATTATTGACAACACAAAAATCTGTTGACTGAAATAATATTAGGAACTTCACTGAAATAATTTGAGAAATAGATTGAAATATAGAGGCAACGGTAAGTTATTCATTGTTAAAATATGTTCAGTTTATTTATTATTGTTTAGTTTAGGAATTTGAGTACTTACATACATACTACATCAACATACATATACTTTCTCTTACATTGTTATATTTACGAAAAGTAAATAAATAAAGAAAATATTGAGTGTGGCTCGTACTGCAAGTCCGGCCAAACAAGTTTTCAATTATCTATTTCTACAATTGCCATATTTTGCCTCCAGCCGGGATTTGAATGTCGTAAAGTAACTCTTTTTGTAATTATCTAATTTTTTTCAAATTGCACACACTATATTACAAAAATTTTAAAAAAATGTCTGTATAAAATGTATTTATTATTTATAAAAAATTACCAAAAAGTAGTGCAGCCACTGCCACTGAACTAAAACTACTCAAAAACCCAGATAATAAATTCGAAATTTTATTTGGTATTACAATACAATAACTATGAGAATGACTGCCCAATTTCTACTATCACTCTGATGAAGGGATAGTCCAGAAAAATTCAACGACAATTCTGGTTTACTACCAAAAGATATTTCAATATGTTTTAAATTCACTTTTTGAAAGTTATTCGGTTTTTTGAGTAGTATTCCTATGATGGGCCTATTATAATTACACTATCCATGTATTCGTTGTTTTTCAAAAGAAGTAATGAATTTTTAATGTTTCTCAACAGTTTTAGTTCAACGAAATGAGTGAATGATAATTTCTTGTTGGAAGTTGTCAGGATCCAAATGAGTAGAAGTGAAATTCTGAAATGTTTATCATTTGGTAAGTCCAGTGGCCGCACTTCTATTTGGTACATTTTTAAAAATAGTGATAGTTCTGAATATAATTGACAAATCATCAAAATTTTGGTATCATGAGATTCTTCTCCTTCAAAATATCTGCCATACAGATGTCATTTAATGAAAATAACCAAAAAAGTGATTTTGCCACATTCTCACACCAGCTAATGCCAATTATGCTAATTTAATTTTTTTGATCAACAACAAGGCATGAGAAAGGAAAGTTTCACATGTGAAAAATCATCACTAATTTATTTTTTTTACAAAAAAAAAACGAAGAAGTTAAATTAAAATAATGAGCTCTTCATGTTTACAGTTTGCTCTAGATTTTAAAAATATACAAGGTGTTCCATTTGAAAAAAACTAGGATAATTTCCGGTGAAACCGGAAGTGATACAAATTTATTTTTATCTCCAAAAACCACAACTCAAGTTGCATCATAGCCGGCAAATATACGTTTACATCAAAGAAAAATTCGATCAACGTTTTGAATGTCCATATCTCGGTCAGCATATGAACAAGATTCAGAAAACGGAAAAAAAGCATATAAAACTAACGACAACAAATATTGTTTGGAACAATTATCGTTCAGGTCAAACTTATCCCATGCACAATAATGATTTGTTTAAGTGGACCACAGTACTAGTAATTTATTTATTGAATTTATTGAATGCTCCAATATAACCTTTTCTAATATTGACCTATTCACTCATCCCTCTCAAAATGAAACTTTCTTGTAGATATATCTTAGGCATCATAAACTGTCAATAAATGATAAAATCAATAAATAAATGAATACGAAGATTTAGTATTCAACAATTTGTAGAGCAACACCTGCTTTTTATTAAATGTGTTGAATATTTTACATTTTACTAAAAAAAGTTCATCAATCAACTGGCTGCACCCTTACAAGCAGTCATTAAGGATCTTCGGGAAACTGAAACTGTTCAGTTGATACATCAAGAAGAGTAAATCGACCACGCCACTGAAGATGACTGCCTCACTTGCAGTTGAAACGGAGATTTTAACCAAAGAAGACCACGGCACAACCCGGATATCAATCAGAAAATTTTTAGAATTTCACCCGAACAAGGTATAATTTTCTAGAAAAAGTTGATGCGTGTTCGAACAAAGTTTGAATTACAATTAGCACTTGCAATTGTGTCCTCTTGGAGGAACATTGCACAAATACACGTCAGATGTAATTCAGTGTTCGTAGGAGAAAGTAGTTGTTTTCTGACAGATATTTGCCTCCATTTTTCCACTTAGGGCGATACTGGGAAAGATTTCGACTTTGTCGCAATTGTTCGTTTCGTTTATTTGAAACTCTCCGGCACATTTTTCGAACTTTGTGCGAACACAAAAATGTACATTTTTCATATGAAATTCCCATTTCATGCCGTCGCATGACAAACACATAAACAAAACAAAAAATAATTGAACATGCGACCTTACAGTAAACAAAGACGATAAAATTATCTATTCCGTTTTGTCCTTTGCCTACTTAGCATACCGCACACATAAAGAGCCGACTACGAAAATATTCCCGGCTATTTTTGCATTATACGTTCAATAATTCACCTATTTCAAGCCTTGAGGGTCTAATAATAAAAGTGGTCGTATTTCCATCAAAATTTTATTTTCATCGACCGCACTCAGTTTCACCAATTAAAATACAAGTCTCGACTTGCATCATCCTAACCTTTTTTTTTATCACGTTCGAAGTTTTTTTCACAAAAATTATGCAGTGACGGTATGCCGGTACAGATTATACAAATACACTGATCGACAAGAGCGATGAACTTACCCAGCTTTGCGAAAAACCATATTAGGGGACATTATAGACCCAAAACGGATTCGGAATTAGGACACCAATTTTACTCCCAGTACAGATTTTTGCCAAAAAATGTTCGGTTCTGAAAAACCAAATTTGTCTTAATTTTCTTGGAAACACCCCCTGGCGAGCAGTGTATGTTACTCAGATCAACTTCAGGCAAAATTCAGACTCATTGCCTGTATATCTACCGATCCAAAAATTTACAGAGTTCCATTCCAATAGTTACGGAAGATGCAGGGGTGTTTCTATGAAAAGTGAGATAAACTGGGTTTTTAGAACTGAACATTTTTCAGCGAAAATCTGTATTGGCAGTGAAATTGGTGTCCTGATTGCGAATCCGATGGAATTTTGAGCCTATCGCTTATGGCGAGCAGTGTATGTCACTCAGATCAACTTCAGGCAAGATTCGGACTCATCGCTTGTACAGATACGGGGGTGTTTCCATGAAAAGTGAGACAAACTGGGTTTTTCAGAACGGAAAATTCTTCATCGAAAATCTTTACTGGTAGTAATATTGTTGTCCTGATTCCGAATCCGTTGAAATTTTGAGCCCACGTATATTGTCCCCTAATGTAATTTTTTGCAAAACTGGGTAAGTCCATCGCTCCTGGCGAGCATTGTATTTCACTCAGATCAACCACAGGTAAGATTTAGACTCATCTTGAAATTTACAGAGTTCTTCTCGAATAAGTACGGAAGATACGGGGGTGTTTCTAAATAGAAGTGAGATACACTGTATGTTAGGAGAAAAATGCTTTATAATTTTCCAGTTTCAACACCCTGTATTTCTGCAAGAATGCAGCTTTGTGAAAAAATGCATGTGAAGGTAGAATTGATATTTTTGGTAGAATAATCAGTACAAATTTGAAGCAGTTATTTGGATTGTACAATTCACTTCAGCAAAACAATTTTTTCATTATTAGACTGTATTCATAAAAGCGCATTTATCTTGAAAACGATTGATTTTTTCGAGTTCAAACAATTATACATATTTTACTTAAAACTCAATGGAGAAATCAAAGAATAATAATTTTCCAGATTCTACCAGTGGCGTAAAAAATAGGGGAGGAATATATCTTTTGTACGCCACTGGTGGCAACTAAAACTGTATTTTTTTTAAATAAAGCTATTATTGAACAAAAACATTTCTCCGAATTGAACTGTAAATTTCCAAAACTGTGGAAGTTATGAATAAAAAATAGATTTAATTTTTCATATTCAACACCCCGTATCTGTGCAACCTACCGCTTCTCAAGGGTCTGACGATTGATTTCGTGATGAGTATCACATGATCTACCAACGATAAAAAATCCAGCCTGCATACTATTACTTTTTTTTCAACCTTTTTTGGCAACTTGCAGAGCCTCCCGCCACTACACCCACCGCGGTCACGCGGTCTGAATCTTGGTTTAGTAATAAGTGGTATGTGTACTATAATAACAACTAAATTTCATCGTGCATACTATAACGTATCATGGGCGTCGCCAAGGAAGGACAGGGGGGGGGCAGTTGCCCCCCCCCCTAGAGATCAAATGTAGCTAGCCGGAAAGCGAACAAAGTCCTAAGGCCGTGGGAGCAATTGACTTCCTTCCCTATTAATAAATTCCGCATCGCATGACAAAACGTGAATAATTTCACAAGCTTCATGCTCTCGACTGTACCAGGCGTTCATATTTTTTAACCTCCATAATATTGCCCAATTGCCCCCCCCCCTTAGTCAGAAGCTGGAGACGCCCTTGTAACGTATCCCAAAGTGACAGTACCCCCCGGACTAGAATAAGGCTTTCTACAGTTGATTCCGTTTGTTTACTGATTTCACATGAAAATCTGTAAGTAAAGTAATAACCAGAATTATAGGAAGGTCATTAATTACCAACCACTTGAGATATCAGCAGGCGGCCAGGCCGTCCATATTACGCAGAGTTGTACCTGCCCTAACCATTCAATTTTGTTTTGTATGTAAATAAATAGGTATAATGATATTGGGTTAAGAAAAATCGCTGGATTATAAATGAGAATTATCTATGTACATATAATATATTATGATATATAACACACAAACATTTATAAACATCACGATAATGAATGCGATTAGATTTCAGAAACTTTATAATTTTGAGTTGTTTAGAATTAAATTTTATATACACACACTTACAAAATTACTCACTAATATCAGTTTCACTCAAGTTTTTCTATATCCATATATGATTTTTCCACCTTTTCAATATGAAAAACACAGTTGGCCCAGCTGCTGTTGCAGTGTCTGTTTGAATGAGAGCTACCACATATGAACTTAAGGTTGGAGAAGTATAATTTCTTCGAACAGCTGACTTAAGCTGATGCCATATATATTCAATTGGGTTGAACATACAGTGATAAGGAGGAAGTCTGAGCACCAAGCTAAATATTTCTTTTTTATCGAAAAACTGTGTTAAACTTCTAGTAACTGTTTTTTGTGTACTTTTCCTCATAGTACATAAGTATCATGATTTAACAAATATTCTTGTATAGTGGCTTTGGTGTCTTTTGAACAAGGTGCTTTATCTAATCTTCGACTGTGGTAGCTAGCATTATCCATAACGATAATACTGTTGGGTGGAATATTTGGTATGAGTTTATTTTGGAACCAGTCTTCAAATAATTCGGCTGTAGTATCATCATGATAATCGACTAAAGAGTCCTTAATATTCTTTGCCGACATTCCACGTTCCAGAATAAACATTTAATATAATTTGTTTTCCATAAGCGTGTAACATTTGTCGACTAGTGATACAACGACCACCAGTTGAAGTACTAGCTTCAGGATGAGCCCACGGACGCCACATGTTTCACGACACAAAATTCAAAGAGACACAACTGACAACAGAATATTAGGTAATGACTAAATGTTGTTTAACTTTCTCCCTTTTATTTCTGAAATAGACCATTATTGCTATAATCTCGTTAATAGTCCAATAGTTAGTACCAAAAGTCAGGTGGCCAGGTAAGTAAATTTTATTACTTACACACATTTAAACATATTTCATTTAATTTCATTTCACTTTATTCTCCACAAAGACAATTACAACTGTATAGGAGTCGTCATATTAGACCGTAACCTAAAACTTATCCTAATATCACAATGCAGACAAAAAACTTATCCTAATATCACAATGAAAACAAAATGAACAGGAAGTCAGACAAACTCGTTCATTGAATAATGACTTTGACGGACAAGAAATTCCTTCAAACTTTTTTTGAATTGTATGAGCGAAGTACAAGATTTCAAGTCGGGAGGTAGTTTATTGAACATGAGAATGCCAACGTTATTCGGGGACTTATACGAGATGGAAGATTTTGCTAGGGGAACATGAAAGTTATTTTTGATTCTTGTGTTCAAATCGTGAATTCCAGAGTTTCTCATGAAATAATCACGATTTATAAAAATATAAGTACATGTTTCAAATATGTATAGACCTGTTAGGGTTAGAATATCTAGGTCCTTGAAAAGATTGCGGCAGCTGAAAGTACTAGACACATTAGCTATTGTTCTAATGAGTTTCTTTTGAGCCAAAAACACGATGACTGAGTTAGTGGACCAACCCCAGAAACTAATTCCATACCTCAATCGTGATTCAACTTGACCATAGTAAACTTTGAGCATCTGTTTTGTGTTCAGAACTGTCCTCAGATTCTTCATCATAAAATTCAGTGGGTGGAGTTTTGACACTAAGGACTCACAATGTGTTTTCCAATTCAAACAGCTATCTATGTGAAGACCAAGAAATTTAATACAGGATGTATCAGTCAGCTGAGATACGTCTGTAGCAATTCGTAAATTATCACAGGTTTTTTGATTGGTTCTAAATCTCATATAATGTATTTTGGTATCATTTAAGTGAAGATGATTGCTGAAAAACCATGAGGATATTTCACCGAGAGCTCTATTAGCTTTGTTTTCAAGAGAGGTGTCTGATCTATCAGAAATAATAACAGATGTGTCATTGGCATAAAAAGTGAAGTGAACATCATCGATGGACTCTTCTAAGTCATTAATGTAAATTAGAAATAATATTGGGCCCAGAATAGATCCTTGCGGTACCCCAACCGAAATATCGAGTAACAAAGGGTTTTAAATCAACTCAGGAGATTTCTTATTACCAAATATATTCAAATACAAAACTGTCAACAGAAGCCAAAAAAATGGAGAGCCTACTATAATTAAAATGCCAAACTATTTAATGAGATATTTGAATCCGGACCTGGGAATATTTTAAGGGACACACACTTTCATTGCTTATCTGTATTCCGAACAATGGGTAATAATGAGGGTCGTCGGCTAATATTGATTTACAACCTTACTAGATTGTTGGTTCTACTTTATTATAACGTAAATGTACCAGTACCTGACACCCTAAGGGTCAGATAAATTCGGTTTCCCCTATACAAAAATGAAACGTAAAACTTTCAGGCAACTTGTCTCAGGAATGAATTGTTAATATAATGAATTTAATTTGTAGTAAACAGAACACTCTGAAATTTAAGAAATTTGGAATTTACATTGTTTTTTAATTTTGTCTTATTATCATCCAGTAGCTGACACCCAAGTTTTGTGCTTAGCACTTTATGTGCACCAGTGCCTGATTTTTTATATAATTCAAGAGAATACAAATGAAATCGATATAAAATAAAAAAAAGCCTTTATTTGAACTGAATACAATCCCATGGCACGAACAAAATAATTTGATCTTGTATTAATCAATTTTGCAAAGCACTTCAACCACTGCCTACATAAAATATCCTCTTTTTCTGGCCACTTGTAATTTAAACCACTCTTCCATCAGTTTTACCAAGATTAATTTGTTTTACCTATCCTGGATACTATTTGCTATCGTATATAACAATAACAAAATCTTCTTCTTTTGAATTGTCTTTACTAGAAGTGTGGTCCTCACTATCTAAAGACTGTTCATTCCAGTTCTCACATGCTTCTTCTGATTCAAGAGTTATTTCAACAGTAAATAGGACGAATCATCTGTGATATTTTTCTTAGAATTTGCTTCGGTTTTCTTTGCTTTTTTTTGTCGTTCTCTGTTCAATTTAATTTCTTCTCTCCTCCGTTTTCTTTCAGCTTTCTATAAATTGATTGATTTAGCCGTTACTATGTGGTAGGAGATCATCATGAAAAATGGGAAAAGTAAATTTCTATGTTTTTGTACCACTTTATATTTATAACCTTTAGTTACTGCAGTTTCGTCCGATGTGGACATTTCCTATATGGACATTTTCAAAACTATAATTCAAACTGATCAGTTTGAAAATGTCCATATAGGCCGAAACTGCAGTAACTAAAGGTTATAAATATAAAGTGGTACAAAAACATAGAAATTTACTTTTCCCATTTTTCATTTCAGCTTTCTCTTGCTCTTCTCTTATACGTTCTTCTTCTTTCTTTTTAAAATATTGTTTGCGCTTCTCATCAGAAACTACCGACGGCAAGGGTTCTTTTACTAAACGCTTCTTAACGCTTGGGGCAAAACAAATGAACCCCTGAAAGGACTTGGCATATCAACAAAGTAACAAATTACCAGTAGCTGACCCTAAATATTCCAATAGCTGAACCGTGGATCAGGTATTGGAAGCACTACATATATAATAGTGGTAATTTTCTTTGACATACCATCGAATAGAGCATAATTTTCAACGATTTCATGAAAACCCTATAGTTGACACAAGTGTCAGGCATTGGCTTAACCCAGTTTTGTTTACTAGCCAGTACCTGACACCTCATTCTAAAAACACAAAATACATTTCATTTAAAAATTCGCTACTAAAACAACATTAATACTTGATACCCATAGTAATCAGTACAATTGAATTGCAAAAAATAAGTCACTTACTTTTTTTATTCTCTATTTTTATTCAAGTATAGAGTATAGGCGAAAAAATCGAAGTGTACGCCATCTAACAATTATGCCAGCAACTACCGTAGGTGTGAACAACAAAGAATGGCACATTGTTAACCGTGTAAACGACTAGCTGAAAATTTCTTAGATTTCCAGTTTTTCTGATTAGATAAACATCTAAAAGTTCTTAGAATTGATCATATGTGAACTGTAGTGTTTAGCTGTTTGGTGTTTGTGAATATAAACATGCAGAATATTTATAAAAACCTACCTACCAAATCGCGGAAATTTTGTTCTGTACCTCAATGTTCATCTTTATTGCAATCAAATATCAGTCTTCATAAATGTCCACTTGGTCATAGAAACCTTTGTTTCAAATGGAAGACAGTTTCACATTTTCCCATAAGTTTGGAGAACATTGTTAAAAATGCTTCTGAACACAGCGCTTCGAGTGAAAATTCGTCGCCGAGTCGTGCTAAGGTAGTAGTGGAGGGGGCGCCGAGAAGCGACGTCTTCGCTGTATAGAAAAAAGCGCCTTGTGCGCGCAACCGGTCTCTCACTTCTCCTCCGCTTCTCGGCGCCCCCTCCACTACTACCTTAGCACGACTCGGCGACGAATTTTCACTCGAAGCGCTGTGTTCAGAAGCATTTTTAACAATGTTCTCCAAACTTATGGGAAAATGTGAGATAGACAAATTGTAGTTTTTAACCTCAACTTCAAAATGCCGCTTTAAAAATTCAAATCGGACCATTTCCCGTAATATGATGCATCATGCAAAATATGGCTGTAATTTTTTTAAAACCCGATTTTAGGAAAACTATTGAAGCGACAATTTCCACCTTTCGGGAGCTCAACGTACATGATATTAGCTACCATTTCCCGAAAAATTATTTCTTAATATTGAAAATTGAGAGAGATACGAATTTTTGAAAAAAGGCCTTTTTTCAAGAGTTTTTCCGGCTTTTCTCGGCGAAAAATGGTCGTATCGGGATTTTCCAAAAACCATTTTGTAGGTTTTTTCATTCTCTACAAACGGTCTTTTATGAGTAAAGCCATTCGTCTAGTACCTTTTGAGATATTTACAAAAAAACAAAAAAAGGACCCTTTTTTTTAATAATCATTGTTTAAACAATTGCACAAAAAAAAATTTGAGTTGCAATTTGGATTTTAGTTATTTATAAAGTATCCCCGAAGTCATGGCGCAAGTCGCTTACTATTAGAATTAATTTGCAAAACAGGCTTTATTTTTGTTATATTGGTTGGACTAAGGTCTTATTCTTTGCCAGAAGAAATAATTCAATGACAAATTTTTGCATTATTTATTATTGATTTCAATTTCCGGAGCTTGCAAGAGCATATTTGATAAACAATGAAAAATAAAAGATTTCGAGAACGGTGCTCTGGTAAGTGAATTGGACAATTTGTGTAATAGCAGAAGCATCAGCAGTCGTCATACACTCTGAAAATAATATTTAGTAGTGGGTACACGACCTGAAATTCGGCGCACGAACTCGTATAACCGTTCCTTAATTTCCGTGTCCGTCAATGACGTTTTCTGATAGCTGCGAATAAATCAATCCATTGAACAATACGTTTTTCGGTGAATATAAAAACATACCATACAAAACATAGCATATTCTTCTAATGATGATAATAAATAAACATAAACAAATTTGACACCCTCTTTGTGTGACACCGAATAAAAAATATAAAAAAACAAAAGAAAACCTTTCTAGGTTTACATTTAATAAATGTATCTATTATACAGGGTGTCCTACATAAACTGGGTCATACTTCACAAACGTGTAGTTCAGGGAAAAACAATAATAGGAGTTCCTAAACAGCATTAACTGAGAATTAGTTTACTGTTGGCAAATTCAGTTCAAGAAATTTTTTATTCTATAGAGTGTGTGACAAATACGGGACCATACTTCTTGAACATGTATTACGAATAAAAGTAACACTATATTTTGTTACTATCTTTCAAACAATAATATAACTTGCTTATCCCACCTATGGAACAAGGGGTGGAATACGTGGAATACCCCTATGATTATTTAATTTTCTTTTTTATAAATACATTAATTCGGTATCCATTTTTCTATACTAATTCAATGACAAAAAAAGTTTTCGAGCAAAACATTATTGAACTACAAACATCGGCTCCTTCACCATATTTTAACTTTGTTTTAAAATAATTACTGTGGGTAAGTTTAGTAGTACAAGAACCGGTAAAATACTGTCTGGCATATGATCGTTCTGGTGGATCGCATCCACTAAAACACTTGTTTATAATCGCCTATTTACCAAATGGATGGGTTGTTTCGGTTTTTAATGCTGGAAGATTGTTTAGTGACTAATAATAACACTCCTCACTCCTCACCGAGGTGACTCACTGATTTTTGGTGGCGTATTAACTTTTCAGCTGTAGGAAAACCCGGAAAACCTACAGCACCACCTCAATGTTTTAATCAACGTCAACAAATAAGCATTCTACAATGTCTGATTTTTGTGAAAGAAAACGAAACGTCTCTATTTTCAAATTCATACTACCATTCTCATGACACTAGAAATAAAAATTCGTTGAGCATTCCATACCACCGCCTGAAAAAACCCAAGAGCCAATTAATCATACATCCAATAAAATTTTTAACAAATTACCGAATTCACTGAAGAATGCCCCTATCAAACAGTTAAAGGCAGCAATCATCAGAATCTTATTAAAAAATGCATTTTATTCTCTAGAAGAATATTTCGAATTTATTTTTGACGAAACAATTACCTAATTGATATATAAGTAGACATATATTGTATCTTCTGTTGTGTTGTAATATTGAATAATTTCAAATTTTATATACATTCTTAGAATTTTATGTATTTTACATGACTGAATTTAACATAAGTATATAAGTATACCTAGTTTCATCCATAGAAATTATAATATATATACTTACTCTAGAATGCCAATCCCCTCTTCGTGGGACACTGTGTTGTAAAATTCCAAATGTTTTCATCAATGCGCATGCCCATAACCAGTCTCCTAGCTCTGCAGCGTTGATAAATTTCAGAAAATTTTATCTCTGTAGTCGAGATTCTGTCGAAAATAACCTAGCATTACTGTGAAGCCTACCCAAATTCCCGTTGAATTGTTGGGATCGTGCAACAGTGTTAATAGTTTTCAGTTGCCGCAGAGGAAGGCTGGTAGTTTGCCAGAGCCGGTTTGGGTTAGTTTGGTGGTTTAGGCGATTTGTGTTCATTGTGAAATTAACCAATAACGTTATTGTGTTTATTTAGATGTGCTTTTCTTATTACTGTTGTTTACTTCAATTATTCATCAGTAGTGTTTATGTTATTGGTTTTCGGGTTTTTCTGTAGTGATTTTGACAATGTTGACGTGCTTTGTTCTATGGTGTGGAAAAAAAGGAAATATTCCTGGAATCCATTATTCGGAACTTAGTATGTTCAGTAATCAATATTATGCACTTATTACCCAACCATTTATATATTTTTGTAGTTCTATTGGCCACCAGGAAAAAGTACACATTTGAAAAATAAACACAGAGTACTACCTTTATTATCAAAAAGTATTCATATAATATTTATAAACATTAAAAATGGCAAAGTTCAAAATTTTGATTGGCAGTTTTTTATTTCTTATATTGAGTCACTCAGCTCTATAAACAATCCATTTATTATTACTCTTCATTTTGTTTTATTTCTCATTTTATTTCACTTGCTTTATTTCAACTCACCAAAAACGAATGTATTGGGTATAACCCTTAAAATGTAGACCAACAGTCGACACGTGCCTCAGACTGTTGGTCATCATAAGTATGGTGTAGCCAAATGCAAAGATGTGCATATTACTTAACTAAACCTTTAGTTTAATTAATATAATTATATTGAATGTTTTGTATCCTATTTTCAGTTCAGATTCCAATTTGATATTTTGAAAATAGGACTGGGATATTTCTGGATGAATCATTCATCTTATAGCTTGCCTCTCCTGTTGTGTTCCGCTGGATCAGTTCTAGCACCAACACTTCCTTCTTCACATCAATGATTTGTTGGGAGCTACCCCATATCCAGTAATCAGCTTTGCAGATGATAGTACTCTTCATACCTTTCTCTTCCAAAGCTCCGATATCAGTCAGTGAATGCAGAACGGGGAAAAATCGTGAATGAAATAAATACGCACTTGGCAATAATTTCAGAATGGTGATCCAACAACTTCACTCACAAGCTAGCTCACTCCTCTGGAACATCGCAGAAAGGTTGGCGATCTGTCTGTGTTTTATAGATATTTCCATGGACGATGCTCTTCCGAAATATTATCAATCGTTCCACCGTTAGCGGTCCCTTCGAGACTGACCCGTCGAGCTCCAGTCTTCAGCACATCCATATGCCGTCACTTTGGAGACATGCCGAAAATCTGTTTCGCAGAATATCAACTCCTACCTACCTTCATTTGGTTCTCACGATGTTCTCTGAACAATACAGGATGTTTCTTTCCGTGGGAATTAGAACTTAAAAAAAAATCATAAAATATGTATATTTCAGAAACGTCACTAATAGTTACCTATATTCAAGATATATTTTTTCATTGTTATTTTATTCGATGAATTTCTCGGATTTAATCAGTTTCACAACATAGGTATATGCCCACCAAAACTTTTCGTGTTTCATAGACTGCCCTGACACCAACGTATTATCAAATCGATTTTACTCAATATCATGAATCATTTAAAAATCTCACTGAAACCCACCCTGGTATGAATGAAACTGGTCCTGATCATGCGCACTAAATAATGCATCGAACTTTTTACAACACTTTCGTCCCATTGAATTGGCATTCTAGAGTAAGTATATATATTACAATTTCTATGGTTTCATCATCAAAATTTTACTTTTAGTTGTTGACGTTTCTTGTATATACCTGTACTTGGTTTCGTTCATATTTGATGTTCTTTGTATTATCCGACAACCTTAAATGTAACTTGCATAACTTGGGCTAATAAATTATTATTATTATTATTATTAAGCTCTATTAAAAAAAGGTGCATTGCCGTGTAGAGAGTTACCATCTTGCGCAAATGGCATAAGGTTGCCAGTTGCCACCCTTCCCGTTACCGGGCGTAAGCAAACACTATTTTTCCAAATTTAATGTTCCAAAATGTATTCATTTACATTGGTGTAAACAGGCAATTTTTAATTTTATTTTCAATGTGGCCTTCAGTATAAACAATTACACAACTCATTGACTCGTTGCTTTCGTTTTTATCTGAATGCAAAAAATAGTCGGAAATCATTCGAGTCGCGCTGAAAGTGGTTAGCGTGCGCTCAACAATATGAAAGGCGCTATGTTTCGATAAAGTCGTGCTTGGTATTGCGGCAGAATATGGATTTTCATTTCACCAAATCTCAAAAGTAGCACGTTTCGCGTTTCATCAACAAAATTTCTCAATTCTTGGATATGTTGAAAGTTAACCAACTTCTTAATTATTAATTTTTAATTTAAATGACAGATCTAAAATAAATGTATAAACCTTCATATGCGTTTTTTTGTATTAAACATTCTCGTTCTTATTGTCATTCTTAGTGTAGTTAAATCTACATATGGAAAAAAATACTTCTTTTCTGTATCGGGAAAAAAGTTTGACATTTTATGTCTGTTGACAGGTAATAAAATATAACTTTTCATGAAATTACTTTTTTTCCCGAGAACCGGGAAAAAAGTGAGTGATTTTTTCTGGATATATGTAGAAATAGGTAAAGGTAGACATTTGAATAAATCGTCGTTTTTCCTGTCACAGAAAAAAATTGTGTATTATACATGGGAAAAAGATTAGATTTTAGCTATAACCTCGACCTAAAATCTAATACTTTTTTCCCTTGTATAATAAATAACTAATAGTTAAGTAATTTTTACCTACTTTATACCACCAAAAACCTTTCATTCTTAGACAAAATAATGTACCTACACGAATTTTTCTGATGGTGAATTTTCTTCTCCATGTAAATTCAAGTTAACTATCCATAAGAAAACTCTGAAGGATTATTTTATTTCCTTTAAAAAGAAAAAATATTCGCCGTAAACAAAGTTAGTCATTTGTCATCTAAATGAAAATGCCTATTATTACCAAATGTTTTTGTAAAATCTGCGGTTGTAGAAAAAATATTGTGTGTAATTCGAGCGCTTTCAAAACATTGTCGCGTCTCGCTTCGCTTTTTTCTCAAACGGCAAAATATTACTTTGCGCTCTTAATACTCAAATAGCTATTTCGTCTTTCGTCTTTGTTTTTCAATGTTGCCAGAAATGGCAACAAGACCGAAACCGTTTTATGTGTACCGACTCACAACGAGAACGCGAAAAGCTGATGAAGCCAGAAACAACAAGTTTTGTTGATGAAATCTTTTAGATTTGCTGCTGAATTTTTGAAAAACATTGAGATGATGTTTGGTGTCTGTTTTGCTGGTTTGATGTGGACTCGGCGTTAAGGTTTAGTCAGCGTAAGCCGCATATGAGCGCTCGAAAATTGACTTTTTGACGACGTCATTACAAATATTGAATTTTCTGTACCATACAAAAATTTAAATAACAGTGACAACCGTATTAAAATCTTTTGAGTGGTTTATAAATAGTAAGTAGAGAAACAGAAATGATGATATACTGGGAGATGGTGATAGATTTTAAGAGACGATTTTCTCGTATGCCTTTGAGTGCTGATGAAAATGATGGAAAATTTGAGGGTGCCCGCTTCATATAAAAAATTCAATTTTCGCATTTGCACAAAAAACATGTGTTTTGGGACGATTTTATCGTCGCTGCCGTGTTCATCAACAGAATGTTAAGATAGAATCTATAGCACCGACAAACGATAGGCATAAGGGTTGCAAGTGGCCAAAGGGTTGAAATGATGAAATGAAATTTTCGGTAATTTTCTTGTTGCTGCCAATTGAAAACATAAAAGTTTTCACCATGAGTTCATGAACAAATTGGCTGCGAATGCCGACGTGAGGTTAGGTTTTCTTTACAAATGAAAATTGAATTTTCCATATGAAAGTCACGCGGGGACCGCTCGAATTTTCCATCATTTTCATCAGCACTTTTATATCTTTCAGTCCTCTCAAAGGCATCATCTCCCGGTTTATGAGGACGATAGCGACTTTGTTTTTAAAACAATCGAGTGTCATCATCTAGTTTAGAATATGGCCTGTCACAACTGCATAAAAGAGCATAAGTAAAGACAAAATATGGCGGCTGCTTGCCATAGCAAGTTTAGTATAAATGGTGTTTTGTTATTGAAAACTTAATTATTGCCACGAAAAAAGAAAGTAAGAAACGTTGAAACTGTATACAGATGTTTGAAAAATGAACCTACCCATCATAGTTTTGAACTTCGCAATTTGTGATCAAAATTGTTCGATTATATTGAAATTAACAAACGAAATGCAGCATTCAGACGTACGTATTATTTAGACGAATTGATCAGTTGAGAAATTATCAATGAAAGGTTCTATAGTCCTGCAGTAATTTATGCAATATTATTAATAGCATTTTGATTTTTGTTCGGAATTATGAATAGGATATTGTGGAATCATCAACAGATTTCATGAATATCATATTCATAATTTCGAACAAAATCAAAATGCAATGCCCATGACAGGTCTATGTCAAAAAATTATTTTCAAAGTGTCACCGCAGAAGAAATATTTCCATCAATTTCCATCCTTGATGTGTATAATTGTTTCTGAAGAGCCTGAATTCCAACAATATCAATCTCCCTGATGAGCTGAAAAGCGAAATAGATTTTCGTCGACCAAAATGTATTGGGGATTAAATGCGAGAGAAGCGAACCTTGCTTCAATAAAATGAATGATTTCCGTGAGTGATATTTTTTATTAACATTCTCCCTATCTGATTTATTTAACGAATTTTCAATGAAAACTAGAGAAAACCAATAAAAAATCAACTATCTGAATGGCAATGCGGATTTTCACTTTCAGATTTTTTTTTGGATCTCAGAAACGGTTGTAAACTCCACATAAACTCACTTTTACTCCGAATTAAATATATGATTCCATCCGCAAACGTATTCAGATAAATTGAAATTTGGTAAAGATTGAGAGTAAAGACCACCACTAATTCGCAAGTGAATGAACAAAATTATCAAAACGCGCTTAGCAAGTAATCAAATCATAGCCACGCTTATATAACATATTTCACATGTCAATATGGGAATTTGTGTTGATTTTAGAAAATATTGAATAATAATTTTACAATTTGACTACGAGTAGTAGCAAGCTAGTAGGAGAAATTGCTATAGCAGCGAGAGAGACAATTCAAAATTAACGAAATTTTTCATCTTTATTAGGGTTCATTTAAGCATTCCAAATACATAATTATAAAATTGATGAAAGTAAAAATGCATTAGTAGGCACCACAAAAGTATAACTTGACTCTATGGCCAAAAGGTTAGACTTTTACACGTGACATTCAGTCACAAAAGTTATTACTTTTGTAATGTTTGCGAATGAAATCAGTCTTTTATTTTGATTGGAAGAATTTCCATTTTTGGCGAAAATGCGATGTTCCTTCGCCATATTATACGATGAAGACCACAGAAAGAATAAACTTATTCTATGATAGTGCGTAAAGTGATACTTTTTCGCACAAGGGCGTAAAAAAAATCACCTGTGCGTAAAATCATCAACTATGCGTAAAGTAAATTTTTACACACTGTTCATAAATTTATGCATTTTTGAAAAATACAGTATTTTGCGTCAAATATAACTCGGAAGTCATTCGTCATTTGATAACACGACTACAATTCATAACGAACTTGTATCATAAACAGATATATTGAGGGGGACTTTTGTTGCAATTGAGAACTGTCACTGTAACAGTTGTCACAAATAGAAAGTTTTTTCGGTTTTGCTCACATTGCCTGTCAAAGTCAAAACAGATCATAGTTTTCTTTAATTTAAGACCTTGATTCTCAAAAATTCTTCGGTCATCATATCAAAGGTTGTTAAAATAAAAAAATCAACTATCTGAATGAAAATGCGAATTTTTACTTCAAGATTTTTTTCTTTTCAGTTAGTCTTTTCACAATATCTATCAGATGTAGTTCAATGTCCAGCGTGGCTTTAGCCGGGGAAGTAGTTGTTTTCTGTTAGATATTACAAATAAATCACATTTTTCATTTTCCAATTTTCATGGGGAATGTTCCCCTCTTCATTATTAATAGCATTCAGTCATTACTGAAAAAGTAACACTTAATCCAATACCTATCGCGACACATAGACAAAGGAGTGGTTGTTTTAGCTACTTACTTCATCCTTTGTATGTTCCAAACAGTTATCTAAACCATAACTTTCATTTCTCTACAAAGTGTCTGCCAGCAGAAACGTATGGGAATAATTCCATTTCGAGTGAAACAAATTTATTAAACTTCTACAACTAATTACGACAAATTAAAAAAAAGAGCGAAATTCATGCATCCGGCTACGCAAATATAACCGTTCTCTACCAGACTATGCAGGGTACACACGCATGTGATCATTCATGAGGGAGATTAAATTACTAGATCGAATACATGCTTTTACATAATATTATATATAATATAATATTATATATATATATTATATAAGGAGTTCAAGAAGTTGTATTACCACTCCAAAGCGATTTAGCCTAGCACAAGTATTCAGTTTATCAGTAACGGTCAACAAAAGATAAATTATTGCTATTGTGTTTCGTCGTGATTGTCATTATGAATATTATTATTGCAATAAACGCCTATGTTTTGAAACGATGTTTATTTTAGAAAGATAATTTCCCAGCGCTGGATAGCGACCAGAAAAATGATTTGGTCGAACAAATTTCACTTCCAAATCATTAGGCCCGCATAAAAAATATCTTACGGTTAACAAAATAAATAACATACTGTTGCGTCTTCGGGTTCAAAAATAAGTGTACTCTGGTATGAACTCGCCTTTATTATTCAAACTTTACTTGACAACACTGTAATACAAGTCACTGTCAAAATACTTGTATCCAAGGTAACTCAAGGTAACTTTCTAACTAACTTCCTTCATCTCACAAATGCATTGCTTTTATATACAAATAAAGTTCTAGAAAACTTAAGAAATCAATAGAACACAAATAGAATGTTCGACGATTGATCCAGAACAAAAGTTAGTGCTTCTAGATTTTTCCATCTAATTCATCGAACGATCTCGAACAATTCGAGAAGTCTTTATCAAATTTCAGGTCTGTAACACTGCCTCCTCCTTTAGGTTATTCCGTCCCGGATAACACCATCACCATTTTTGCTGTCCCTCTGGAACCAATTTGGGGGATCGTGGCCTCGGTATTCTGCTAACCTCTCGATGTGAACAACTTTGGGTTTACTCCTTGGGTTGAGCTGGATGCGGTATACCAAGTCGTTCATCTTCTTTATGATGACATAGGGTCCTGTCCAATTTCTCTGTAGCTTGGGGCATTTTCCTTTCTTTCTCTGAGGTTGGTATAGCCAAACGGCATCACCTGGCTCGAACATAGTCCCTGGACTCTTCCTGTCGAACCTCTTTTTCATTTTATCACTGGAGATTTGAAGACGACGTCTGCAGAATTCATGAACTTGGTCCAGTCTTTCTCGCAACTCTTGGACATATTCTGGTAGGACTTTGTCCTCTGTACTTCTGGGTGGCATTCCAAACAACAGATCGCATGGTAGTTTCATTTCTCGCCCAGTGATCAACATTGAAGGAGTATATCCGGTGGACTCATGCTGGGAACTTCGATAGGATAGGAGAAATAGTGGTACCAACTCATCCCAATCCTTTTGATTTTTGGAGATGAACATCGACAGGTACTGACTGATGGTTTTATTATGTCGTTCAACCATACCATCTGATTGTGGATGTAGGGCTGTGGTACGAGTCTTCTTCACACCTAGAATGTTCATCATTTCCTGCCATAACTCAGATTCGAAGTTTCGTCCTTGATCAGAATGTAATTCTTGTGGGACTCCATGTCTGGCTATTACATTTTCTATGAAGGCCTTTGCAACGGTCTTTGCCTCCTGGTTTGGAATGGGCACAACTTCAGGCCACTTGGAGAAATAATCCATGGCTACCATCAAGTATTTATTTCCTTGCTCGGTAACAGGAAACGGCCCAAGAATGTCAACTGCTACTCTTTCGAATGGTTCACCAGAAAGATACTGAGCCATTTTCCCTCGACTTCTAGTTTTGGGTCCCTTCTTTGAAGAGCATAGGTCACATCTTCTGCACCATTCTTCTACATCACGACGACAATTCACCCAATAGAATCGTTCTCGAATTCTAGCAAGGGTCCTCTTGATTCCGAAGTGTCCACCTGCACGACTACTATGAAGTTGCTCGAGCACATCTTTAGTAAGTGCTTTCGGCAGGACCAGTTGGTACACCACAGTTGCTCCATCTGGGCTCTCCCATTTGCGATGCAATAGGCCATCACGAAGACATAGGGAATCCCATTGAGCCCAGTATCCCTTGGCAACTGCACCAAACTTGGATACTTCCTGCCACTCAGGTCTAACTCCATTTTTTAGCCAGATTAGGACTAACTTTAAATTGTTGTCTTTCTTCTGATTCTTCCTCATATCTTCTGTGGTCCATAAATCAGATTCTTCAGACTCTACTCTTACGGTGGTAACTTGCAGAATTTCCTTGCAATGTTCATCATTGTAAAAATTGACTTCTTTGTTTTCGAGTTTCTGGCAATATCGGCATTGCTGTTCCAAGCATGGACGTCTTGATAATGTGTCTGCATTTCTGTGTTTCCTGCCACTGCGATGAATAACTTTGAAGTCGTATTGTTGGAGTCTCTCTAGCCATCTCGCAATCTGACCCTCAGGTTTCTTGAAGTTCATTATCCACTGCAAAGCGCTGTGATCAGTTCTTACGAGAAAACGTCTGCCATAGAGGAAGGTATGGAAATGTTCAATGGCTTTGATTATCGATAGAAGCTCCTTTCTTGTAACGCAGTAATTCTTTTCGGCTTTGCCTAGAGTTTTACTAAAGTAGGCTATTACTTTCTCTTCGCCATCCTGTTCTTGGGATAAAACTGATCCAATGCCTTGCTGAGACGCATCACAGTCCAAAATGAAAGTGCCTTGTTCTCGTGGGTAAGCCAAAATAGGCGCAGTTGTCAATTTCTTCTTCAGTTCAGTGAACGACTGTTGGCAATCAGGGCTCCAATCAAACTGAACGTTGTTCTCAGTTAAGCGGTGGAGTGGCTTGGCAATTGTACCAAAGTCTTGAACAAACTTCCTGTAGTAGGTACATAGCCCCAGAAAACTTCTTACTTCATGTTTATCCCTAGGACGTGGCCAACTCCTAACAGCCTCGATTTTAGCAGGATCGGTCTTAATTCCTTCGGCCGAGATGACATGGCCTAAAAAATTAACTTCTTTTTGAAATAAATAACACTTCTTTGGGTTCAGTTGCAGGTTAGCATTTTCTAACCTCAAAAATACTTCTTCCAAATTATCCAGGTGTTCGTCAAATGTCCTTCCCATTACTATGACGTCATCCAAGTAGACTAGACAAATTTTCCATGTCAAACCTCTCAATACTAGTTCCATAAGTCTCTCAAAGGTGGCGGGAGCATTACATAATCCGAACGGAAGAACTTTGAATTGGTACAGCCCTTGTCCGGTAGAGAACGCTGTTTTTCCTCTATCATCAGGATGAACTTCCACTTGCCAATACCCGCTTTTCAGGTCCAACGTTGAAAACCATTTGGAACCGGATAATGTGTTTAGTGTATCATCAATTCTTGGTAATGGGTAGCTATCCTTCATCGTTACGTCATTCAATCGACGATAGTCCACGCAGAATCGGGTTGATCCATCCTTTTTAGTTACCAATACTACCGGTGAGGACCATGGGCTTGTGGTTTCTTCAATTATGTCATCCTCCATCATGTTGTTTATCATGTCTGCTACCTCTCTCTGTTTGGCAAACGGTAATCTCCTCGGAGCCTGTCGGATTGGTCGGGCATCGCCGGTGTTGATGCGATGTTGAACTAGACTGGTACGTCCCGTCGAAGTCTCTGTCGAGAAAATGTTACGATGGCTATCAAGAAACTCTTTGGCCTTCTGCTTTTCTTCCATAGTTAAATGTTCCGTGGATTCCATCATTTTGTCTATTGTTCTCTGATCGGTGTTAGTGGTATTTCTTCGCAGTACCTGAGTGTGGTTTTCACAATTGATAACTCGAGTGACAGGTTTGCAGAATCCCAATTGGTCGTTTTTCTTCAGAAGGACTTTATTTTCCGAAGTATTGGCAACCCTGACAGGAATTAGTTGTTCTGTGTTCACAAGACATCGGGCAATTAAAATTCCATCTTGGCGGTATTCATCGTTTTCAATTATTCCAGTGCTCAAATCTCCAGGTTCTTTATCCATTCTGGCCATGATGATGGTTTCGGAGTTTTTCGGAATGTGGATGTCTTCGTCAACATAAATCTTAATTGGTTGGATTTTCTCATTGTATCTGCTCAGGAAGATTTCTTCATTGCCAATCCGCAAAATTTTCTGCCTGATGTTAAGGATGAAGTCGTTTTTCTCCATGATGTCCAGACCCAAAACACATTCATCCCTTATTTCCGCAACCAACATAGAATGTTCCATGGTAATAGGTCCTATCTGGATGTGTACAAGTGTTTCCCCAATGACTGGTGCGGTTTGTCCCGTTGCCGTTTCCAAAACCATATTCCTTTTCATCGGCTTCACAGATTCTTGTATGAGGTCTGGGCGAACGACTGATCTCGAAGCTCCTGTATCAATAGTGAAGGTGCATTTCCGATCTTCTAAGTAGCCTTGTATTAGTAGACTTTGGCCATTTTTCTTCAATGACGATATATGGATCTTGGGGCTTTGAACACTGAAAGTCGCCACGCGCCCCCTAGTGCCGACTAATTCTCGTTTTCCTGGGTGGGAGCAAGTCCTCTTTCAGACGTTTGAGGTCTCCTTTCTGGCGTGGTCGATCTCCTGAAGGTTCCTCTGGTATAACGCCCACGTTGCTCTGTTCCTGAGCTCGGAGATCTCGATCTATCCTCCTGGCTATCTGATGACCTCTTTCTTCTTGGACTTCTGGATCTCGATCTCTCCCAGCAACTCCTCTGTAGATGGCCGCTTTTCCCACAGTTATAGCAGCGCCTCTTCCTGTCTTCTGGGGAATGCACTTGGTTGCTTAATGCTGTTATGGAGTCCAATATTTTCTTCAATAGCGCCTCGCTTGTAGGAGAATCCTCGTTGAATTTAACTTCACGTAACTTGGGCCTCGTATTTCTTGATGCGTTTTTCGCGGCCTCGAACTCCAAAGATGCTATCAGTGCTGCGCTTATGGTTTGAAGTCGTCCTAGTCGAAGGGTTTGCTGCATGTCAGTATCTCTCAAACCATCGATGAAAGTCTGCACCCCAATTTGTTCTATGAACTCCTTCGGTGCTTGTGGGTATGCCAAATTAATGAGTCGCTCTACGTCGGCTCCATACTCCTGTAGGGTTTCGTTGGATTTTTGGTATCGACTCTTTATTTGGCTCTGAAATACTTGTTTGAGATATTGCTGTCCATATCTGATTTCCAAAGCTTCAACGATTCTAGAATATTCCTTCTGATTACTCTCGGGGATGTTCTGAAGGATGTCCAATGCTTGTCCTCGTAGACACAGGACTAGAGAGGTGGCCATTTCTTCCTCGGACCAGCCATTTGCGTTTGCTGCCGCTTCAAACTGACGTCTATACATGGACCACGAGGATTGTCCATCAAATGTTGGAGGCTTCAAAATTTTCACTTGTGTAGGCCTTATCGGAGTTGTCAGTGAGGATGGCCTTTCGCTGGTGGGGGAGATTTCCTCAGATGGTGCACGCTTGTGTGGAAGGTGTAACGTTTCCAGCCTCTCCTTGATCCTATCCACTTCTTCGTTGAATTTCTTGTTCACCTCTCGTGCCACCCGTTCATCTATTTTGGACAGTTCATTTTCGACGTCTTGGACCCTTCTGTTGACTCCCTGGACTCCGCCTCTGACTTCTTGAACTTCACCTTTGACCTCTTGAACTTCACCTTTGACCTCCTGGACTTCACCTTTGACCTCCTGGACTTTTCCTCTGACCTCTTGTACTTCTTCAGTGATTTCATTCTGGAAGCACTGTTGACTGTGACTAATACGTTGCAGAAGATCAACATGTTGTTGTAACTGCTGGACTAACCGTGCCTCCTGTTCCTCTCGTTCTTGTTTTCGTTTGACTTCTTGTTCCTCTTGTTCTTGTTTCCTTTTCAGTTCGAATTGTTGTAGAAGCTCTTCTTGTTCTTGTTTTCGTTTGGCTTCTTGTTCCTCTTGTTCTTGTTTTCGTTTGGCTTCTTGTTCCTCTTGTTCTTGTTTTCGTTTGACTTCTTGTTCCTCTTGTTCTTGTTTTCGTTTGGCTTCTTGTTCCTTTAAAAACTCAAGGATATCTGCTGATGTCGCCATCTCGTCGTAATTATTTGCACGAGTATTCACCATCAAATACTGGAAAACTGCCTTACTTTTCTTTCTTCAGTAACACTTATTCCGCCGCTGTCACCAATTGTTGCGTCTTCTGGTTCAAAAATAAGTGTACTCTGGTATGAACTCGCCTTTATTATTCAAACTTTACTTGACAACACTGTAATACAAGTCACTGTCAAAATACTTGTATCCAAGGTAACTCAAGGTAACTTTCTAACTAACTTCCTTCATCTCACAAATGCATTGCTTTTATATACAAATAAAGTTCTAGAAAACTTAAGAAATCAATAGAACACAAATAGAATGTTCGACGATTGATCCAGAACAAAAGTTAGTGCTTCTAGATTTTTCCATCTAATTCATCGAACGATCTCGAACAATTCGAGAAGTCTTTATCAAATTTCAGGTCTGTAACAATACTTACGGTATTTTTGTTTATGTGAAAATATTCATTTGGTTCTCGAATGCTAAATTTCGAAACATTTGATAGTGGTCAATTTTATAAACTCTGGATAATAGTTCTGGGGAGTAGACAAGGAAAATATGATTTCAACGTAAACGTTGAGACTTCGTATATTCCTGGAATACTGTTCCCTGGAGAACAGCCCCTAAACACAAACTGAAACTCCTAGATTCTGTCCGAAAAAGAGTCATTCATCTCGTCGGTGATGTTTCGCTCACCCCTGGAACACTTCTGAATGATTAGTAATCTGAATCCATTTCATGTATATTTTCATGGACGATGCTCTTCGAAAATATCATCAATCATTCCACCGTTAGCGATCCCATCGAGACTGACCCGTCGAGTTGTCTCCAAATCCATTTGTCGTCACTTCGGAAACGTGCCAAACATTTCGGTCCCAGGGCTCGTTCTTTCAACGAACGGAAAATATTTTGATCTCACTACCTTCCCTCGGCTCTCCCGATGTTCTCTGAATATTACAGTTTTTTTTTTCGCGGGAACCAGAACATAAACTCCCATATAAACACTCGTAGGTATAGTCTGTGCAGGCGATAGCTATTATTATTATAATTTTTTTTTGTGTGTGTTGGCATCGACTGCTATGGTCATTAGCCACGTGTTCTGGATAGGCCTTGTTACTAACTCCATACGCCACCTTAGGGGCAGCACTGTTAATTATTAACGCAACAGTGAATTATTATTACTATTTTTGTTTGCCATGGTGCTCGGAGGCAACCAACTGATTTTTGGTGGCCTATTCGCTGTTCAACTATAAGAAAACTTGGAAAAACTACAGCATCACGCCGGCGGTTAGTGCGTACTCCAAACTAGCACCAGACTTCGTGATTGGCATCTAGGTAACTAAAATCACACTTGCTTTTAACAAGGCATGTGGCGCCGCCATCGACACCGATATATTTGCAAAATATGTTTCTCCCGCACCGGTCACGAACCAGGTCGAATGATAAAGTTTCAGCGGCCGACACCTAGATCGCTGTGCTAACCAAATGCAATTAAAATTAAAAGGCGTTTTTATCGACTATTAATAGTACAATTTAGGTATTTCATTAAACTTTCATTTCTGCTGCACTACTTGAAGAATAGGGATATGGAATGGGGTGGGCCAAACTGCTACTCCATCTGCCCGGCCATTACCCCTCGGTTTTTGCTCGGGTAGCTAGCGTTAGCCCTGGCAGTATATTAACGTACCGGTGGTGGGACGCCGGATAACTGCCACCGCTGGCGAATGCCAGGTAACCGACTTTAATGAAACATGCAGGGGATTCTGGCCGTCCCCGCACTTGCTGCGGTGTTATGCGCGGTGGTCTTGGTCTTATTACTCTCATTCAATGTCCACAACTGTCGGCTGCCGGCCTACGAGGTGCATCGTTGGAGTTCAATACCAGGAAAAGGCTGTTACAAAAAAAACGGGTCAAGAACTAGTAAATGATCCTTACGGATCCGATTCTTCCCTACGCCATAGTATAAATCTATATTATAGAACCCTACGCTTTTGGAAGACGTCCAAAACCTAATAGGTGAACCGCCGTGTTTCCATTTTCCCAAATTTTTGTTAGGTCTCCCCTTAGCGGACTTCCAGGGGAAAGTATGTATTGACTTTATACACTAGTTGCTTAACGTATGTTGGCATGGAGTCGACGCTTGCGAGCTCCCGCAAGGTATCCAATCGAATGTATCTGTCACTTTTGGTGAACCCCGCCCAACCTATGAGTTGGGTTTTGTTCAGGATGCATATAACATTGCTGGTCAGACAATTTGCTTATAGACCAATAATTTGCTTCGTAGGCTCATTTGCAACGTTCTGGCTATTTACTGCCTGTACAGTTAGCAAATTACATCATCACGGATGAGAATCTTGAATTTATAGCTACAACCAAGACAGTAAACAGCTGTAACATTTACAATTTATCAACGCGTTTACAATCACTGAAGGTTCAAATACTGTAACACGTTGAACGTTACAAGGGTTTGTCTCGACTACCGACGCTCAAATTCGCCTCATGCTCTCGGCTACTGTACAAAAAAATAAGGGCACCACCTAATTTCGTTCCATAGCAGGTTCAATATTAGCTTTTTCCTAAAGCCAATTCCCAAAATTATAAACCTCGGGCTTGGGGTCCACCATGTGCCTTCCGTGCCAGGTGAACACACGGTGATTCCAAATTATTTTTTTTAAGCCTGTGGATCTCCCTCCAGTAAACTTGATAGAAGCTCGTGTAAAAGACCACGAGCGATTTTCCATCAAAAGAGGTTGGACGATTCTGCCAAAAAAATGAGTATTCAGCAAGCATAAACTGCTGCAGCCGCTTACGGTGCTTACCCATCAAAAAAAAGGAGTCAGATGATTCTGACCGAGATGGGTACTTGGGAGGACAAAAATAACACCACGGAGACAAGCCCCTCAACATTGTTTCTGAAAAATAGCACCAGACAACAGTAGTAGAGATGGTGAGATGTCCCTGCCACATAGGTCGAGGGGGCAGAGATCTCTGGTGTCTGCAACAGGCGAGCCATAACTGAATACAACATATCCAAAACTAAAATTTCTATGTAAAACCATGTGGTGTGACATGTCAAAACTCTTTGCACCTGGTATACCGGGTGTTTTGAAATTCATATTTTTTTTTAAGGGAACACCCTGTACATATTTCAATATTTGCGACGTTTTCTTGCAAAGATATTAACAGAACAAATCTCCATTTGTGTAATAAATGTGACGGATTGATAATCTTCCAAAATTTGCAAGTGATATAATCTGATAAAAAAAACATTTTCTTGGAACCACCTGGTTTTCTTTAGTTTTCTTTATTAATATACTGATAATTACTAAAAAGGGGTGGGTCTTTTCTTGTTGACATGAAGGATAGAATACAATTAAATTAATACTAATAGTCTCTCTCCCCTCATCACCTGTTGAACCTTCTTTGTTCCAGACATTGATTATGGAAATTATGAATGATTCATAGAGTTCAATCTAACATGGCAAACTTTTTGCAGCTTTCATAATATTACAAGGTGACTTGCTGTTATGGTAGGAAACTATACAAAGTGTTAATGAAAAGAAGTTTCAGCACAAGGGCCAAGTTTTCTAAACTTGCTGGACTTGACTGATTATATGGGCTTGCTCGAGTACTTTGCCCAGGCAAAAGAATTTTGTGAAGAAGACAGAGTTCAGGATTTTTGTTGAGAGGTTCTATACAGGAATATTGTGAAATTTCCTTCAAACAATTTCAGAGTGTATTGTAGTTGAAAACTTTTGTTAATATTGAATTCAAATGTTTCAAATTATAAAGCTGGACTGATGTATAATAATAATAATTATCTTTGGAAAACAATAAAACTAATGACCATCAGCTGACCATCACCATCAAATTGATCGCTTTACTGTGATTAGGCTTGCTATAAAAAAACGCACCATTGTGAAAGAACAGTCGTGATCTAATAAAGTTAATACATATGACAGTAAAACAAATTCATGTATAAATAAAAAAACACACAGAGTTAACTCAAACAGGATAATTTATATAACAAACGATAAAAACAAAATTTTTATTTAGAATCATTGAGCAAGTCAAGTGTCGCCCATGTTTTTCTTGAAGTATTTACTGACGTCACAGAATAGCTCTTCTGCGAAAATCAACTTCACTGATCTCCTGAATGAAGCAATGACTCAATGACTCTGATGCTTGCTGGAAGGTGGTTGTTTAGTTTGGCGGCATTATAAATTATAGTCTATTTCAAGAATAACGTAGAGTCAATTTTCAGAAAACAAACTAATTTGGTGTGCATATGCCTATTATGTATATTTCTGAAAATTTACTCTACGTTATTCTTGAAACAGACTAATGAGTTTTTTATCAGATTTGAAGTTGGAATGGGTAGCCTTATGTTGTTATTTTACCGGGTAGGTCCAAAGCTGATATTATATACTGGTGAATTTTCATTTATACAGTGAGCTCGTGAAGGTTGGAACAAATTCATTAAAGGCTTGATATGGCTATTGGGAAAAAAAAACAGACACTTCGATTTTTTTTCAGTTGCGCATTTTTTTATGTTTTACAGCGAGTTTCAAAAAGTTTGCACCATATGGGAAACTTTTTTATTATTCATTTGTTAGAAAATTGTATTCTTCATAAAAATTGGTGCATAGGGAAAAACTCGTATTAGAGTTAACAAAATTCTAAATTTCCAAACAGCGTACAGGGAAAAACAAAAAATAGGAATTTTGATCACGAGTAAACTACAGTTATTTTTGACCATATCAATAAAGTTCGTTTAGAAAAGTTGTTTGTTATTGAAAACCATATTCAAATCTGACATCAACACCCAATAAAATTTTTTTTTCCTATTTTTTTGTTCCAATTTTTTGTAATTAAAGTTATAGTAAATTAGCAGATTTGTATTAATCAATTATTTAGCATGGATGAATTGATTTATTCAATAATTTTTTGCTATAAAATCTTAATGATAGTTATTATAGTTATTATAGACATTATTATAGAGAGTGAAATATCAAATTTGCACCAGAAACTAGTAAAAAGTCAAATCATTTTCAACAAACGTCGATATTTTAGTACAAATAATAAATTGGTACAAATTTCGAGAGCCAGCTAAGTATATGAGATACTAGTACTTATTAAGAGGCTAGAACCATAAAAATTCCAAAAAAAATTTTGTTGCGTAATTGGCTGTGATTCTAAATCTAATAATTGTTTTCAATAACAAACAACTTTTACAAATGAACTTTATTGATAAGGCCAAAAATAAGGATAGTTTACTCTTGGTCAAAATTCCTATTTTTTGTTCTTCCCTGTACACTGTTCGGAAATTTAATCACTCTAATACGAGTTTTTCACAATGCACTAATTGACATGAAGAATAATTTTGACATATGAATAATAAAAAAGTTTCCCATATGGTACAAATTTTTTGACTCACTGAATAACAAAAAAATATGACATAAACACACAGAAAAATGCGTTCTTTTTAAAGATATAATCAAAATTGGGTATAACCATTTCAAAAAAAAATTATCATGACATCATAACTCGAACATAACTTAAATGAGTATGAGTAGACCAAAAAATACGCAACTGAATAAGAAAATCGACATGTCTGAGCTTTTTCCCCCAATGGCCATATCAAGCTTTTAACGAATTTGTTCCAACCTTTATGTGCTCACTCTATATTTGCTATGGCTTAATGAATTAAAAATATCAGAAACTCAGAAACTGTTTTACAAGTGCTCAAAATTGAAGACAATGTCTCTGCCCTCAAACATTACTCTCACTTGCAAAAATACAGTTTTTTCCTTGTGATACAAATAACTATGTCTCCTTGAGCAGAACTTTTGTTGACAAATTTTGAAACATTTGACACGTGATACGAATATAAGATGGAAAAGATCTCGTTTTGCAAAGTTCAAAGTTTGCTATTCAATCCAATATCTGATTTGGACTGTCATGTTTTTACAATATTCCAGTGAAGAAGAATAATTTGGCTTAATTATAGCTGGTTCATAAACCAAACTTTTTTTATACCTTATTTTTTACACATTGCCTTTCATTAGTAGCGTTCATACAGCATACTTTTGCCATTGCCTTTACTTTTACCCTAACAGTAGGATTCAACTTCTGCTCTAAGGAATTGTTATGGCTGGTTTATAGACCAAACTTTTACTTTTTCTTTTAATTTAGATCAAATTATAACTTTTGACACATCAAATCGGTGTAATTATTTGAAAATATCACGAATTCATCGTCGAAAGCAAATTTCCAGGAAATAATATTTTGTTGTTGATCTCAACAAGCACAGTCTTATTACATCAAATTACTCCAGATTTATATTAGTCACTTTTTATTTGAGAGAGGTGTCTGAACAGTCGATTCCACTGCTCAAAGTTAAAGAAAAGATGAAAGAAAAAGTAAAAGTAAAATTCTATCAACCAACCAGCCATTACTTTCATTTCAACTGAATTTTAAGTTCAAACATTGAAGACTAGAAAACTAAATCAACATGTAATTCTCGCTCAAACCTGGAATTTTGCATAAATCTGAGGTTATGGTCAATATAGTATTAAACCGTAATATTAGAAACAAAAATCACAAGGGCAAAGTTAGGTGAGTATTTAAATATCACTGGTTCTTTACCTTGAAGCCGTCATTATCTTTCATCACTGTAAACATGCAATTTGGATTGGAAGCACTCTATAAAAGTATCTATTTTCAGTGAATTATTGAACTGCATTTCCACAAAACCTGTTATGGTCATTAATCCATCAAATAAGCAAGAGAAAAAAAATTCAATTTTTTATTAGTGTTAATACATTATTTGTCATCACACCTAAGTACTAGAATTATTGTTGGTATGAATTTTCCTGTAACCAAGTCTTATTTATTCCTTCTTAATACGCTTTTCACATTTTCAACACATTTTTTGACACTTCCATGATCTTTTCATCAAAAGTTCAGCCTCCTTCCTGATGTCATTCCTGTACAATGGTTTTTCTGTTGGTTTGAAAGATAATATTCCAAATTGTGTTCTGAGTCGTAATGATGGGTACGTTTCTTAGAATTAATTTATATTTTATGCTCCACACACAGTTATTGCAGTTTTATTAAAATTTTATGAATTCAGAGATCACCTTTCAATATATTTATATCACATAAATATTCAAACATTTTATATTATACCACTTCATAAAAAATATCAGTGACTAGTCAACACACACCACCTGTTTTGAATAAATTTCGAGACTAGAAAAGTAAACAATTTTCCACTCTTATTTTCTATGAATAGTATGTCTTATATTTCCACGAAAATTTGAGAAACGACGATACCCACTACTTAGCTAAAACAAGAAAGAAAAAATTGCTCACCTCCGCCCTGCATCATTTTGTAAAATTTTGATTCTATGTGTAGTTGTGGGTGCCTGGTTTTTATACATTCTAATTTTATAGCTACTTCTTCTCCGGTCGATATATTAGTTCCTGAAATAGTAAAAAAAGTTATTTAAGGGTGCTAATTCAACTTTTGTTTACAATTAAAAAATGTCATTTAAAACGTCAAAACTCACCCAAATAAATATCTCCAAAGGAGCCCGAGCCTATTTTTCGGCCAAGCCTATATTTATTACCGACTCGCAACTCCATTGCTTATTATAAAATACAATTTTACACAACAAAAGACATGAAATGTAGTCGACTTTAGGCGGCCATGTTATATTAGCCAACTATCATAGGAAATTACACGTTATCTAGCAAGTTAATTTGCACTATTCACAGACACTTTAGAGTTGAAAAGTCGATATAATTGAAAATTAAACTCTTTAGAATTCAGAAAATATCACAGATATGTCATTATTTTGAAATAACTACGTCGAAGTTGAACCTGATGATTTTTCCTTTCATAGTTCTCTGCTCATGCTCAACTTGACACACGCCTGGCAACACTGAAATTAAAAATAAAATTAGTGAAACATATGTCAGATGTCAAAGATGTTGCCAACAGTTTAAACTGAAAATTCCCAACATGCCATTTGAATACCAGTTTTTTCACGGTTTCCCTACTTTTTTCCAACAACTCATGTCTCAAACCCTCCGATCTATAATAATATTAAAAGGTTGGTGCTCAGAACCCACACCATACTTAAAAAAAAATATTTTTGTCGTTTTGCTGACGTGCTGACAGATTAGCCCGTAATGGATACTTTAATTGTGACAATCCTAGAGCCGGACCTGACGGTTGTTATTTGGCCGGGTGTCCTGAGTAAACAGTGCACGTGTCATTATACCGCTAACCAGTTAGAAATGCGTGACGTCATTTCCCAGAACGGCTACTTGAATCGAGAAACGAGTAGACCCATATACAGTCGGGCTGCCGAACCGTGAAGAATAATCACGGGTGTTCGAGAAGACATCTGCAGCTATATATTGAGCAGCGCCAATAGTGAAGACCGAGTGAAATATACAGAGTCGGTCTAGCTTTATACCTAGTATCCCTTATATTTAAACAATGGTATAATCTATATAAATATTACTTTTTTCAGATGAAATAGATATTTTACCGTTATAATAAATTACATAAACAGAGTTAGGCGCATTTTTATCACAAATGGTGTTATATAGAAGCAGTAGTATTTTTAAAATAAATAATTAAGTGTTCGCGAAGTGGACAGTTTGCGTATTACGGATTTCGCGTAAAATAGAGAATAGACTGGTGGCCCATGAAACAAAATGTTCGCAAGGTGAATTCAACAAAGTGATAATTTTTGATAGCTCGTGGAACAAGCAACTATAATAAATCAGAGGCAATAAAAGACAAAATGTTTTCGAGGAAAGTACGCCTTGTGCAGATTTGAAGGTCGCGGAATTGAAACAGGAATTAGCTAGATGACTCTTAGACGGACTGATTTAAGAAAGAGAGCTTTTTATTCAAAGTTTCTTGAATTGATTGGATTTCGAAAATAAATAAACTCGTCGAATAAACAAATCACTTGAAGATATAAACTTCTACAAAATTCATCAAATTTCGGCGTCTTTGAAAGAACTTCAACAAGCCTCGGAAAGCTTGAATGATAAAATTCTAGAAAATTCAAAGAGTTTGAAAGAAAGAACGCCAAGAAAAACTTCAATGAGCTTGGAAGACGAACTTCAACAAAATTCGGTGAACATGCATGAAAGAAGAACTTCGAGAAATTCGAAGAATCTGGAAGGTAAACTTAAAAGAAAACTCAATGAGTTTGGAGAAAAACTTAGAAAATACAAAGGGTTCAAGAGAAGAATTTCTAAAAAACTGAAGACCTCAGAGTGCTCATCAGGGAAAGAACGTGCATGCTAAGTCACTTTGGCAATCATTTTCAGGAGAGCGTTATTTAGGTTCGGGCTACTCACGTTTCTTGCCTGTATGTCAGATTCTGAAAAAAAACTATACTTGAAAATACAGAAGATTTGAAAAAAGAATTTTGTGGTGTGGCGACTTAATTGGGAGGAATAATGGGAGCTATCAAGACAGAGAGAATGATTAAATGAAACATGAAACCAACTAAAGGAATGGCAAAATTGAAGAAAAACCATTAGTGATAAAACAAAATGCGGAATTGAGGCAGAAATGTACAAAATGAAGGAAAACATCAGTTAATTCAAAAATTTTGTTGATACTACCCACCCTACATAAACTGTCCTCGAAAATTCAATACCGGACCCGAGTTTGAACTTGGATGAAAATCAAAAGGAGATAAAAGATGTTAAGGTCTGTCCTGAAATGGGAAGCTTTTCATGAAGCCGCCTCAGTTTGAAAACTCAATGGGAAAACTACCGTCAAAAATTTGAAGCTGCGACCAAAAGAAATAGATGGATTGGGAGAAATTCTTTCAGGAATTTGAAACTGACAGCCACATCGAAAAATGTAGTGGAACGACTGGCGTTTCAAGCATTTTGACATATTCCTATCTTCCAACCTAGCCATTAGCCATCCACCATTCACCCAGGTTGGCAGGTTGGATTTTGAGAATTTTATTTGCCACTTTCCAACCTACTTCAGGTTGGAAGTATATTATCTGAATTATGTTTGTTGGACAGAAAGAAGAAGAAATACCTGAATTTTTTTAAAAACTTCGACAATAATGTCGAATCATAAGATTTGACATAAAAGTTGAAATTTCGAGGAAAAAGTTGGGATAGTGTGGTGGTGCCCACTAAGACGACACTGGACCTAATAAATTCAATCTAAATAATATTAGTTCAAATTACTGTACCAAATTTTAACTAAATCAGTTTGAGGATATTCATATTTTATAAATAAGGTTTAAAAAAAAACTCAATGCCCTGTATCTCAGAAACGAAGCAACTCCAGACAAATGTTCATAATTTTTTTTAACGACCCAAAGAATCACCCTCTGCAGTGCTACCTTTTCGGGCTCCCTTATGAGATATAGGGCGATGAAAAATATCTTTTTTTTTATTAAAGTATACTTAATTTTTCATTTGACTCTGTATAGGGTGGAACACATCCTTCATGAGAATTTTGTCATTTTCGGTCGTTTTATTACTTCAAGGTGTCCCAAAAACCAAAATTCGTAATTTTTCCACATCACAACTGTGATGATGGATGAAATGAATTTATAATATTATGTGATAATTCGTCCTTTTTTCGAATTTTCACTCTATAAAACAACATAATAAATTATTCAAGAATAGAAGCTACCCAAAATACCAAAACTACGTCACGTTTTGGGTAGCTTCTATTCTTGAATTGTATTCACACCAAAGGTTCCAAACATCCATTTTCAAACAAAATTATGAAAGTTTCAAAATACCATTATTATCAAAATGAAATCGCCCTGTACTACAAGATTTGGAAATAAATTTATCATGAATTTGTCATACAAGGATGTGATGATAATACCACATAATAAAATCATAATTTGGGAGAGATACAGAGTGATGAAAAGTGAATATTTCTCATATCCTACACACTGTATCTCGAAAACTAGTCATAGGATCGTGTTGCGCCTATGAAACATTTCATGAGAATGATTAATTCTACAACATATCAAAAATTCCCATATAAGGTGTGCGCGCTCCTTTGAAATGTAACTATCAAAATGTTTGAAATGAATATTATAAAATTTGGCAGTCCTCTTCAAAAATACGAATATATAATCAGTTTTCAAATTTATTATTTTCTGAAAAGGTCTCGAGTAGCGGCTAAATATCCTAGGGAATACCGACGTTGCCAAGTTTCATTCATTATACTGCGCATGCGCACACGCTTGGTTCTGATAACTATTGAAAACCTCGTTTTTCAACAATTCTGTTGTATTAAAAGCCCATAAAACGCCATTTTTCATATTTTTAAACCAACCCAACCAGCTGTAATTGGTCAGCCGCAGAGCTGTACTATTTCCACAAACAACTGGATCCATTTTATCGTTTGTGTGCCGATTTGCGACTCTAGTATAGCTTATTACCTCCGAGAGGATAGCTCAAACGGTAGAGTACAAGAATCGCACATTAAAAGGTAAGACCTCGTTAATTCTTGGCTCGCCCAAGTTTCGATTTCTGAGGGCTGCCGTTCGTAGGGGGACGACAGCTGGTTAACGAAAAAAAAGACAAATTTAACAATTTTAACCATCAATAAGCTTGGTTTTCCACCACAGAAAACTGTAAGCCAGGTATATTATTTTCAACCAGGAAAGAGTCCCCACAAGTGGAATGTATTAAATAAAATTTTCCGAATTTCAAGATAAAAAATTTATTCACTGTAGTGATGTTCTCTGCAATGTGAAATGATCATAAATATAAACTTTAATAAAACGTGAATACAATATGAATATAAAATATAACAAAATTTCAAGGCAATAAGTTTTCTGTTAGTAAAAACTTCATTCACACATTCATTCGAAAACCTCCACCACATTTTGTATGAAAAAGCTGCTATCTTCTAACCACAGTTTGTTAAAAAAATATGCATAAATATAACAAATCATAGAAAATCAATCTGCTCACAACTCTTCAATACAATGGAGCAGCTGTGGAAAATAAACATAGTTTTGGATAAATCTGTACCAAAATATTAGTAAGTGAATCTTCAAATAAAAATCAGAAATCACATTTTTCATAGGAAGTTGAAGTTAAACATTCGAAAAGCAGATGGTATTCATTTCCAATAGTCAGTCAACATTTGTTCCAAATACTGAACTCATAAAATGATTCAATCGTATCAACAGACAGTAATGATATGAGATAAATATAAAAAATTTATTACAATAGATTAATCTAGTATTTAAAACTTGAACAGCATTTCGTATCAACATCCAACGAATTTAGAAATAAAAATGGTCCCAATTTTCTTACACTTAAAGTAAGTACACAAACAATACTTTCAGAAAACGATAAACACAATATCATCTAATGATAAGATAATAAAACTACAGATTAAAATATTTTGTACTACAACTATTAATTGCAATCATAAAACAAGATATATGTTAACCCGAAATACTGATCATGTTGATATGGCATGTTGTGAACCATTTTGGGTGACGCTAGGTAGTCTCAGGTTTCCTCTTCGGCCAATGCCAAAGGGGCTCGCAGTAATAAATCACTTACTTGTATCTCTCTAATCTGGAAAAAAATTCACTTATAATTTACGAATTTCTCTTCCAATCTAGTTTGAAGGAATGTTTCAATGAGAACAAACAAGAAAACTAGTGAAAAGGCCTGAGTTATATGTATCAAAATAAATTATAATTCACCTAGTTCAACAGAAATCTGAGCTGCTTAATAGTTATTTAACAAACAAGTGTATTAATAAGGGCGACTAACAATCGAGCAGAACAAGCACGTTAATATTAGATACCGGTAATCGCCATTTTAATACCGGAGGAGTTTGTTACAGAACTTTTCTGCAGACCGTACTTTTCAAACATAAAGATATCCTACTTTTAATTTTTATTTTTTTAACGATAAACAACAATCACTATTTCCTATTTATATAAACTCTTTTCAAAGTTAGTTTAAATAGTTGTAAATATTAATATTCGAAATTGTACAATTACTGAAACTAAAGGAAGGAATTGATAAATTGATTAATAGAAATCCATTCATTAATAGAAATTTTGATAAAATCGTTTATTAACAGGGGTCATTAATCAACCATTTTGAGTTCGTTAAAATACATCATAAATGGACGGTCGACAGAAAAATTCATTAATCATTTCGAAGCAATGGCCTTAAAGAATTAGTTTTCTTGTATTTTTTTTGTAGGACCGTTGTCACCTTTAATTATTATGTTGTTATATAATTAGACTATCTACATTTTACCATAACCAAAACTATAAATGAAATACAAAGAATTTGTTTCAGCCTACCTAGACTCAAAAAATGTAATCATCTATAAAAATAACACATCAATTTTACAGTACAGAACTTCAGCGAATGCTGAAAATGAAAATATTCACAAAAAGATTCTAAACTAAACTAAAACTATTTACAAATTATTACTACCACTCACCGCAGGAGAGAGGACTATGAATGTTTTACAACATTTTCTTTGCCTGCAGCTAGAAGTGACATTCGATTTTTAATTAAAACTAGGTTTGTTCCAGCAGCATGTTATAATAATAATAATAATTATTATTATTATTATAATTATTATTATTATTTCGATACCAGTAACAGAGAAACAGAGATTTATTAATTTTGATCGAAATGTGATGGTTGTAAATGAAATAGTACACAAACCTCGGTAGGAAGTTTCAGTCCTGTCTCGAGATTATAGCTAACCTTGACGCTTTACGTCTCGGTTAACTAACTAATCTCACGACAGGAATGACTCTCTTCCCACCTCGGTGTGTAATATACTGTTCATCTTATAATAATTCAAATAGATAAGACATTTATCATATTTTTAAGACGATCCGCTTTGAGAGTAAAATAAATATGAGGAATAACACTTAGGTTTCAGAAGTACTTCGATGATGTCTAATAAGAAAATCCATATTCATCAGACTATATTAGAAATTGCTCTAAGATCATTCATACAGAGTAGTTTTTATAAATATGTCCAAAATATAAAGTACAGTGAAACCAATCTAGCCTGACTTTTCAAATTATGCGTACGTTCATGTTGACTGCCTTATCACAGGACATATTACGGACTATAATCCGTTGTCCGACAATTGCGCAGCACGTTTTCATGTCTAAAGAAGTTTCACTGAAATCAGTTTAGATAGTATCCGAGACATTCTAAAAAATAACTATCCACTTGCAATATCCTGTATCTTAATAAAAAATAGATGATAGTGTTGAATAAATCCTATATATTGAACAAGTCGAATAGAATAAAAACTCTGTATTTACCAAAATAAAAAAACACAGTTAGCAATTGGATATGATAGATCATAGACACAAAAAAAAACTGGGTAGAAAAACAAAATGGGAATCAAAACTCTGTAATTACGATGACATTTTGGAATCAAAACTCAGTATTTTCTGTTCAACCAATAGCAGTTTACCTACACAATTAGGAAATACAGTTCCTCACACATAGCTAATTTGAAGATTCACATTATCATTATTTTTATTGTACCACTATTACTATAAATGACTGAATTTTTATTTTTCGATTACTTTTTATGTCATTTATGATGATTTCAAATTATAAGTTAATCGCAGCACATTAGATTCAAAATAAAACTAGGCTCTACAAAAATAAAGCCGCTGTAAAAACTCAATAAAATAGGTTCAAACTAATCCGAATTTTCTCTGGAATTTATAGAATGTTCCATTTGAAAATCAAGAATTATTGTTACACCAAACTAAACCGGAAGTCCGAAAAAACCTTCAAATACGTAAAAATTTGACATTTGACGTCTAAATTAACTGATATCGTTGTTACCCAGTCAAGTTTTCTCATGCTTTTGGACATGTTTGAAAATAAAATATCACTACTAGGTTTTTTTGGTGGAGTTAGACTGTAAGTTTTTTCAATTTCCTATTGAATCTCACCTCCACTGTATGCAATGGATCGTCTCCGATGGACTACTAGGAGTGTTCATTATATTTTACAAGAATAAATAAGTGAATGGTTATTGATGACGCATTTTAAATCATTTGAAGAAACGACTGAAAGTTTTTCTTTTTGAATCAGGAGTTACCCAGTTTGATGATGTGATTATTTTGTTTGCTTAAAAACTTGCGATTTATGAAGCTACCCAAGATATAATAAATAAAATAAATAATGTTCATATGCAAGAATAAGCTTCTAATTTTTTTTATAAGTGAACTTACCTTCAATGAGCAAATATCTAAACCAGTGTATTTTAGGCAATACTCATAAGCTTACATTATTTTATTTATCCTTGGATCAATATGCTATAAACTGTATTTCTTTGACAATTGTTTGTGATTCAATATTTTTTAAATCAACTTGTTAATAAATATAAATTTCAACTTTAATTACAAAGGAAATTCCTGTTCTTAATTTAAAACTTAAATTTTTCACTACTTTATGATTGTACTACCACCACCTGATAAGTTATAAGTTAGATATGTTAGTTAATTTGAACTTACTGAAGCATTAATAATCAAAGATTTTGTAGATAGCTAACCTCTAACTTCTCTGCTGTTTCGTCCTCCAGACTTTCTATAACTACAAAGCAACAACAAAAACAAAACACATTTAAAGCAAAGTGATAATGCAGGTCACCACAATTCTTATTGCTGCTTTTCATTTGGAACTTGTTGAATGAAAATTTACTTTAATATCCTGCGTAACGACCTTGACTGACTCGTGTGAAAGAGTGATATTCCTTAAAAAGAACATTCTTTCAAGTGCTACAGATAGGACTCGAGGTTTTTGCTCCTCGTCGGGGTTTGGTTACAGCAAACGTAAAAGCCGTTTGTGTTCCAATTAATTCAACCAAAAGCTCGCATTGTTTAGAGCTGAAATGATTGTCTAATGTGGTAACTGCTACCTACAACTCGAGAGGGTTGAAAAACAAGTAGCTCCTTCGTTATTTCACGGAGAATAATAATAATAATAAAGTGTCTTTATTAAAGGCGGAGTTCAGTCAGTGACTGCTCTTTCACTCAACCTATATGTGTACATAGTTCAAAAAATATGTAGAAGGGTGTCAAATAATTCGAAACCCCTTCAAAGCAGGTACCGACTGGAAACAAATACTCTCTGGGCTAATACTGCCACGGACATTTAAATATAGTTGTACTTTAAGTGCTCCTTATGAGAAAATACTGTACAGAGTACTTGAATATCAACAGTGAAAATTTTTTTAAAAACAAGAAGTTCCAACATCAAGAATTGTGATGATTTTATTGGATAACAGATCATAAATCAATGCAATGACAGAGTTCCTATATTTAATTTTTTATTTATTTTTAATTTGGAGTAACATTATGGTTTCAATTTGATGAAACAAATGTTTTTCTCTCTATCTGTTATATGACATAGCCATCTAACCATAATATTTAAGTGATTCCACTAAATATGAATAAAATGATCAAACAAATAAATAGCCTGTCTTTTGATTCTCCTTATATTTTCAAATGGTAAACAAAATACCTAAATCTTATGAATACTGACAAATTTCAAAATAAATACAGGAACTCTAGAACTATTTTAGATTTCAATTTATTATTGATTGTGGACTATTTTATACCCAACTCACAACTTAATATACAGTGAGCACGTAAAGGTTGGAACAAGTTCGTTAACATCTTGATACTTATATAGCCATTGGGAAAAAAAGCTCAGACACGTCGATATTATTTTTCAGTTGCGCATTTTTTGGTCTACTCATACTTTTGATTACGTCATCACTGTTCGAGTTATGACGTCATTATATATATATATATATATATATATATTTTTAATTGCAATACCCTATTTTGATAATACCTTCAAAAAGAATGCATTTTTTTGTGTATAGATGTCATATTTTTTCCTATGTATAGATGTCATATTTTCCTATGTTATACAGTGAGTTTCAAAAAGTTTGCACTGTATGGGAAACTTTTTTATTATTATTCATTTGAGAGAAATTGTATTCTTCATAACATTTGGTACATTGCAAAAAACTCATAGTAATCAAAATTTGAAATTTCCAAATAGTGTACAGGGAAGAACAATAAATAGGAATTTTGATCAGGAGTAAATTACCCTTATTTTTGACCTTGTCAATAAAGTTTATTAGAAAAGTTGTTTATTATTGAAAACAATTATTAGATTTAGAATCACAGCCATCTACGTAGCAGCAACTGAAAAAGAAAATCAACGTGTCTGCGCTTTTTCCCCAATGGCCATATCAAGCTTTTAACTAATTTGTTCCAACCTTTATGTGCTCACTGTATGTAGGGTAGTTATAATTGACACCTAAGGACCCTAAATAAACCTTATATCAACTATTCTATAAAATATGTACAGTCTATAATAATAGTGATGTATATGATCTGTAACCTCGTCCTTGGCTAGTTTTGAACAAATTAATTACTGAACTTTCAACAAAACTGCCTGAATAATAAAAAACATAAATTCAATGGTCAAGAATAGGTAAACATATATTATTGAATAAGATAGTGGCAGTAATTTGTGACAGTGGAAGTTCAATTCTTCCTAAACTGTGAAAAATGTGTTGATATTTTGCCTCTCCTAAGTGTTTGGACAATTGACTAAAATGGACAAAATAACTCTTTTTCATTAAACTCTACTGCAATTTTCATTTCCTCTGTAAAATATTATATTTACAGTTTGTATTTAGTAAAACAACAAAGCTATACAGAGAGAGTCATGATGTTTGCAACATAAGGGAAATATTTTTATAATCAGAGTTTACAAAAATATTTTGAAATATTTTGAAAAAGTCATTAGGTAGATGAAAACAAAACATTTGAAAAAGTTATTTACAATTTAATTTTATGCCCATATGCGAAATTTGAAATATCTATCTGAAATAATTTAAAATTGCAATTTTTTCTAAATAATTTTTGTTCGTCAAAAAACCCTGCTTTTGGTCTTAAATAACTTTTAGGAATAGTTATAAACTTCCAGTGGAATGTGCTATTAATTTTGAACAAATTTTTCAGATAACTTTTGTCCTATCTTCAAAAATAACCTCACTTTTTGCTCATTCAACAAAAATTTTCCATAATCGCCGCCATATTGGTGCCACGTGACGTATATCAGATCATTTTTTATTTTTCAGATATGCAGAAATAGTTTCGCATAAAAAGTTTTTAGAAACATTGATAAAACTTTTTCCCATATGTTGCAAAAATTATGGCCTACACTGTACCCTACTGGACACAACCAACATTACATAATACTGTATCAAAATGAACTGTGGACTAAGCATGAAGCATCTTATTGAACTAACCCAACTAGGGTGAATAACTATTATTTCTTCAATTTCAAATTTGAAACAGTCGCAGAAATAATTTGTCTAGGCAAAATTACAAAACTGGTCCTTTGCCTTGATTCTCAAATGAAAAATTCATAATATAACTACTCCAGTCTTGATTATAATGGGTAAAGATTTACCTTGATGCAAGGACACTACACATCACACTGCCTTCATTCAGAATGGAAATTTTTTTTTTATACCTTTTGACTTGATGAATTGATATGCCTATGAACATGTGGAACATTGCCGAATGAACTGGTGTCACTCAATGTGCTCATTGTCGGAAAAGAAGTCTCATTAATTTGTTCAAAACAAACAATAACACAAACACAGCGGAACTCAAAAGACAAAAGCAAACTTACTATTACTGTTCTCCGGGTTTGTCAGTGTGGTAGACGTAGTACTGGACGAAGTGACAACACCTTCTTGACTACTACTTATGATGGTCGTGACCGTCTTTGTAACACACAAGCCTGATATTCGTCTGTTTATTTCCTCACCTGAACCCAAATGGTCTTTGACACTGTCTATGGTGATGTCTCCAACGCTGCTTGATACTGTTACATTGTGCAGGGTTTCATCGCCATTCGATCTGACATCTTCTGACTGAAACAAAAGAGTATGAGAGCATTGAAGTTTCTTTCTCTAATACTTATACAGTGTGGATTTTAATAGTTCCCCCCCCTGTTAACTTTTGAACGGTTCGACGTAGAAACATGAATAAAAAACCGTTTCGAGGGTTTCACCAATACTACTTTTTGAGATAAAAAATATGGTGATTGCTTAATAGGAGGCGCAGGGGGGCCCATCAACTCAAAATTTTTAAATGGTATGGGGTTGTCAAGTGGCATGTCGTTGAAAAGAGAATTCAATTTTCTTTATGACCATCTGAATATTTTTGAATTTTGTTCATAATTTTTTTGATAAATTCGATTTTTATGCCTTTCGAAATTTTTAAGTTAATGTGCCCCAGCACTATCTGTCTAGTAATTGCAATGTTTCTTCTCTCAAAAAGTAGTATCAGTAAAACCCATCAAAAAGTTTTTGGTTTCATTGTTCCACATCAAACCGTTCAAATTTATCGAGGTATGAGTAGTATTCAGATCCGCATTTATATTTGATATTTCGAATTTAAATTGCAAAAAAATATTAACGAAATTTAAAAAAATTTAGTTGTAAAGAGAATGAAACTTCCTTTTCGACGATGTGCCACTCGACCCTCCATGCTATTTGAAAAATTTGAGTTGATGTGTCCCCCCACTCCCCCTGTCGGGCAATCACCATTTTTTTTTATTCCAAAAAGTGGTATCGGTGAAACCCTCGAAACGGTTTTTTTTTCATTGAACCATTCAAAAGTTAACAGGGGGGGGGGGACTATTAAAAGCCGCACTTTATGTAAATGAACAATTTCAAATCCTTCGAGGCGGTGTGATGTCTAGCGACCATTATGTGAAACTGAATGCTCCTTAGGGTTAGCTTATAGAGTCGTTAGGAAGGAACTGTGCTAATAACCATAGTATTAGTATTTTAGATTTACTACTCACACAAAATTCTACTATTGAAATTGTTGATAGTGATGACTTATTCATGAGATCCAACATTATAACAATGCAGAGAACAATGCGAACAATGCGTTAGAGTTTCACCGCAGACAGATAGTGTCAGACCTGGAAGAGGTATACGAGAAAGCTACACTTTGAGAAAATGCACAACAGTTTTCCAAGCTGAATGTTTGCCATCCTAACAGTAGCTATGAGACAGGAGGTGAGAGAAGCATGAAGGAGCAGATAATCTATATCTGCTCGGATAGTCAGGCAAAGCTCGAAGCCATCTACCATCTTGAACCAAACTCAGCACTTGTAGAGGAATGTGGAGAAGCTCTTGAGAAACTAGCCAAAACAAAGGAAGTTGAGTTGGCATGAGTTCCTGGTCAAAGAGGGGTGCCTGAAAACGAGATGGCGGATGAACTTGCTCAGTGCTAGGCATCTCAAGAAAACAAATTTCTTCCGCCCTTGAAGATTGGGCGGAAGAAGAACTGAACGAACCTTAGAAGAATACTGCTGGTTACAGGCAGTCCAAAGACTTTGTGGGCGGCTCTAGCAAGTTAAGGACAGCAAGACTCTTAGGCAGAGATCGTCAAGTACTATGCCTCATAATAGGAATACTAACAGAGCATAAGAAATTAGGCAGATACTTATAGTTAATAGGCATAGAAGTCGCACCTACTATAATTTTGAGAGAACAAATTCTATTATTAGAATAAATGATTTTCTCATCTTTTTACCCACTAAGGACCAGTTTTATAGGTTACAGTTAACTTCAGATGGGCTAATGGACAAATTATGAAAATTGAAGTAAAATGAAACAAAAATTTGAAAAAATCATTAAAATATTTCTAAAAATGAAAAAGTTATAGGACTTTAAAGTTGTGCTCGAAAGAATAATTTCATTTAATCACACGACATAAACGAGAGCCCTGGCGCGGCTAGGAATTATTGTGGTGTAGTGATCTCGGATGTCACATTACGTCAAAAGCGAGCAGAGACCACAGACGTTCTGCGCTAAAATACGTAAACTTAAATAATATATCTCAGTTATTTTTTGACAGTATTTAATTTTTTTTTCACCAATTTACTACTTTTTATCTAAATTTTAATTCCATCGCGTTGAATATAGTATTAACAATACCATGAAACCTAGTCCATTAGAATGTGAATGACATTCATCAAATGATGTTATAGGTTTCCCATTTTAACAATTATTAGTAAGTCAATCCGGAGTTTAAACTGAACGTATAATACTGGATCTAAATGATTCAGATCGTGCATTTTTCAAAAAGAAAACAGCGTGTTCACTTTCACTTGATTTGAATAACATTTCTGATCTGAAACCTATTACATGTGGTGTGCCTCAAGTCTTGGTTCTACGTCGTCCTCCACTTATAATTTATTCTAATCAACTCGTTTTTTTTATGTCCTGCTATGGTTGTATCGCTTTTTTGCGTTGATTTCTCTTAATACTTCAGTTATGGAAGGGTATATCTTATTGGATGAAATAAATCTAGCCCAAGAAAGAGTGGCTAGATTGTACAGGGAAAATAACCTAATGTTGAATGAAAATAAACAAAAAATATATTTTTTTTATTTAATACTGATGGTATTAAAGATAAAATACATTGCAAAAGCAAATCAAGTCCACAATACCTTATCAGCTACGCTTCCTTCTTTGCTCTCGGCATTACCGTTGACTAAAGGGGTTTCTGTGGAGTTTTCTAATACTTCGTTTGTTTGATCGATGGTATCCTCTTCAGAAGCACCGTCGTCTCTAGAACCAACTGGCAATGGCAAATAACAGCGTGCCATGGTGATACTGTTAGCTGCCAGAGATAACCTCTGTAATTCTGATGAGGAGTGTAGATACAGAGCTTGAGCTTCTTTTGTGAAGACCAATGATGATATTCCGCTAAAAAAAAAAAATCAGAAATTCAATATTATCTAAAAAACAAACTCCTCTATATGTATTCAAACTCGAAAAAAATAATTCTCACTTAATATCTTCTCTTTTGATTGCTGCTGCATTAAGTTGCCGTTTCAAGTCTGGAATGGTTAAAACTAGGCAATCACCAGTGTTTGTTAGGCACAACAGGTCAACTTCGGAATGTGAAATATTGTCTAAATTACATGTGAAATTTGCAAAAGCCATTCGCCTCACTCTCGCACCTAAAAAAAAATAGAATTCTTGAAAATGATGATTGACTGGCAGAAACACTGCTACAGTATTCTACAGAAAGTCTGCAGTAATTTACAAATATTTCATTATTTCAGTGGATATAATTATTTTAAGTGGTTAAGAACTATTGCTGAGCACCAAGAACTTAAATGAATGAACAAGAGGGGTGATACTTATGTTTTGAGATATGGCAAGACTGATGTAAATGTGTCAAATTTGACATTGTCATCGTAACGTTTGATATTTTCAATAGTAAACGTACTCAGAATGTGTTGTCATATTAGTGTTATTTGTGTTGTTTACAGATACTTGAAACATTCATCTTGGTCAAAAAATAGAATTAAATCGTGAACATTTTGCGTACGATGATTTTCTATGACTTTCGACGAGGATTAACAACAGCAGTGTGCTGATCAACCTGCTTTGACTTTTGGTGATGAAGCCCCATCACAAGCCACCGTGTTTCGCTGGTTTTTCCGAATTCAATAGTGGTCGTACTTCACTGCAGGACCAATTTCATAAAGGTCGTCCTAAATCGGCTGTACGTAAACTGATAATGTAAGATCATCATATGACATACTGTGAGATTGAGGCACACTTGGGCATCAGTTCCACTCACATACATTCAATATTGCATGAAAATTTGGCCGTCAAAAAAATTTGTTCGTGTTGGATACCGACCGCATAATTTGACAATCACTGAAAAAAAAAAAGCTCGTATCGATTGGTGCAAAGATGCAAAAATGTTGAAAACATTCAATTGCCGTGCTTCAAAAGACTTTTATAAAGGTGCGTATTAACTAGAACATTCGTTCCGCATGAGCACCAAATGAGCACCGAACGAGCGAATTCTCGGACAGTGTGGAGGTTGATTTGAGCACGAACAGGATGCGCGTGCGGTGCTCGGGCCGATCCGTTTTTGTCGATTTTTTCGTGCTTAGTGTGAATGGTGAAATTTTTTTTGTGGTTATTGCAGAGATTTTGAATTCAATTTGGATATTGATAAGTACTATTTGTACGCGACTGATCGCGAATCGGTGCTCATGTTCCAGGAGACACTACGCAGCATTACCGAGCAGCCTGAGCTTGAACCGAGCAGTTCATGTGCTCATGCGAAACGAATGCTCTAGTGAATACGTGGCTTAAGATCGTTACAGGCAACGAATCCTGGATCTATGCATATGAACCCAAAACTAAACAACAATTGACTGTATGGATGGATCTTTCAAGACGAGCCAAATCCAATAAAAGTTGTTTGCTCACAAAGCACTTTGAAACAAATGGTCGCCTGTTTTTTCGGAATAACTGTTCATGTCATCACAGTTAGTCAATTATGTAAGGTACACCAGCATTTTTTTGTCAGAAGTGTTCTGAAAAATCAGAGAAACGGAATGCAGAAGACGAATCATTCTCCGCCAAGACAATGCAAGCTCTCATACATCAGCTCAAACAAAAAAGTTTTTGAGCAATCACAAAACATCAAACTGATGGGTCAATCTGCTGCACAGTTCTTGTTTGGCACCTAATGATTTCTTCATACTCCCGTAGATCAAAAATGAATTAAGAGGTCATCGTTTTTCGATGCCTGAAGAGAGGTTGATACGTTCAAATCACATATTTTGGAGGTACGTCAATTGGAATTGAATAGCGGTTGTGCTTAAAAAGAAAAACAGAAGTAGTGCTACTAGTCTACTCCTAGTACTGATACCATCTTATCTTCGGCATTTTCTGTTTATTCAAGAAATAAAGACCTTCACTATTATTATTATTATTATTAAAATTGGTTCAAACACATGCAAAAGTGTATTGATCTAAATGGAGAATATTTTGAAAAACAATGGAGCCATTTCTGATGATAAATATTTTTCTTTCTCTCTCAAAAAAAAACTGCATTGACCTAGGCAAGGTCAAACTATGTCAATATTTTTTTAAATCTTGTTTCGTTTCCGAGATTTTTGTGTTCATGGAAATAAACATTCAATTTTCTATTATTTTTCCATTTTATTATTAGGTCAGGTAACATAGTTTGAATATATCAATGGCGCTCGTAGTAGCTTACTTGATGCTGTTCCAAGTTTTTCAACTGTTTCATTAGTATACGGAATATAGTGATATTTCGCTTGCAATATTTCCTGTACTATATTATCGTGTTATGTAAAGTAACTAAAATTTATTGATTTCCAAAGACCACAATGAAAGTTATATAAAACACTTGTTTGAAAGTGGTTGACAATGTAATAGTGCGAGTAGAATTCTTCTGGACTTCCATTGTTTAGAAACAAAGAAACTTAATTTTTTGAGACACTCAAACACATACAGATTATTCTACTCACGTATAAAACACGTCATAGTAGTAGAATGCTTTTAGTTTGATACTATTGAACGCCCAGAAGTGAATCAAGCAAACATCAATATTCTACAAACACTTTTTTTCAATTCAATAAATGTGAAACAAATCTTGCATAGAACAGATTATAAAATACACAAATGGTACTTACCTTCATGAGCAGTTAGTTTATATTTACAAAAAGGTTTCAATGAAGGCAGCGTGAAAATTTTGAACTGTTCTTCGGAAGCAATTATCACCCTGTGTGCTTGTGTAGTATCCGGAAGTGGCGCCACACCTTTCTCCACCTCCAGTGGCTCTGGCAGGGGTTTGTTCGAACCGTCCAGTACTGCAATTGCTATGACTGGAGCTCTATGCTTGAGTTGAATCTCTTTGGCCAACTGACATGTTACGTCGTCCGTTTCACGTTTAGACGTAGAAGGCACCACTATTGTGAAAGCATATACTGTACCATTATTTGTGCCAGCCCAAAGAGTAGGATTTGTGTTTTGTACTGAAATGGAATTGTTCTATAGAATTGATCAATTTTTGTGTTTAAATACTTTTATAGAATATAATATATAATAGCCTTTAACTTTTGTTTTAATGTTTTTGTACACAGAGACATGACTGTCTTTCTCTCAAGAAGGTTGCAGTTTCGGGCTGCTAGCTAGTGTCAATATGTGTGCAATAAATTGTATTCAATATAGCCAATAAACAATTATTCCCATTAATTAAAATTTTTCTTTTCATTTTACAGTGCGGCTTTTTATAACCCCCCTGTAAACTTTTGAACGGTTTGTACAAACATAAAAAAACGTTGGGTGAAAAAGGGGGCCCGGGGATACATCAACTCAATGTTGAGAAGATAATTCAATTCTCTTTACGTCTTTCGAAATTTTCAAGTTGATGTGCCCATCTGTAGAGTAATCATCTCTCAAAAAGTAGTATCGGTAATACTAATATTTTTGGTTCATTTGTTCTACATCAAACCGTTCAGAAAGATCCCCATTTATATTTGATACTTCGATTGCAAATTGCAAAAAAAATAACGAAATTCAAAAAAATGTAGATGGTTGAAAAGAGATTTGAATTCTCTTTTCAACGATGTGGCACTTCCATTTGAAATTTTCAAGTTGATGTACCCCTCCGCGTCCCCTATCAATCATCATATTTTTTAATTAAAAAAGTATTATCGGTGATACCCCCAAACGTTTTTATTTTCATGTTTTACATCTAACCTTTCAAGAGGTAACAGGTGAAGTATCTATCCATGTTTTTATACATATTAAGTTCGAAATTTTACAAACTCTCACATCATAACAAATCATATATAATAACAGATCACTATCACCAATCTTGGTTTAATCACCACGTTATAACTGATCATTACCTTGATTTGGCTTACCAAGATCCTCAATTATAAATAAGTACACTTAAATGATTCCAGTAAAAATATTCTAAATTCATCAATAAGAGAGTAAAGGTATTAATTAAACAAGAGAGTGATTCCAGCAAAGCTGGCCATCACAACCAAAGGCAAATCTGGCCATTACAACTATATTAATATCTGATGATTATAACCAGAGGCACATCTGGTGAGTTGATTTCAATATCAAGTAGAGAGCAACACCATATATAGATGGTATGTCTTCACAGAAGAAATGTCAGTAAATATCCACATAGTCGTTTAAAGGATTACAATAACCTTTTTTACTAGTATGAATTGAAACATCTAAGAGTGATTTAATTAATATCATATTGTAACTTGACTTGCCATAAAGAAATTTTCAATTTGTAACATAGTTAAATACATATATCTATTTATCTATCTACCTAATAAAAACACTTATTAACCATTATTTATTCTGATTTGGTTACTTTTTTTGATATTTATCTTTCAAGTATTTTTTGTCTATTTTATTATCTATGCCCGACACTAAGATATAGTATTATCACAACTGGAAAAGAGAACCCATAAAGCGGACAGAAATTATAACGAATCCTGAAACTTGCCACCTAAACTTCTATATAATATTATTACTACATTCCATCTGTCAAGAAGACACCTGTAGCTGAAGTCGAGTACTTTCGATGGCTGAAGCCAAGCAATGCAGCTATCCTATTGGATGGGAGACTGACGTATTTTGACGGACTTAAATAGTTTCAATTCTTGTCCGTGCATCGTCTTCCCTAGCTGGCCCGAGTCTCTGAATACTTCTGGGGATTTTTTTTTTAACTATAAGATATAGATATTGCATGGCAAGAACAAATTCACATTCACAATTAATGTATGTATTTGTGCAGACTAGGTTTTTCCACCTTTTTTCGAAATAATTTCCATTGATATTCCTTATTATAAAAATTGTTCCTTGGACATGAAAAAAATTAGAGAGTGACTCCTGCACAGTCCGAACGCTCACTAATTTAGACTTCGGAGCCGGTCCGACCATGTACAATAACATTTTTTTGGGGGCTGGTCTGACCATACAGACAAGAAAAAGGCAACCTTGAAAATGCGTGACTTTGTTCGAAAAAGTACCCTGTGGTACTCGCAAGCTAGATTAGTTTGCTCGGTTAGGTTTGTGTGTCAAGTGCGAGCGGACCGGCATTGAACGCTAAATTAGTGAACGGTCGCATTATGCAGGAGCCAGTCCTAAAAAAATTATTATTTTACTAACCTAACCTAACCTAACCTAACCTTATTGATCAATCACCTAGGAGGCAAATCGAAATTTGAATTTTAATTAGAATTATAAAAAATCTAAAACTCACCACTGACTAAAAACGTCCTAGCAAAATAAAGACAGCGAACAAAGGAGCTCATCGAATCGTCGGTCTGTCGAGCCTCGATTTGTCTTTCGATAGGCCTAGCATCTAAAGGCGAACAAGTATCGTCAGATGGGGGCAGTTTTCTTGACGGCGGGGATGTGGCGGCAGGTTGTTTGCTATCATCTTTACTGGTGTTCCTCCTAGTTGATCTACCTTTTCGTAATCTTCTGAAGGACTCCCTCAGGGATTTCTTGAAGGATTTTCGGCGAGAAATAGGTGTATCACCAGCACCAGTGAGATCTGAAAACAACCACAGTTTATTTGAAAACAATTACTGGTCACAATAAATAGGATTTTATTATACTTACATCCTATGTAAAGTTGTACAGGACATTTTTTAGGCGAATTTTCCTCATTTAATTTTTTTTGTTTATAATGAATTTTAATTTCTTTGAAAACTTTTTTTGTTTGTAATGAATTTTAATAACTTCTCTGTCAAGTCAAATCAATTTTTGAAATTAAGTGTTTTCGTTTAGTCAGAGGTATTCTGCTGTGCTTCCCTTAAAGGTGGTGGTATCTGCAAGATTGTTGTAAAGGAGAAAATCGACATTAAAGTCAAACCTATTTCCCAACCATTCAGACTACTGACTATTTGAATTCTTTGAAAGTTTAAGAGGTCTTCTGAAGCATTTGAAAGATTTTTTGGTAGATACCACTTTCTAGCTAGGTAATTTCTTTATAATTTCATTTGTCCGAGGGTGTTATATAATAACGCATTTGAAATAGATAATTTAGTTATTCACGAAACTTAATTTGATTGAATCTTGTTTTTGGAAAAAAAGTTAAATGGCAGCAGAATACACTTAAAAAAATAGTACATCACAACAACACACCAGAGGCAGGTTAATAAAAAAAAATGTTTTCCGAAAACGAATCGTGAAGAACCGAATAATACACATTTTCATTCGTCTGTTTTCTATCAAATTTAGTTGGCAAATTTTTACAATATTGCATACGATGGTCAGGGATGATCGAAGACATACTATTAATGATTTTAATTTTCCTTTCTGCAGTTTTCTATCTAGTCCACTTTGCATACCTACTTCACTCTTAGGAAATCCAATGGAATATCTTATGCGGAATTTCAAAAACTATTTTTGATTTTAAACATTTGTTGCCTCTTTATGGACAAATTTGAACGATATCCTTGGAATACATGCGAGGTTGTTTGTTAAGTTCATAGGTTGATGAGCACTCTGGTCATTAATAAAAATGGGTAAGGTTAATAAAATTATCTTTTTCGGAGTTGACTTTCATTACAACTTTAAGACATTTTTGAAAAACGTATATTTTAGGATATTTAGAGAAAGAAAGTTCAATCTGATGGTGGAAGTTGCCTGCAGATAAAAGCGTATATCCCAGTATTTAAGGACAATCTGCTAGATAGCTGTTTAAGATAAATTGGTTCCTCTTTGAAAAATAATTTAAAAAATTGGGTGCTTATGTCACTGGCAAGAAATTTTAGGTATTGGGAAACCGTGCTATCAAACTCGGCCTTTTCCTGGGTCAAAATATGGATTTACTTTACACCATAGGTATATTATTCACTGACATTTAAAAACTATGTTTTCAAATAATATAAACCAACTGAATGCAATTTACTGCAAATGAGAAAGATGGGTATATAACCATACATAGAAGTGGGAGAAAATAGCCCAAATAATATATTTCAAAATTACCGGAAAAATTATTGAAAAACAGAAACAACAATTCAATGATGCTCTTTTAGATGACAAAAAAAAATCATAAAACGTGCCAATTGAGTAAAGTTTATTTCGGCAGTTTCTGTAAGTTTTTTTTTTAATGTGTAATATGATGATACAAGATGGAAATAAGGTACAAATCAAGGTATAAGCGCTTAGGTTCCTTCCTTCAGTCTTCAGGTGGTAAAATATAAAATTTCTACCATTATGTACTGTACACTCTTTGAATAAAGATGAAAGTTAAAGTTAGAATAAAGTTGAAAATAACCAGAATTTTTTTTGCATACTTCGTTCTTACTTTCTGTTTCAGCTCTCAAAAAATACTGAAGCAGGTTTCATGTGTACCTACTTCTCAAGTAGTTTGGGTTTATTTTCAGCAAATTTTATTTTCTCTCTTGAGTGTCTCTTTCTAACTTTTTTTGTATATTCATTTGTCTTTGTATATCCTGCAATGGACAAGTTTCCATTTTTTTGTTATGGGTGAATTATGAAAAATGAAGTCAAATGAAACAAAAATGTTAAAGAATCATTAAAATATCTCTAGAAAAAAACTTGTTTAAGTTGCATTTGAAAGAGCCCTGGCGCGGCTAAGGAACTATTGTGGTGTAGCGATCTCGGTAAGTAAACTTGACGGATATTGAAACTTTTTCCACTGATTTATTAGTCTTGATCTGTATTTCAATTCCATCGCTTTAAATATAGTATAACCAATATCATGAAGCTTGTCCATTGGTTGATTTTGTTTTTTAATAGTAGCGGCACATTCTATATCCATTTTGATGAAAAGTCGAGATACCAACTTTAAGCTAAACACGGAAGTATTCTGGATACACAATATTTTATACTGTCCCCCCATTAGGTTACATCTGTTTATTGCAGGTCAATAGTTTTTCCTTTCTTACCATCATTTTAATGCTTAATTTTCGATATTGAACTTATTCAATACCTTCCGACTACCAGAAGAATAATTCCAAATCGGACGTGACATAATCGTTATATGTTTCAGTTCAGATGCTAGTAGCATCGACTAAAGCTTTAATGATTAATTACAACAGATAGCCACACCTGCATATTCTGTATTGATTATACTATTGGTGAATTAAATAAGAGTCAGCCAATAGTAACGCAGTATGAGTATGACTATGACTTCATTCACGTGTATAGCGATTTGAATTTAGAATCAATAATAAAAAATAACAAATGAACTCTATTGAATCCATTATATTGATCCAATAGTCCATTGACCTAAGTCCTTCAGCCCCCAATTTTTTTCTATAATAATAAATATGAGAAAAAGAATAATGAAACCTATTTCTATTTATTCACGGGTTCATTTCAACCAGTCAAAATATTTTTGTTATTGTGCCTACAGTAAATTCACTTACCATTTGGATTAAGTGTGCACTTGACCATAATGGGTTTGTTTTTGACGTAGTCCAGCAAGGCAAGGCCATGTGCAGTACCAGCTGCAACCAAACCCCAGTCAGCTTGCAAAACGCAACAAGTAACAGCAGCCGGTGGATGTAATTGAAGAAGAGAAGTAGCTTGAAAACCACGAGGTTGATGCATGACCCCTGAAATTAAAACAATCAATATCTTTACCTATTTTTTATCTGCCGAACCCAATATCCATACCTTGTTTTGGACTCAGCTGGCCGTGACCTTTCCATACAAACCCATCTCTGTCACTAACAATATTCATGGAAGAAACTTTCAAAGGTCCATCAAGAACTTCAGTATCAAATTTTGCTACTACTACTTGACCAGCAGTTCCTGCAACAACTAGGGTTCCCGATAGAGGACACAGACTAACCCTCTTCACAGCCAAACGTGGATCGTCGGAGTAAGGATCGAAAATGCCCGTTTTTCGAAATGGAGGCCATTCTTCTTCCAAGTCTTCGGGATCAGGATGAACCTCTAAAAAAGGAAAGGTAAATCACGGTCATTACAAATTTCCCAATGAATACCTTCAGGTTCATCTCCAGCGAAGAACTGTGCAGTGCCGAATTTGTAAATAGGTGTGAGGGTTACCCCTCCAGCGTCCCAGAATCTGACAGTGCCATCTTCATGACCAGTCAGCAGTAACTCTCTTTTAGGTTCCAGACCTTTTGAACACAATAATTTACCCCCATCAACAGGCCAGTGACGTGTTGAATACAAATGACTGGTTTGAACTTTTCCGGCATCCTTCAGCTGTTCCCAAAGTTCTTCTGATATGCCTGAAATAAGAGCAATAGTAGCTGAAGTGATATTTAACTTATCATTCACCAAATACCTGATACGTATTGGCTACATGTCACTGCAGACGCGTGTAAGGATACAAGGTAAGGCAAGTTCATCATTTTCCAACTTTCATCTTTTAAGTCAAGTGCCACTAGTTCTTCTTCTGCCAACACAAGTAAGGCCTCTGGTTCTCCTTTGCCCCCAATATCCCCATTGATTGTACTACTGTCTTCGTTCTCGGTGCTTTCATCTTCACCATCTCTTTCATCTTCTTGTGTCCTCGAATCAATTACAATAAAATCAATGACCTACAAAAAAGTAAAAGACAACTGAGGATTGTGAGTCATTTATTTGACTCAATTTTACACTCATGCAGACATTTGTTTGTTCACTGTAGCAGATCTTCGAATATAACAGAAAACCCAATGGAATTATGGAATTATATCGATAATTTTATATGGTTATGCGTCCTTAATGGGGTGACTTAAATTCTGTCACCGAATTTGAACCCGTCTAGCAAGAAGCTCACATACAATCTGTGGAAAACAAGATACATGAGGGTGAGCCAATGCTTGAGTTTGACCTTCACTTGTATCAGACCTTGATATATCAAAAAACTTGATCTTTCCTTTCCTCAGGTCAAGTGGGCTGAAGATAGAGACATAATGGCCTGCCACGATGGTGTCTATCGTAGTCGTGTGATGATTACAGAGGGCCATGACATACGATGCAGAGCTTGATGTGGGACACCTAAAACCATAATTTTAGCCTGTCCAACATAGGAGGTATTATCATATATCCACATATATTCGCATAACGCAGTGTTACGACTGTTATACAGGGTGAACTACCACCACTTACCGGGAACTGCTCTGTCATGTGAAAAAGTACCTGCAAAACTTGAGAGCTATTTGTGATGATAAACAATTTTTGTACGACAACCTCTATAGAAACGCCACTGAAACATGGGAGTTGTGTTAACACAGCTATGCTTTCGCATGTTATGATCGCCGAGTGCAGAAAAGAATATAAACGCTGATGGTTGTTGTACAGTTTAGAAAAGGTTAAAAATTGGTGTGATGCCAATATTCTGACTTTCAAATTCCACTGTCGAATAATTATAAACGAACCTGGGTTTTCGATTGCTAAAGCAACTTATTTTGCATTAATTGAGTTTCGGTATTTGCCATATGACATTCCTTTCTGAAGCTTTTGTAGTTCTGTAGCCAACGACTGACTAACTCTGTTTTTATATTGCAAAAAAGATCAATATGCTATTTGTGAGGAGATAACTCCGATCACTACAAACTTCTATGTAGCATCTTCATACATGAATCTGTATGTTTGAATGGAAAAGAACCATCTAAACATGACAAGTTTTAGAATATAATAATAATACTCCCTCATAAACACTCGTAGAGTGTGCGGGTAGAGGACGGCTATTATTTTTATTTGCCGTGGCACTCCGGGGCGACTTACTGATTTTTGGTGGCGTATTCACTTTTCAGCTGCAGGAAAACCCGGAAAACCTACAGCACCACCTCGGGTGGCCGGCGTGAACTCCAAGCTAGCACTAGACGAGATTGGCATCTAGACAACATACAATACACTTGCTTTTAACAAGGACTGTGGTCATCTATCGATTCCGATATTGAGTACTTGAGAAAAAATCCCTCGTACATACATCGGGCTCGAACCGACTACCGCTATATTGACGTTCTGAACGGCCTTCGCCTTAGACCGCCAAGCTACAGGCCACCACTACATACGTTACCCGACAAAACAAACATACCTTTGCCAATTCCAAAATCTTTCTTAACAAAAAACTCATTGATGTTTTGAAAGTAAAAAAATGTTGAATCATTTGCAAATTAAATGGAAAGCAGTTACAGACATACTGTGTACGAAAGCCTACTATAGCCTACAAGAATATTATAGTGACAAATTTTGATATATATCGTAATAATTTAAAAAGTTTTTATTATTTTAATGTGTTTGTAGTATTAGTTTAGTTGATCACTTATATCTTTCTGTGAATACTGTTTTGGGTTCGTCCTGTTTGTATTCCTAAATGTAAATAAATAAATATATTTAGGGACAGAAATTTGATTAGCACAGAAATATCCGTCAATTCATTTGAAAGTTTGATTTTGCAACAAGGTGTAGTGATTGTATTTTGACTTTTATCTTAAATTGATACCGTTCAATATGCTAGTGTTTACACCTTGCGTGAATATTGTAGATATGATTTTAAATTATTCAACACTAAAAGTCGAACATTTACTTGAACTTTCATGATACAGTATTGCATTCTAAAAGTCATTCATTTTTACAAATTCCTATTGACAAACAAAACTTCACTTCCACATTTAATAAAGGAAGAAAGAAAGGCATTCTGGCTGTCCACTTTTTTACATTCAGGGGCGCATGCGTTCGTACTTATGAAAGGTTCGTTTTACTGAGATTTCCTCTTCTTTTGGTGGTGAGAAAACACACTTTTTTCTACAAGCGAGCGTGGTTCACCTTATACCCGCACGCAATTTAGTTTGGGAAGTATTAATTTCACGCACGCGAAAGTTTTTTCAAGAGCGTTACATAAAATGTTTTAATGCGCTTTTAGAGAAAATCTTGATTCTAACTCATACGGAAAGGTACTTTCCCGCACTTGACTGCCTACCCGAACTCCGCTCTGCGTCGATCGGGTCACGAACGGCAGTCGCATGCGGAAAAGGTACTCTTTTCGTACTTGTTAGGAAAATAACTTTAGCAGAATGATGTCATCCTTGGTTTACTCCGTCTTCTCAGGATACCTGATTCTCAGACCCAATAGTAACTTATTTACCCTACGGAGAAGGGGTGAATGATACCTGGCTCTCTGTGGAAGTATCAGAGCCTCGAAGAAAGAACCTGAGTGGAATATTTCATAAGAAAATAAAAAATACATATTTCATATTTATCTCTACCCTAAACCTATTCATCAATTATCAACACTCTCACACTAGAAAAAGTTATCCGTTCAAGAATTACTACCGGAAATGACACAATTTTTCACAGAAACCAGTGAGCAAGAATATTTTCGTCAAACTGCTACAACTTTCCTTGTAAAATTTGATATTTGTTTTTCCTTTGGGCTATTAAGCTATTATTGAAACTAAAAATTTAATGGTATAGGGACTAATGTAAAAGACATACAGTGACCGCCAAAAAGTATGTACCATATAGGAAAAAAGTTTATTATTAGAAAATTGGAAAAAAAAAAGTTTTGGGTGATCGTTTGTGCATATCCGATAACCTACAAATTGCTTTTAAAACATGTCATGTAATCGTTGGTGTGGCGGCAAATTGAAAAAAAATTAAAATACGAAAAGTTATCTGAAAAAAATTGCTCGGAATTCAATTCTATACTCTCACACCAAGTTTCAAAGAATACCACTTAAAATAACTGGCGCCCGAGTCACTTAATGAGTTTCTGGATTGTCTTCTTTAGAGAGATATCGACTCAATATCCGACGCGCCATAGTGACGACCGCCTTCATGCAGTCAGGGGATAAAATGTTACAGTTGTCATTCTGTGGCCATTTCGACTATTTCCAAGTTATTTCAGCGCCTCTTCTGGGAGTTTCTCTAAGAATGTATGATATAGTTCATTTCAGCGTTTGATGTTTTGTGGGTGCTGCATAAGTATACCTATTATCAGTAATGTTTCTACAATTTTTTCAGTCATCAAGTTCAACAGCAATCTGAAGAACATTGTTTCTTTTATAGACACAAAAAGTTTATTCCTGCAAAACCCAAAATGGGTTTTTTTATTTTTTTTGGTTGCATTAATGGAAAACAAAACTTCGTTCAACTATTAAACTAACATCAACATGCCACAAGAATCAACTAAAATCTCATAGAATAAATTGAAAAAGTGATTTCATGAACTGAATTCAACACCTTTCAAAATAATGTTTACAAGAAAAATGAGGTGATAGTAGAGTCATGTCTCGTTGAATGTGACTAAAACAGAACTTAAAATATTTTTCAAATTGTGCTGTGAAGCTGCTCTCAACTCAGGAAAGCCTTAAGAATGATACATTTTCTATAATTTATGAGCTACTAAATAACTTCAAACATAAGTATTCCAGTAAGAAATTTTCACTGCATTGAAAACTGTTCAGAAATGGAATATGAAAGAAGATGTCATAATGTTGGGAACTATTGTTCAAACACAAGACATTCGAGAGGTGCTGTGTATATTTGATTGTTAACTTTTGAGAGCAGTAAAACTTCAGCAAATAAAGATGGTTTTGTAAGTATCGATGAAATTTGTTAGAAATTTTGTATGAAAATAAAATGAGGCTATATGAATAAAAAAAAAACAAAAGAAAAAATGTAAAGACATGCTATCTCTAGGAATCACTGTGCCTTGCTTTAAAAAATATACCTTATTTCCAAATTGTTCTGCTTCACTGTCATTATCATTTTGAGATTTTTCAATGCCAATCTGCGCGAAATCAAAAACCAAATTTTATAAATTTCACGAATATGAACAATGTCCAATGGAACTTTCCCACTGATTTGTAATCAATAAAAATCACAAAATAAAAATCACCGACTACTTATGGAACCTTTCTCGTTTCTATATAACAATATTAAATATACAGGTCGTTCGAAATGATGTATAATATAATATTTTGGATACAACCAAGAATCGAACGTATTAGAAGAAACTTGAATCAATTAGTAGGAAAGTTTCATCTTTGAATATGAAAAAGCACGTGAGCACAAAATATCTGCAAGCAACGAACTGAGAAACTTATCATCGAACTAGTATTGTATGAGAAAATACAATAGATCTTACAAACAGCTTATGGAAACAAAAGCTTTCGATTAGAATACTCAAAAAGAGTTTAAATGTACTCACCTTACTGGTAAAATCGAAAGCTACATGTTTGTCTCCATGTACCACAGATACAGAATATTTATCACTATAATTGGCCCTAGGTAGACCTCCAGAAAAAACTACAAGAGGTTCGTCATTCAGATTCTTTGTCACAATTTTTGGTATGGCTCTACACGAGTAGGGGCCATATGTCGTAACTGGTTCTCCACAAGGTTTCTCCGACTGGTCAATATCCCATTCCATGTAGCTACCTAAAATCAATTGTTGGAATAAGAACAAATATTTATCTTGAATTGTCCTAATTATCACCATCATTATGAGAACTAAGGAAATATCTCCCGTTTTCTTTCCAGTACAGCGATTCCAACTGTTGATTGGAAATAAAAGTTTTCACAGCACTGTTTTCAACTCTATTCCAAAGAACAATAAGTCCTCTATTGTAGCCTATAAGAATATTGTTTGGGTGTTCCGGCTGTTCAAAAATGGATTCAACAGCTCCAGGATTGAGTTTGTAATCTTGAGGAACACTGCAAAATAAAACGTATAAAATAGTACTTATTGTCAGACTTATTATAATGAATATGTCATAGAAAGTATATAAACAAGGTTTTCCGTTCCGTGGGATCAACCGTTAACAAGATATTTCGCTTTAAATAGAATAATGCACTATAAGAATCTCAAATTGGATTAAAAATTTGCTAAGATTTACTTCTACTGGTGACCAAATCGATAAGTACTTGATGGAACTGAACAAAGTTAATGGTAAGTAGGCTATATCATAAAAAATACCTAGTCATTCGATAGATAGATACATAGAATATAGTTTTGTGGGTGGACAGAACCATAAACATGTAGGCCTCTCAATCGGGCCCGTTATGCACCCACCGCTGCTGGGAACTGGTTCAATTTTGAAGGTATCTAATTCCGCGAGCGAAAGAGATCAGCCTTCTAATGGATACCCTTTTCACACTCTCCGGGTTCAGAACGCTGCTTCCGAGGTGCGCTTCCCATATTCCTGCCACTGCTGGGCATTCTGTAAGGATGTGGGTGGTTGAGTCCTCATTCTCCAAACACCACCTACATTCAGTATCATCCGTGATTTGTCAGGAGCCCTACCACTATTTGATTTCCTTTCTGATCATTGAGAGCAGAGTCTTGGTCCTCGTAGTAGAAGGGAGTTTCGATTGTCTCATGCCTGGGGCCTCTTTCCATGCATTCTGGAAGCTCACTTCCAGGATTTCCTTCATGGTTGAGACGCTCCATGGTCTAGAAACTCCTAGGATAGGTTCTGGTCCAATCGTTGAGCTTTTCGCACCTTGTCTGGCCAGATCATCGGCCTGTTTGTTTACGGGCACTCCGGTATGATCGGGGATCCAAAGTTCCTTTACAACATGGGCAGTGGATAGCCTTTGCGGATTGTCAATGCACTCCAACACCAGCAGCGAACTGACTCTGTATGAGGTGAGGGTCTTGATAGCCGCTTGGTTGTCGGTGTATATCGTGATTTGCTGGCCATGGTAGCCTCTATTAATATTTTCTCTTACATAGGTGAGTGTGGCATAAACTTCTGCCTAAAATACAGTGGTAAAATTTCCCCGGGCGTAACAACGTTCCGCTTTCGGAGATTGCCTGTATACCCCGGCGCCGGCTGATTCACCCATCTTGGAACCATCTGTGTACCAGATGATCCCAGTGGTGGGGATCAGGCGGTATCAGATCTGCTCCCAGGCTTTCCTTCTGGAAATGACTGACTGCGGCCTTTTGCTGAGTCCAGGATGACTCCAAGGTACTTGACTGAGCTTTTGTATATTTTCAGGGTTCACACTCAGCCCTACCGATCGGCTGCATTCATCCATTCCGTTGAGGGTTCTTTGAATCGTGCCCCTCACGAGGCCGGACCCCTGGTCATGGACCAGTCAGTTATCCGTGTTGGACTGGGTGAAGTAACCCAGGTCTTTTATTTTTGCTAGGAGACCATCTACCACGAGGCACCAAAGCAAAGTGGATAAGACTCCTCTTTGAGGACATCCCTCACGGGTATGGCCTCGCTGAAGCTACTTCTAGGAGTTGCACTAGCTAGCCTCTGAGAGAGCATGGCGTGAATCCATGTTATTATGATTGGGTTCACGCCCCTTTCCCATGTTGCTTGAAATATACAATTAAATGATGTGTTATCAAATGCTCCTTCTACGTCGATGAATATACCTATGGTAGCACCTCCACGATCTAACGCCCTCGACCCTATGAACGAGTCGATGGAGGACAGTCTCCGTGCCCCGGCCAATCTGGTACGCGTGCTGGGGTACGCTGAGCGGATCTCGCTCCAGTACCTTATTTCTGATGTATCTGTCCACCAGCCTCTCAGTTGTCTTTTGAAGAAAATACGTGAGGCTAATAGCTCTGAACGCTTTTTCCCGAGTAAAGTCACTTTTACCAGGCTGGGGAATAAATATCACCTTCAGAATGGGGGGTTAGGATTAGGATAGGATATCTTTGCCCTTTTGTAGTAGAACTGGAAATATACCATCTTCCCCCGGAGATTTGAAAGGTGAAAAGAACTCAATGGCCCAGTCCACTCTTTCGTAAGTTACAATCTTGTAGTCAATCTTTGTTTGTGGTACAGTTGGCTGTCACTTGGGTGTTGTAGAGTCTCAGGGCAGAGCGAGCACCTCCAGTCTCGTTCCCGGGTCTTTGGATAGGACTTTGTTGAGAGTCTTGTCGCCTCTGGTAAGGTGTTTATACCTTGGCAAGTGTCCCTCTGTGGCTCTCAAATACTCTTTTTGTATTCCCTTTCTGCTGAGTTATAGCCCTCCCATTGTATGGGTTGTTTGGTCCGTTCGGCTTTATTATAAGTTTACGAACTTTCTTGCGGTGGGACTCTATTTGTGAGTTCCACCAGGGGGTTTTGTCTACCTTTTTCAAGAGACAGCTGGCTTCGTATGGTGATAGGATGGCGAAAATGAGACAATCTGCAAACGTCTGTTTCCACCTCCAATCCATAACGTGATCCCAAGCCTTTCTTTAGTTCCTCCTCATAGAGGTTCCATCGGGTGCCTCTGGGATTCCTGTACTTACCCGTTAACCACACAATCACAAATTTGTACTTACTTTTGCATCACAACATCCTGATAAATGATATCAGGTGTCATCGTGAACGTATTCAGGTCCAGTAAATAAATATTGCCCCCTTCTGTGCCGAGCAGTAGGTGTTTCCCGGCAGACTCCAAACACATCGTAGAAATCTTCTTCAGCTTCCCTTCCAGAGCTTGCGATTTGACCTCGACCAAGGAGCTCCTGTTCACCTCCCAGAGATGCAACGAATTGTCGTCGCACAAGGATACCACCCTGCCTTGGTTAGGAAGGAATACGACCTTCGTGACCGGGATCGGGTTCGTGTGCTGGCCGTAGAATTCGACCCCCGGGCGGCCGAATACTTTGATGGCGCCCGTAGCCGTTCCGATGCATATCAGCCTCATGGAGGGGTCCCATGCTAGGGCTGTGGGTTTGTGAGGAAAGCCGTGTTGGAGAGTCTGAAAATAAAAATACAAAAAATAATGAAAATGAACTTACAAATTGTATCACGTCTATGTAATTAAGAAGTATGTTTTATGCTGAACTATTCCTGAACTGAACTTTTGGTGGTTTTCAGGTTTGTTCAAGAATAAGAAGTCTAACAGAAGTATGCTTAGTCATTCGCCAGCGCAGCGACTCTCTATTATAATTTATGTAACGAACGGTGAACCTCTGGAGAGTCGCTGGAGAGTCTGGAGAATCGCTGGCGAATGATTATGCATACGGCTGTTTGTCTTTTCTTGACATGTGCAATGTGTCCATCCTATCTGATATGTTGGTCAACAGTTACGCCCAATAGCTAGTCGAGGATATTTTCTTTATTATTGGATAATTGAATTTAGTATTATTATTGTAATGTGGTTTGTGTATTTCCAACGTATCGAAGAGACTATACCTTGTACTGAAAAAATCTCACGAATTTAATTTTACTTATTTTCAAGTTTAGAAGATTAATCTTCATTCAAATCACTATATTTTAAAAATCATTTTCGGCAGTTCTATAGACGTCATTCCAAGTTTTGCCTCAAAATACCCGAGCTGTATCAACAAAATAAAGCGCTACAGAAAACTACTAATTTGTGATGTACTACTGATGTATATCAGGAACAGAACTGGACCCAAAAATCTATCCTGTATCTCAACTTTTTATGTTTCTTGTAACAAATAACTTCGTATTAAATCCTATAAATCCAAAACAGTTTCCTCACATTCTGTACCCCAAAAAAGTTTATTCAATAAAAAATAATCCAACATGGTATCAAACGCTTTTGCCAGATCAAGAAAAACAGCCTAATATTTATATCGTGTGTTCCACAAAATCTAAAACAGCACAGTTTTGAATTAATCCAAAATGTCTTTCCGTTGTAACAAGATGCTCATTAGAAACTTAATAATATTTACTTGATATATTGTTTCTATTTATTTCCAGCTTTTTAATTAAATAGGAATAACTGGGAATAAATGTTGAATATTGAAACTTATTTAAAACGAGGTTTTTTTATTCCTTGTATCTCTAACCACATACTAGCAATCTACAAATCTACAAACTCGTGCTACGCCCAACTAGAGGTAGGAGTCATCAATGATAATCCTTATCGAATATTAGTGCGTTTGGATTAGCGTTATCACAGAGATATATTGATCCTATCGATCCTACAAATACGACAGATAGTACTGTATTAGTAAGAACTCTTTTTGGTTACCGCTATCACAATATTCATTATAAATAACAGCAATATTTTTAGAAAAAGTAGAAAAACCAATTATTGATGTACAGGGTGACAATTTGTATAGTATATTAAGTATCAAGAACGATAATCAAATTTTACCGATCGAAAACAATAATTGTTTGGAGGAGGAGCTTAGCGACGACTCCAATTATTGTCTGAGATTGGTAGTGCTCATTAATTTCCAGCTAATAACTGAAAAATCAAAAGTGACTCTATTTCAAAAATAACGTCGATTAAATTGTCAGAAGTACTTAGTCATAAGCTCACCAAATGTAGGACACAACCCTGTAAATATATATTACTATGGGAATGTATTATAGTTTATTATACCAGTAATATAGATATTTTCCTTGAGAATATATACTAAAAATCCTTAGCAGTATTAATATTGTATTACAAATGGCGCGTCGAAAAAAACTACCGAAACTCCTGACGATATTCTACAGACTAAATATGTGGAAAAAGTGAAAAACATGAAGAGACCTTATAATCTAAAATCTTTGCAATGTTTCACTGGTCTGACAAATCACTTTAGAAATTTCATAAAAGATTATGGAAAAATTGTTCGCCCTTAGGATGCTTTGAAATGTAAAAATAAACCTTTCATTTCTGAAGATTGTGAAATCGCTTTTGAAAAATTGATAGAAGCTATAACATCTGAAGCAATTCTTCGTATTCCAGACCCAAGGTTGAATTATGAACTGTCAACTGATTCCTCTTATTATCGCTGTGGTGCAATACTTTATCAGAGAGATATTACAGAAAGGAAAACTCATCAGCTAGAGTTATATCATATTATTCCAATACTTTCTCCAAGTGAAAAAAATTATTCTGAGAAGGAATGTCTAGCAGTAGTAAAAGCTGTAAAATATTTCAGAACTTATCTAGAAGGAAAAAATTTCATACCGACCATCGAACCCAACTACGTTCATTCATCAATTTGTGCTCAAAATCCGCATGAAACGATACATGTCGACTTCGTAGAATTATGTAAAAAATCAGATTTGAATAGGCAAACAAAATCTTTTGTATTAATCATTGACGAGGCTTCAAGATATGTATCTGCAAAACCATTAAAGCAAAGTGGTATAGCACTGAAGAATTATTTTAGTAAGCTTCATTTTCTAATTAAAATAACAAATGTTACTGATTTACCTCTGGAATATTTCATGATTGGGCATTATCAAGAGGAATAAAATTAATTCATACAACTCCCTATCATCCTAGTGGTAAATTTCTCTCACAACGAGTATTTAGGATGTTCACCCAATTTCAAATTATATGGAAAAACTATAATTTTACAAGCAGATAAGTAATTAGGAATAGAAATTCAAATAGATGAAGAACACAAGACTGTTGAAGAACAATTGAGATATAAACAGAGAGTACAGGATCAAGCAAATAGAAGAAATACATTGCCACTGCCAATATTGAAAGTTGGAGACTGGATTCTTACACAAAATCAAAGGATTGGAAAAGAATTTGTAACGAGAGGTCCTTTCCAGCTAACGAAGATAAAAATAATTAATGCTGGTTTGGCCTATGTACATTTTAATAACACTTCTAAAGAAGAGACTGCACATATATCAAATATTCGACCATATCATCACAGGAGTGATGATTTCTTGGGATGGTGAGATTTGTAAGACACAACCCTGTATATACAGTGTGACCCATTTAAGATGGAAGCACCCTTATAAAACTTACATTTTTCAACAGATTGGAATAATTTTTTTTTTCGTTAGGTAGACATTCAAAAAGTCTACTAGGGCACCAAATTTCATAAATCTTCATTTCCAGGGCCAACTAATCTTATTTTTCAAGGTCAAGCATCTAAAAAAATTACTAGCGATTTTTCTAGAAAAAATCTGACTACACCATTGGATTCGCACCATTTTCAAACGGTAAAATACGTTGGAATGCGTCAATCAATAAAAAAGTTATAAGGAAATGAAATTTGAAATATATGCCGTTTAATCAACCCACCAATTCAATTTCAGAAGTTTTATCAAAATTCTGAAAACACCACTGTATTAAGGGGGTTTTGATATATGACTAGTCAAAATTATCGAAATCTGTAAATAAATAAAAAAATTATAAGATAATAAAATTAGAAAAATATATTTATGGATTTTCAGGAAAATGTCATTTTATCTCATAGTTTTTATTTATCAACAGATTTCAATATAATAACAGTCAGTGATATTTCGAGACACCCTCAATACAGTGGTGTAATCAAAGTTTTGATTAAAGATCTGAAATTGAATTGGTGGGTTAATTAAACGGCATATTTTTCAAATTTCATTCCCTTATAACTTTTTTATTGATTGATGCATTTCAACGTAATTTACATATGAACCATTTGAAAGTGTGGCGAATCCAGTGGTGTATTCAGATTTTTTCTGAAAAAATCGCTAGTAATTTTTCTAGATTTTTTACCTTGAAAAATAAAAGTAGTTGGCCCTGGAAATGGATGTCTACCTAACGAAACAAAAATCATTCCAATCGGTTGAAAAATGTAAGTTTTATAAGGGTGCTTCCATCTTAAATGGGTCACACTGTATATATTACTATGGGAATATATTAGTTTATTACACCAGTAATATGCATATTTTCCTTGAGAAAAGATACTAAGAATCCTTCGTAGTATTAATACTGTATTACACCAAATTAGTTTGTTTTCTGAGAATATTCTCTACAGTATTCTTGAAATAGAGTATAGCAACCAGTAAATAAAACTTACCGTTTGGACAACAGATGTCGTAAGTAATCAAGAAACCTGGATCGTGCAAAAAATACTGTAATTGATTGAACAATATTTTTACGATCGAAAGTAAGAAGGTAATTCATATATCACTTCCCCGTGGTCTTTCATAACAGACCATTCAACATATCGCATTTTCATCCATATTTATTTTCTTTATTATCGAGCAAACTCGATCGAGATGAATCATCCAATTGATATACCAAAATATTGAATGATTCACCGATACCGTAAATTTAGTACCATGTCATTTCCTAGATCGCTTGCTATGCCATACGATACCGTAACCATTCAACCGCAAAGACTTGTCGAAGTAAAAGCTGAAACACCTGAACAATAGGTGACATACTATACACATCAATAGGATTTTCGTTCTGGGAACATATTCCGTCAAATTATCATAAAAAATGATACCTATCTTTGTATTCTGTAATGAACACTTCTACAAGAGGCCGTTGTTTCATCGAATATTTATGAGCCTTATCTAGATAAGGCAAATATCTGATGATTGAAATAGTCATCGCCATCATAAAACATTTTCAGACATTATTACACCAGCATGGTTTCTAGGAAATATGTTTTTTGGTTTAAAATCATAGAAAACGATACGAAAACAATTGATGAGAAAGGACCCCGCTCAAACGTTATGGAAAAATGATCTATGTGGGAATTGCCTGAATTTTGAATATTGTTCAAAGAACGTCTTCCTGATTAAAAATTACCATTGCGCCTAAGTCCAATAACCAATAGTTTCGGAGATATTGGCCAATAATTCTGAAAAATAATGTGTTTTGTTAGTAAACTCGTGTTCAATCACTTTCCTTTCATTATTAGATTTTATCAGATATTTTGTTAAATCTTCCCTTACATGTATTGAGCTCATTAAGAACATACAAAAAATGCCCACGTGCAACCCTGTTTTATGGGCGAAACTTTGTTTGTTTTTCTGATCGAAACATGCATAACCCTACACTTGTACTTATTTTGTGACTCTGTGGAAAATTAACATCATCATCATGATACTTTTATTATAGACGAACTTGTATAATAGCACATTAAATCTTCTGAAACGTTCTCGTGAAAAAAAAAAGTGCGACCTCCACTCAACATCAATGAATTTATTATTTTTCAGTATTTATTTTCCAGTATCGTTGGCCAATATTTCCGAAGCTATTGGTTATTGGACTTTAGCGCAATGATAACTTTGAATCAGGAAGACTTCCTCTACACAATATAAAAAATTCAGACAAATCCCACATGATCACTTTTCCATTACGTTTGAGCGGGGTCCTGTGAAGTCATGGCAATATAAGTAGAGTTTTATTAATATATCAATTTTTTTAAGTAGTACTTAGAAGATCACTATCTATACGCAAGAAAAATCTTGAAGGTATACAGAGTAATTCCAATTCGAGTTCCCCCACTGTGATCTAGGAAGATATTAATAATTTTTTTCTGGCATCGTATTTGATGAGATATATGAACGGCACATTTTCGGTGCGATGGTTTTTCAAATTTACCATCAGACCATCATCTTTATTTTTTCTTATGAGCGCCTATTGGATTGTCACAAATTGTAATACTTTTATATTGCGTCAGCTACTATTTCACAACTAGAATTTTCAAGTCTGCTCTGATTTCGACAAATAACACTTTTAGAACTAATCAATTCGTCGTTACCTCAGGTCTACTATGAAGAATCCAAAGTGATATTAAACGTAAATAGCATATACATAACAAGTGTTATAAACACCCTTCCAGTAGCAGTAGCAGATTATTTATATTTATAATATCATATTATTATTTATTAGCTTATAGATGTTGTTACGGTGAATAATACATTGAGATTCGTTCAATTTCTTAGAACGAACTAACGAACTAATTTAATAAAAAGAAGCCCCCTGTTAGTACTAACAAGCACACGAAGTTTAATCAGAATTAGCGAAAATTTTTTTGAGTAATAAATTCACGAGAAACAGATTTCTCTTCTATTAAACTTTTAACACCCCATTACTCGGAAACGAAGCATTTAGGACACACGTTTCTAAGTTTCTTTCATAAATTGTGACAAAGAATCACCAGCTGAAACTAATGACATTATTTAACATACACCCTGTATATAACAGGTGTTATAAAGATCCTTGTAGTATTTTAATCTCGAGCGCAGTCTAGCAGATTATGTATTAGTTGCATTTGTATTTGTTCACAAGCAACATATACAATTTTTGGACGTGAAAACAAATGTTATATTATTATTTAATATTAATTAGCTCATATACAGAGTAACCCATTTGAAAGCGGGCCTCCTCTCTAAAACTTTTATTTATAATCCGATTCGGAGGTTTTTTATTCAATACATAGAGCATTGATAATTCTAATTGAGTGCCATAAATTCGAAATAAAAATAAAAATTTCAAGGCCTACTTCGATTTTTTTTCAAGGTCAAAAATCCAAAAAATATACTACGCCACTGGATTCACGACATTTTCAAGTGGTGTGTGTAAACATTTCGTAGGAATGCGTCCATCAATAAAATAGTTATATGGGTATAAAATTTGAGAATTTTTTCAATAAATCAACCTACCACTTCAATTTCAGAACTTTTATCAAAATTCTGACAACACCACTGGATTCAAAATATTTCGAAATATATTTGGTCAGAATTTCATCGAAATCTGTTCATAAATAAAAAAATTGTACCTGGCAACAATTTTTCGAAAATCATTATCGAATATTTCCATTGTATATTAAAAATCCCATATGAAGTGGGACATTTTTAGACCCAGCTATAGAAGTTTTTTCACCCACAAAATAAAAGACGCAAATGGCCTATGCTAATTTTCATACGATAGTTCGTTAATGAAAACCCCGGTTTTCGCCACAGCAAAATCGCGTTGTGGAATTTTTTAAACGAAAAATTGTGAAAAAAATTACTTTTTTGGCTTTTTGCAAATATTTCCAAAACTATTGAAGGAATCGTTTTACAGTCAATAGAACTTTTCTAGAGAATTATTAAACCTACAAAATGGTTTTTTGTACGACCCGATCGGTGCATTTTCGTCTGACTGATAGATAATAACATGTAATATCTAACAGAAAACAACTACTTCCCCGGATACAGCCATGCTGGACATTGAACTACCTCTGATAGATATTGTGAAAAGACTCTAACTGAAAAGAAAAAATTATTTAAGTGAAAATTCGGATTTTCATTCAGATAGTTGATTTTACTTAATTATCTCTAAAAATTCATTAAATACATTTTGATTTCTGTGAGTGATATTTTTTAATAATATTCTCCCTATTTAGCTTCTTTAATGAATTTTCAATGAAAACTAGAAATAATTAAGAAAAATCAACTATCTGAATGAAAATGCGAATTTTCACTGTCAGATTTTTCCGTTTCAGTTTTAATTTTTCAATTTTCATGGACAATGTTCCCCTTTTCAACATAAAAATAAACTCATGTAGTTTTTGGACACTTTCATGGAAAATTATCGATAACTTTGATGCACTTGTGTAACTACTTCCGATAAATACATGTTCAATGATACAAAAATATTCTTGTCATGACAAAAATCGAGAATCAAGAGACTGAAAAAATCACGAGAACTTACTCGAACGTTTTTTTCTACTCTCTTAGAATTACATTTTACATTATCACCAAAAAAAGGACCGCTTATGTATTTACCATCGAAAAATACCATAAAAAGTTCCGTCAAAGTGTACCTAGTAAAATACAGATTAGGATTTGGTATCACATCTACGGCTTTGCGGTTTTAGTTATTTGTTTGTAGCTGTACAGTACTGTTTGTTTTGTTTTTGTCTCGACTTATTATTCTGAGTAACTGCAAATAAACATTATGATTATTATTTATCTATATTTTTCCTATTCAACTTAGGTACTCGCGAAATCATTATTTCAACTTCATTAAGAACCGTAAACAGATAATAGATAGTCTCTCATCGGATAAGATCCGACACTATTTGTTTTTTAAAATTAGTCATTATTTACCATATGTATAAGTACTATTCAGAAAGTGATACCGAGGAACTGGTTGAAAATTGATAGGTTAATTCAAGAACAAGAAGCGAGTCGAATGTCTAAGATCACGAGTGAAACGTTCGCTTGTTCTATACTAGTTATAAAATGATGATGAGTCAGAAAAGACGTCATGATTGTAATTTGTCAGCATTCCACGCAATGAACCATATTAAATAGAGTAAAATGAACAATATGCTAAAGCTATTCGAGCCATTTGGAGTTTAAACTGGGCGTATATGTTGGGTCGTAGAACTATTGCAATATCGGAAACGGTGAACGATACAAAGATATTAAATTATATAAAAATTGCGCATTATAAGGAACAATCAAATGATGTCTCAAAATCGAGATTATCACGAACTGTTTTCATAATGAAAAATAAAATTTAGGTTTTGATACCATTTATACTTAGTAGGTTAGGTTAGGAGTCTATTGGGGCCCTCCCAGAAAAGAGAAAATAAATGAGTCAGCAAAATCTGTTATTATCGGATGGTCTATATAGTTAGGGGAGCCGCCAGTGAAAAAATGCAGCGAACAGCTATACTCCTTCCGAGCTCAGGAATGGAGGCACGTTCCTCGATGATACCAAATCCAAACTATTTTCGATTTTGAGTAGGGCCCAGCCGAGAAACAAGAGAAAGTATTTTGATAAATTTCAGCCGTCTTCTATATTCCTTCCGTTGAGATATGTTATTCAGAAAGTAATCAGTTATCATCAAGGCAGCAATCCGGGCAGCTGATGAACTTGGTCTCGTATTCGACACTGAACGGGCAAACCCAAACTCTGTCACTGAGTTGGAACCCGTTCAGCAAAAAGCTCACATCAAAGCTGCGGAGACTGAGGTCCTCCTGTAGCTGCACAAGGATAAGCCAATGCATGGGGTCTTCTTCAAGAACATTGAAGACCTTGGCTTATCAAAAAACCTGACCTTTGCTTTCCTCAGGTCAAGTGAGCTGAAGTCGGAGACCGACGGATTCATAATGGCTTGCCAGGATGGTGTCTTCAACACCCTGGTCTACCGTAGCCGCGTGATGGGTATAGAGATCCCCGACACTAGATGCAGAGCGTGTCGTGGGGCGCCTGAGACCCTTATGCATTTGCTGTCAGCATGTCCAGCATATGCGGTCTCAGCCTATATCCACAAGCATAACGCGGCTCTACGAGTGTTGTACTACAATCTACGACACTCGTACGATATAGACGAGACACCGGTGTTGCCTTATGCTCTGGGCGATATTGAGTCCGTTGTGGAGTATGAGAAGTGCCGAATATATTGGAACTACTCATTCCCCACCCTCAGGCAAATACAAGCCACTAAGCCTGATGTAGTCCTCCTCGACCATCAGAGTAAGACGGATTTTCGTCATGGAGTTTTCGGCTCCTGGTGAAACGAACATCGTCCGAAAAGAGGAGGAGAAACGCACTAAATATCGAGACTTACTCTTTGAACTCCGCAGGCTCTACCCAAACCATTCTGTTAAAATGGTGGTTCTGATTATAGGGGTCCTTGGTGGAATGATGGACACACTGCTCTCGAACTTAAAAATCATACCAGCTTGCCGTAATATGGCAGAAATCTTAGCCGGACGAATGCAGAAGGCCGTCATCCTTGGTTCACTGCGTCTGCTCAGGGCACATGATTCTCGGACCCAGTAATCGCTTACCCCACGGACGTGGGGAGTGGTTATCTGGGTAAACGATCCAGCGCGCCCTCCGTATGTGTCGGAGCTCCGGAGACAGGGCCTGGCTGGAATATCCTTTTAGGAAAAATATAATAATAATAAACGGCTTTATTATTTTCAGCATAATACAATATTAGCATATATTCCGTCATTTTCAAATATGATTGGTATTGCAAAACTGAAAATAAAAGGCGAAGTTCAATTCTAGTAGCAGGTGAAACCTACTACTGACTTGCTCTTCCACTCAACCTTCAATGGTCTCAAACATCAGATAGAAGACAGGTTTATAACTAAATATTAACTAAACAACTAAATAACATTGTTTCGTTCTTATTTTGTTCTTATCTCATCTAGTTTTCCACTGTGGTAGGTATACAGAAATTTTTAAATTTGACTTTCACTTATCTTTAGTTTCAGACTAGTTTTGAATCTTGATAGTTTTAAGTATTTTATAGAGGTAGGAATATAATTATTGTAGACGGTGCAAATTTGGTATGAAAATATCAATAGAATTTTTCAAAGTAGGTTGGTGTTTTTCAATTTAGAACTAGTCTAAAATGATTTGAAATCATGTAGCTAACAAACGAATTCCACGATATCGAAAGAAAGCTATTATATAATGGTTTTTTCTAATTTTGTTTCGTGACATGGTCCGTGATCTCATTGTGATCAAGCTATAATATAACGTTACATCAAATCATAATCATTGGGGTTAATATAATTTCTTTAAACTGAAATACTCAATTAATTGATTAATAAACTAAAAAAATCAAATGACAATGTACTCAAGAAGTTTCTGAATGAAACAGAAAACACTCATGACTGAATCTGTATGTACAGTTGTGTGCATAAAAAAGTCGTACAGCAGTTAAAGGCTATTGTGAGCCAGACTTGTCAATCTTAATTAAATTATCGACTTTGACAAGTAGAGTCAAAATTCAAACAAATTTTGTCAGTAACACGTAACGCGCTTTCAATTTTTTTTAGATCAATTAGTGCAATAATGCAGTTAGTACAATGCCTTGTACGACTTTTTTGTGCACACAACTGTACCTCAATAATATTGAACCTTAGGAGTTGCACCTTATGAATTGTGTGAAGCGATGTAGTCTCGCTCTTACCGGAACGTTATTTCTTCAATAATTATTGAAAGTAATTCGATAAAAAATTCCGTCATCAGCCACTATATTAATTCGTCTCCACGTTTATTGAAGCCACCTACACGAAGACAACCACATCTTGACCCTGATAATGATATATTTCTATCTGAAAATGACACGGTGCCGAATAAAATATATTTGAAAAACCAATTCCATAAAACCCAGTGTTATCTTATTCCAACAGTTATTCAGACAATCACGGAAAACCATTTCGACATCATTGATTGAAGTACAAGCCTATTGTTTATTTGTGGACAATGTACAGTATAAGTGTGAGAGTAAAGATACATGCTTAAAATGACTCAACATGCCAAAATAAAAACACTAAAAACCAAACACATAAAATAGTCATGAAGTAAAAACTCCATAGAAAATAGATATACTCGACAAAACGCTGGAATGCGGCACATTTTCAGTAGGGACTATCGGCCGCGCTTAGGATCTCACGTTGAAAGTTAAGACTCTCGTCATTTCTAGTTTGCACAAATATCCTGAAGACTTCCGACGTTCATAAGGGTGCAGTCGGATGGTAAGTATCATCCTATCTCGAGTATTCCCATTTCCAATGTTTTAAAATTCCAAGTAAAAACTGTGCCATCTCGAGTATAGGTGAATTTATGTCTGTTTATGTCTTAAATAAGGATACCTTTTAAGATATACATACATAATAGAAAACTCAAACCACCATACTAATGACCACTGAATTAATATAACGCCAATTCAATTCCACGCAGTCAAATGTTTCCGTCAGGTTAGTTCTTTCTGGTTCGATCATACCAAATAATTACTCCTCTCAAAATGTATGTATTTAGTTTCCACGCACTCAAATGTCTACATAAGGTTAGTTCGTTCTAGTTAATCAGATTAAATAATTACTCCTTCTTTTTTTTCAGGGTTTTTTTTAAGGTACCCTCACTAAGGGCGATACTCGAGATGAACCCAGGAACCAGGTAAAATTTTACCTATACTCGAGATGGCACAATTTTTACTCGAAATTTGAAAATACTCGAGATGGCATGGTACCAGCCGGATTACTGAAAGAAAAAAATTTGAAAAAAAAAACTAATGGAATAGTCGATACAAGGCAATTTTTACATCTCTACTGGCCTAATAGCCTTCAGAGGGCAGGGGGTTGACATTTCTTGACATTATTATATTGTCATTAAAACTGAACCAACTTAAATTTTCCACTCCGTCGGTCCTATTCAACTTGCAAGATTTGACGTAAACAAACGAACCTAGCAAGTTAAATAGAAGCTTGTAATAATAATAAATAAAAAACATCCAAATGTGCATGCAAAACGTAAAAGAAGTAGGAGACCAAACAAAGCGTTTGGAGTAGGTATTCACAATTTCGATGTTTCTTCATTTCTGAAATAGTTTCAAGGTCTGCATTCTCAAACGGCACTTCATTTCCTGTCCTTGATATTCTCGAGATAATTCACATCGAGAAATGCTAGGAATCCTGAATTTGTTGGAGCGACAAAGTCGTTCAATTTATCACAGTTTGTACTTACTATTTTCGTTCGGTTTGCTCATTAACTAACATAATGAACAGATTTCCATGTTGACATCAATAGGGAGTCAGAATATATTATGGTGAAACGTCTAGAGAAATATGTTTTTGTTCGACTCGAGGATAGGCACGGATCGTTCCTTGAGAATGGTTTTGAATGAGATTTCAAGAAACATCCAGTTTATCATAGTGTGAGAGAACTATGAAATAGGAGTACTGATTTGCAATGCAGGGGGCTGTGATTGGATATTTGAAATTTTTGAATTCCACAAGGAACCACTCTAGAACCCATATTGTTCTCCATAGGCGCTTTCCAGTAACGTAGGTAAATGCTCAGAACAGCTTTGTTTATTTTACTGGAACTCAAAAGAGCTGTACCTGTTCTGTACCTAGGCTGTATCAAGCATAAACATCCCATGTACATTGCTGGAAAGCGTATCATGTCTACAACTTGAATTTCTTGATATATTTCCAGTTTATTTTGATTCAGTTAGCAAATAACGCTACCAGTTTTCTTCAGCTGAAAGGGACTTTGTATTTTACATATGTGGACTATTAATTTATCAACACTCCTTTATTGAAAATGGAGCACTATAGTGATTCAGAATTCTATAAGCCAACCGGCAACTATTGAACAGGGTGTCCCCAAGGCGCAATACTTTGGCCTTTACTCTTCCTTGTATATGCTAATTATTTGATGTGAATTAATATTTCGGAAATTCATGTAATCGCTTATGCAGATGACGCCAATTTCCTCATCAAAGAACAGAATCTGAAAACACTCAGAACAGACGCAATCTATCTATGATCAAGTGATATAATGGGCAAACAAAAATAATTTGGCACTCAATCAACATATTCAAAACATCGCTGATGTAATTCGCTCTTCATAATGTCCCAAAAATTTGAAAATCCGTGGGAATGACGATTTGCAGGTTGAATCCTGCTATTCAACAAAAATGCTGGGTTTTGCATTAGAAAAAATGTTATACATTGAGGCTTATGTCAACGCACTGTGGAAAACAATTGTTGAATTTGTACAATGCTTCCATACATTTTCATTTACTCTATGGAATTCTGAGTTGGGGCACAGGATCTTCGCAGAAAGAGTTTTAATTTTGCAAAAGAAATCCGTCAGAAAACCATTGCACAAATTGGATGGAGTTATATAGAAATAAATTTAAAGAATGGAAAATACTTACTGGCATTTAGGTATATCTATAAATTTTGTATCCACGCATATAAGAATAAAGTAAACTTTGCAACTAACCAACATCAGTAATTGACTCGTTAAAGATATGTACAATATGCGACGAACATATTTATACCAAAAAAGTCATTTATATCTTAGGCCCACACCTTTCACTGAGTTTGACTCCAAGCTAAACTGGAACAATCATATCGAACATAAAGTTCGGAAAGCCACAGCTGCTTTCTGGGCATGTAGAAGTGCATTTGGCAGGATGTGGGAGCGCAGCCCCAAGATTATATAATGGATCTACCTACGGAACCATAGTATAGTGGCATGGTCCAGAATACGACAAATCAAAGACCCAATTAGGGTACAAAGCCTGTTTTGCGACAACAAGTGAAATGAGGACGGCACCCACTAGGGCGCTGGAAACGCTCATAGGACTGCCTCTTCTGCACCTCTTCATTAAACATGAGGCAAGCAAAGCCATTGCTCGCTCAAACCAATGGCGGAACGAGAGAATATATGGACATTACCGATTATGCAATCAAACGGTAAAGGAATACGATTCAGCAAAAGGCCGCAGCAGGGTTGCTCAAGTCAGTATTAGATTCAGTACAATCAGTGATATTTTAGTATTGCAGTACCTCTTTCCTATATCTAGTACAATTTGTTGAACGGTTGAATTTTAAACTTGTAGGTGAAAGGTACACCTATACTACAGAACAACATATGAATTCCTGAGGGAGATTCTAGTATGAAATATTAAAACTTATATTCAATGTCCATATTATTGTTATTGATTATGTAACATTCTTCTGCTCTGTGATGTCATTACCAATGACCACAAACCAATTATTGTCAGATTCTTACGGTCATATGTCATCAAAGCTGTCAAAATTCTTACCAATTTTGAATTTTCCCTCGTATTTTGTGTTTTCTGTACAATTGTCTCGAATCTAGTACAATTTTACGACACTTCCTAGTACACAAATTTTGTTAGGTGAAGCAACCCTGGGTCGCAGTTAAGGAAAGGAAAGACTGGGATCATCTGGTACACCGATGGCTCCATATGGGTGAATCAGCCGGCGCCGGGGTATACGGCCAATCTCCTAGAGCGGAACCCTGTTACACTCAAGTGTATTTTAGGCAGACGTTTATGCCATACTCGCCGCCTGTGTAAGAGAAAATACCAACACTGGCAACCATGACCAGCAAATCATGATATCCACCGACAGCCAAGCGGTTACCAAGGCCCTCACCTCATACAGAGTCAGTTCGATGCTGATGTCTGAGTGCATTGACGATCTGCAAAGGCTATTTATTCATTGGCAATAAGGTACTTTGGGTCGTCGGTCACATCGGAGTGCCCGGAAACGAACAGGCCGATTATTTGTCAAGACACTGAGCGAAAAGCTCAACGATTGGACCAGAACCAATCCTAGGAGTTTTTAGATTATGAAGCATCTCAACCATGAAGGAAATCCTGAAAGTACAATTCCAGGATGCATAGAAAGTGGCCCCAGACTGAGACAATCGAAACTCCATAGGAGGACCAAGACTCTGCTCTCAATGAGCAGAAAGGAATCATAATGGTGGTAGGGCTCCTGATGGGTCACTGTCATCTAAACAAGCACCTCAACATTATAGGTGTCATTGATGAAACTGATTACAAGTGGTTCTTGAAGGATGAAAAGTTGTACATGACTGGTTTTGGGTAATTCTAGAATACAAAATCCCAAATATAGTGGTTTATCGTACAATTCATTAACTTTCCCCAATTGAATGGCAACAAAATTTTCGAAAAAAATTGAACATCTTTTGAAATTTGTTGTTTGTGATATTAGGGCGCTAGCACCATTTTTCTCTTGATACTTTCCCAATGCGTAACCATATAAATTGTGTTATCAACGTTTTCCATTGTTTTCCCATAAACTGCATTATTCATGAGTCTTTTACAGCTTTGTTAGATCTATTTCGCATTTCAGTATTCAAATCAATATAAGGGTTCATCCAACATGACCGCTTGAATCTCAACACTCTATATGTGTTCATGACAATAAGACCATTGGCCACAGCCTGTTGTAAGCTTTTATAATGTACAATATATTTTCTTTTGTCATTTAAAATTGGAGTTAATTTAGGAAATTTCGATTTGGAATGTGAAGGTATAACTTTCAACGAGAAAAGGGAGATCAGCATGTTTGTCTTGGGGATAATGAACATTTACTTCAAGAACATAACCGTATGGACTATCAGATGCCACACCCATTACGTCCAAATTGATAATTTCATTGGGTGTTAGCCAAGCAAAATCGTTGATGGGTAATGGTTGTGACATACTGTGACCATATAGGTTGGTGGCATTTAAATATGATATGAATGATGAAGGTTCATCGGGGTTATAATCTGGTAAAAATTTATTATTAGGTATATGCTTCCTTTCACTACACTGACTTATTCCACCCCGTATTATTTTCTTGATTTCTTGAAAAAATGAATCATGTCATGAATATTCCATATTCTCAAGTAATGCCCAGTAGTCGCAGCAATACGGAGATTGCGAGAAAGGTATCGGTTAGACACACTTATGGTTCTAACCGCCCACAAATATTCTATCTATCTAAGCTTGAAGATTGTATCGAAACTGCACCAACTATCAACTGATTTTAATTTTAATTTCGATTTTTTACGTTATTCATACCAAGTACATCGTGAATGCTTTCTACTTTACACTTTTCAACAAGAGAAAAGAAATTATAATTATTATGATTACTATTATTGAAAAAATGTGAATCCAGTCGTAAAATCTACTTCAGGACATCTGCTGGCTGGAAATGCACTTGCACAAGTTTAATTCAATCTTCCTCTCACTTCCCCTAGAAACGGGCATGTACTTGAAATTTGAGTACTAGAAAATTCTCCGTGATAACAAATACTAATGATTCACTTGATTATTTCTTACTTTAGCTGATTACTTTTAATTTTATAAATTACAAGCTGTTCAAATATCAATGAGTGCCATGCTTTAACTATTTACTGTGTGATAACGATTCATTATTGTACAATAAGAAATACATTAGCGGTGCAAATCCGTGATGTAAATAGATTGTTGGTAGTGTGCAATTATTTCCAGTTTCCTAATATGTTTGTAATAACAAAGTTCAGGGCAAGCGGATTAGTAGTTTTCTAGAATTTTCAAGGTATTGGAAAAACTGTATTGAGGTGTGAATCCATGAATAAAAACACTGAAAATAACGATGTGCAAATGATGTTCAAGATCAAGGCGATATAACGAGTAAAAATATAAAAAAGGTGAAAAATAGTTTTGGAGCATTTTGATAACCTACCCGAATCCCAATGTATGTTTACTAATGTTTGAAAAAATGAATCAAATCCCGGAAAAAATTGTCGATCGTACATCGTATTATGCCTGAGCTCTGTATGAGTAGAAACTGCCAGTTGTTGTTTTTCCTATTAGTTGAGTGGGTCGACTGCTAAGGTCATTAGCAAATAATTGTCTCATCTTGCTAAATTTCTTAATACAGGTTTATTTTTCAGATATTGAATGGTTCTTCCTTGGAAGTAGGGGTTTGATAGATATTATTTCGTGCATTGTGGAAGACATAAGTTTCTTTGGTGAATTTTCTGCTCATTATATGCTCCATTGTAATTGGGGTTTTACATTCTTCACATATAGGTTGGGGCTCTCCAAGCATTAAGATTATCGAGGTGAGATTTGTATGTCCTATTCTCAATCTGCATAAAATGAGTTAACCTTTCCGTTTCAGTTTGTTGCAAAATTTCCACTTTGTGACAAGTGGTTTGATATTTTTTAATTTTGACGGGTTTGCGCTCCATTCATGTTGCGAACTATTCCGTATTTTGTCTTTCAAGTATAATTCAGTTTTGCAGGGGTGTTTTCATCAGGGGGAGTTTGTATTGCTTCTTTTGCTCTTGTATCTGCGTCTTCATTACCATTTGTGCCAATATGGCATAGTATCCATATCATGACTTATTTTGTCCTTTGTTCTCCAACCAATGATAAGTATATTGAATTGTTGAAAGGGGGAACATTATCCATAAAAATTGAGAAATCAAAAATATTTTTTTTTGTAATATCTAACAGAAAACAGCTACTTCCCCAGCTAAAGCCACGCTGGACATTGAACTACATCTGATAGATATTGTGAAAAGACTCTGATTGAAATGAAAAAAATCTGAATGTGAAAATTCCCAGTTTCATTCAGATAGTTGATTTTTTTTTATTTATATTTAGTTTTCACTGAAAATTCATTGAATAAATTAGATAGGGAGAATGTAATTAAAAAACATCACTCACAGAAATCGTTCATTTCATTGAGTGATATTTTTGTTTTTCGTTAAGACAGTTTCGAATTTTTAGGGTACCTACTGACTACACTTTGTGAACAATAGAATAATCCATCAATATTTTTGAATGCCCTGATAGTGATGTATCACAGCCTATCACTTCTTTAGTATGAAAATCTTTTGGAAGCAAAATCTTCGAAGTTTCACGTTGTAGCAAATGCATAATGAATTTCTGAAACTCCAATGACTTTTCTAAATTAGAGCTGGCATTTCCCAATCTTTTAGAAATTCAGTCGGTGCAGAACCTACTTATTCGTCACCTGAGAACCGAACACCTAACACCTGATAGTCAACTGTACTGCCGAATTTGCGCCAAAACAACTGACCAAATCTGATCATAACTATGAAGCTCTTCAGTTGGCGAAGTGGTCGTGGTATTAGGGCATTTGCCTCTCACCCTGTCACGGAGCGAACGTAGTTCGGAATACACTAGTATGTGAACTACAGGTCCCGGATCTTCCAAATTTTTACAATATGTTCAATGTCGTTGGCCAAAGACAGAACGGAGTGGTGCAAATTTGATGGCAATTGCCTAAATGTAATGTCTTCTTTTGAACTGGAATTTTTGAATCCTCGCGGGTCACCATACATTTCATTGTACCAAAAAGCAGATATTCACAATTCCATGGACCATTTTAGGAGTATTCATTCAATTCTTTCCAACTCCTTAGATGACGTGGTGTTGCATGTTTTTCCGGTTTTTCCTGTAGCTGTAAATGCGAATGCCCACCGAATCCATTCAAGTCGTCCTGGAACGCCGATCAATTATTTTTATGTTACTTTCTTATTATTGTATTCAATATTTTCCTCCAAACCTTCTCAAGGAATGTGCTCCCGAACCAACACCAGTTCTTTGCAAGTTATTCAACCTCTTTTATAATTTGGGGGTATTTCCGTTCATCTGAAAAGAATACAACCACTTCCAAAAAAGGAGAAAAGACCCTACCTAGCAATCATGTATCTATTCCACTTCTATTTGTTATTCCTAAGGTCATGGAAAAAGTCATCAACATCGATATCGTGAAATATCATCGGAGATCAGATGGAGTGAAGCCCCCTAATAAACACACACTTTTTGATTATGTATAAAAAACAAAAAAGAGCCATTCGCCTCGTAGGTGATGCTTTTCTCGCAAGCTTGCTCAGTTCTCTGGAACACCGCAGAAAGTTGGCGATCCATCTCTTTTTTATGGATATTTTTTGACGATGCTGAAATACCATCAAATATTCCACCGTTAGTATACTACAAGCCCGCATAACAATATGAGGGGGGTCATATGAAACATGGTCATAACGATGATGCTATATGAAAAAGTAACTTTAGGCACTATGCCGTCAATTCTGGATGGTACATTTGACTATAATAATAATAATGTTTCATCTGAAGATGTGCTTTTCGTACAAAATATTCTTGTACGGCATTCCTCAAGTTGGGTAGATTATGAAATAATAACCTCCTAGAACCTACTGCCGGACAAAAATAATAGGACCGGAAGCCAGGATTATTTTTTAATTTTCAAAATAAAAAAAATCCTGGTTTCCGGTCCCACCACCCAGAATTGACGGCATAGTGCCTGAAGTTATTTTTTCATATAGCAGCATCGTTCTGTACGTGTTTCATGCTGGGTCAAATGACCCCCACAAATTTTTATGCGGGCTTTTAGTCTAGCGTTCCCATCGAAACCGACCCGTCGAGCTTAGTCCTCACATCCGTATGCCGTCATTTTGGAAATATGCCGAACATCTCTTTCCCAGTGCTCGTTTTTTCAACGAGCGGCAAAGTTTTGGAACTCACTGTCTCGGGAGCTGTGCCTTGAGGTATACAGGCTGCGGAAATTCACAAAGTTATCTGAACTTTGCATCAATTTCCTTTCCGTGCGAAACAGAATATTAAAAAAAATATTCAATATTACGTAACTTCATCAAGTTGAAAAATTATTTATATAACAATGATCACATTCACCAGTAACTGTAACGATAATGAAAAAATCGAAGAAATAACGACAGGGAACAGATTTTTTCGGCAACCGTCCGGGAAGTAGGAACTAGTAGGATTTTTCTTTGAGAAAGTATCACTTCAAGGACTAGTCCGGGAAGTACGTACTTTCCGGACTAGTCCGGGAAATGCCCGAATTTCAATATAAATATTTATATAAATAAGAATTAGAATGTTTCTGTTAGTACCTATCTTCTGTTCGCATTTCGATATTTAATACAAATAAGAATTAAAATGTTCGAAATTTTCTTCTACAAAGAAATATAAAAAATAAATGTGTCTCGATTGTTATTCTACACGGTTACCGAAAAAATTGTGTAAGCAACACGTCCGAAAACAGTTTTTTTGGACTCGCAGACTTCCAGGACTCGCTACGCTCGTCCTCGCCCCACTCGTCCAAAAAAAACGGGCGCATGCAAATCGGGCACCAAACAGGTCAGTTTCCAGGGATTATGAAAACTGCAATTTTGGTACCGAAGATTTAATTACGATTTAAGTACGTATGCCTACGTCTATGTCAACAGTTTTGAACGCGACAGTCTCAACCAATGAGCTACTTTAGTATAATTGAACTAGAACGAACTAACCTTACGTAGACATTTGAGTGCGTGGAACTTGAATACATACATTTTGCGAAAAGTAATTATTTAGTATAATTGGACCAGAACGAACTAACATTACGTAGACACTTGAGTGCGTGGAAATTGAACAAATGAATTTTAATTGGGTGTAAGAAACAAGAAGGCAAATCATGAATTATTGTCATCAAAATATCGATAGGAATAGGAAAAGAATATAATTATTTTATTGTTCCCTACCTGATTACAGTTGTTTAAGGAATGGTGTCGAAAAGGCCTGTCGGATTAGAGAGACACATATATTAAAATTCAAAGTCTTCAAAAACCTATACAAATCCATGACAGGAAAGTTAAAAAAAGACAGAAATTTATTGAATCAATAATTATTAAATACCAAAATAAGGAAATCAATAGGCTACACTTTATTAAATGTTTGTCATTCCATTGTTATGTCAATAAATAAGATATTAAGATTAAGATATTTTGTACAATTAATGTAATCATAATACAATAATAATCATATTTTCGTATGCTTTAAAATAGTTTTGTATTATTTACCTATTAACCTACCCAAAATTATAAAAATGACGAATGAATAATAAGGCTCGGTGCCCAAAATGCAATTTTTGTAATGGGGACCTTTTGGGTCGGTGCCCAAAATGCATGTTGAATTAGTCCTTTTATTACCTTGGTGCCCAAAATGCAAACTCCCAAAAAAACAGTGTTTTCCGGACTTGTTACGTAAATTACTAGTGTAGAGGAGATATTTGAGAATTACTCTAAAAACGGCCCTGATTTCAACTGTTACTGTCACCTCTGCTCGAGGTTCAGTTTCCACTAACCAGCCTACCTATTCGAACGACAGTTAAAAAGCATAATATACACCGTTATTGGGATGAGTCACTCCTTTGATATTCCGTTCTACAAGCTAGGTGATGTTGCCGATTTACCAAGCAGTTTGCATTCAGATGAGGATCTGAACATTTCGAATTTACCTGGCCGTGAATATGACGAAAATGGAAATTACTGTCTGGATTTGTTATGTCATATACCTGGGAGGGGATTATAGACTTTTATTAATGGTTTTATTGATAGGGCAGAAATGAATTCTTTATTTTCTTGATATTACCTACTTATCGGTAGGCTCGGTTTCTATACTTTTGGATACAGGTTTTCCCGGAACGCCAAAAAAAAACTGTTGGTTTTTGAGGCACAGGGATGTTGTTCATACCTTTAATTTTGAATAAATTAGGGACTGTTCAAGCGGATGGATGAAAGTTTACCATATTTCCGCAACCCACACGTGATTTTTTATAACCTAAGCAAAAATTAATTATCACAAGTTCGTAAAGTAGAACATTTCTGTATGAGCGAAGTTTGTTGGATGAGGCCCAGCCGAGTTCAACTAAACACGCGAATATAAAATAGCTATTTATGATACAAGTTCGTAAAGTAGGGCATTGTTTAGGCGTACAAAAAAGCCATTTACGAAAGTGTATCTTACAAAGTTTTTTATTCTACAGTTATTTGTATTTCCAAATTGTAGCAACTGTATCATTAATTTGAATGTTTTATGTTACGAATTGTCCCTTGCATACACTGATTATAGTATTAGTACAACTTCCTTTTAAATGCACTAAAAAGAAGAAAATAAACTTTGAAGTAAACCGAATCCATCAATTTGTTACATTACAAAATTAAATATAATATAAAAGCTTGTCGCGTGAATAAATCTTGATAATTTCAAATTTAATTTATAAGGAATATATACTTCTCGCAACAAGCTTTTATATCATACGTTACAAAATGATGGATTTAGATTTACTTCAATAGTACATTGTATAACTCGTGCGGAAAGTGGATATTTTGATAAGAGTGTGACGTTCATCATCTTGTCACACGAGTGTCCAAAATATCGAGTTGTACACTATACTTTTCCGAAACCTTCTTGAAAAACAAATTATGTTGGATTTTAAAAATGTCTTTGGACGACTGATAATGAAATATTTCGCACTAGGGAAACTAATTTTGTGTTCCTAGTTTATAGTGCGAAATGATTTCAAGTAGGGGTCGTCAAAACAAGAATTCTTGTCTTGATTACAACTTCTTGTCTTGTCTTGAGAAAAAGTCAAGAAATTTAAAAAAATCCTGTTTTGACGTTTTCTTGACATATTATATCTTGACTTGACTCAAGAAATTTCAATAACCTTACATGGTGATACCCCGGCGAACTTTTCATTGCGTTGCGTGCTAACGGTACAATCTGGTGGTTCCCCGATCTTTATCTGCGATAGCGACAGCAAAAGAAAAAAGCAGCAGCATTCACTAATGCAGGATAGTGGTACCAGTTAGTGGCAATACTGGCAGGAAGAAATTCTGTGATTTTTTTTGAAATTGAGGTGGATAGCACTGCCAACGGCAAAAACAAAAATGATAACTTAGCCAAATAAAAATGAAAATTAAAAATGCCGACACTTCGGGGTTGAAAAGACACTTAAAAGCAAAGCATGGTACTAGTCAAGATATTTCAAGATTCTTGTTTTCTTGACAAGAAATCATGGTACTGACAAAACATTTCTTGTCTTGTCTTGAAATCTAAAATTACTTATTGTCTTGATCTTGTCTTGAAATCACGACAAGATCACGGCAAGATTTTAAAATTTTCAAGAACTTGACGACCCCTAATTTCAAGTAGGTCGTAGGATATTTTCTTCTTTTGAGTGCATTTGCATAAAAGCTTTTTTCTAAAAAGTTTTTCAACTTAACTTTTTCTTTTGATATGTGATTTATGTATGGAAATCATATGTCAAATGAACTCATATCTTCTCCATTTCAGAGAACTTTGCAGTTTTCAAAAGTGATACTTTACACATTTTGTAAGGTAGGTATTGGGGCTCACAGTAAAAAATATATACCCTTTATCTCATAGCCCTCCACTTGCTTCGTCTCTCTCACAGGTAATTAGGTCATCAGGAAGTCGACAGAATGCCCAAACAACGTTTTACTCCCAATTTTGCAGAAACCTTTCAATGACAATTAAAAAAGACAATGGGAACTCGGCGATACCCACCTACCTGTCCAGTTCGAAACCGGAGAGCACCGAATTTAAAGTTATCGTGAACGTTTACAAACTCCAATGATAGACGATTCAGGGAGAAACAGAGGCAATACAGATAAATTTATCGAAAACATGATTTATTGCATGGCATGGTTCCAATTTAGTGGCAGACTGAAAGTTTTTCCTTTTGTTGTCGCTTCTATCGAGATGCAAAACAATAATAATACTGATTCATCCTAGCTACGATGTTCTTTAAAAGCAAACAATACCCTTAATAGAGCGGAGGCTGGTGTGTACCCCCCTCCACCCTCGTGGGAATTTTCGAGACATACATTTTTTTGTTTGTATTGACTTGTACTTTAAGGTTTTAGGTGTTTGCCACTTGCGAATTACAGCATATACCGGAAAAAAACAAAAAAATCATGAAAACTACCAAATATTTTTTTCTTTCAGATAAACTTTTAAAATGACTGATGAGAAGCCTCTGAGTTTAAAGAAAGATGGAGCATCAATATTACAATGCAAAAGATGTATTATTCATTTTAATGAAAACAAATCAGACACTTTACTGAGGCCATTTTCGGACCATTTTAAAAAGTTCGTGACTGTGTTGAAGTAAGACTTAAGGAAATTACTGACAGTAATAGATTTGAAACAGTATGTAAAGTTCCATTGGTTCTCAATACAGATTATGACTGTTATCATCGCTGGTGTTATCAAAAATTTACAAACGTCTAAAAAATTACAAAACGAGTGCGGGGCAATGACAGTGAGCCGTTCACGTCCAAGCGTCCACACAGATCTGGTTCAACAGGAAATACATTTCCAAGTGATAGCTGTATTTTTTGAAATAACAATCGAAAATGGTTTTAGTTCGAAAATATGAATAGGACATTCATAAAATCTGTTGTGGAATCATCTGCGACTGAAAGACAAACTTTAGTCGCTATTTTCCATCGTTCAAGATAACCTCTTGGGAGGTATTCATGTTGAAAAGGGGAACATTCTCCATGAAAATTGAAAAATGTGATTTATTTGCAATATCTAACAGAAAACAACTACTTCCCCGGCACAAGCCACGCTGGACATTGAACTACATCTGATAGATATTGTGAAAAGACTCTAACTGAAAAGAAAAGAAAAAATCTGAAAGTGAAAATTCGCATTTTCATTCAGATAGCTGATTTTGAAAAAATCATTAAATGAAAACTAGAGAGAATTAAAAAAATCAGCTAATGAATTTTTGGATCTCGGAAACGGCTCTAACGATTTGGATAATATTTTGTATAAAGATGAAGTTTGACGTTTTCAGATCATCTATACAGGAGTCTTTGAAAAACAGGACTTTACTAATAATGATAATAATCATGTGAATTTTTGGATCTCGAAAACTACTTCAACGATTTGGATCAAATTTTGTATTCAAATAAGGTTTTGCTTTTTAAGTTCGATCGCTGAATTTTAATTTTTTGAGCTCAGCGCTGACAATATTTTCAGTGGTTAAAATCCCAGAGAAAAGAAAATGAGTCAGCAGTCTATTTCAGCAGGTTGAAACGATGATTCTTTGTAAGAATTCTGTGATTGATGCATATGAAAGTAATTTTTTTCATTGGCGCAGCCAGGAGAGGGGCTTTGGGGTACAGCCCCCCCCAAGCCACCAAATGTTCATAACATCCGGATGACGAAAAAAAAGCATTGATACATTGTATGTTCAGCCCCCCCCAAACTGAAATCCTGGTTGCGCCACTGATTTTTTTCCTCTAGCAGTCTAGTGTCATTCCTGTCTAATTTAGGCATAATTATTTACCATCAATATAATACAGGGTGTTATGTAAGTAAGTGGCCAAACTTGAAGGGATGATTCTTTGAGTGATTCTAAGACGAAAAGTTCATGTAAATATAGGTCCGATAATGCTTCGTTTACAAGATACAGGGTGTCAACTTTAGTTAAAAGAAATCGTTTTTTTTTCTTAAATATCTTTAAACCGATGTTGTTGAAATTTGGTAGTGTCATTGAGGGTAGAAAAGGGCTAATTCAACCCTAACTACAGCAAAATTATCATATTCAGTTCGCTTTCCGGAAAGCACATGAACCATAATTTTCGACATAAATAATGTGCGCCACTGTTTTTGTTGCATTTCTTGTATTTGTTTCACATTGAGCAACTAAAATTTAAACTTTTTTACACATTTTTTTCGTATCTTGTTTCGTTTTTGAGAGTAAACATAAAAATCACTTTATTGTATGTCCCTGAGAAAACATAATTAAAAAATGTAACTACTAAACCATCAAAAATTGGGGAGCCCTATTTGAATTTTAATCAGAATATCTAAGTCTAGAATAGACACAAGTACACCCCAGTTTTTAATTGTTCAGTAGTTAACATATTTTATTATGTTTTCCCAGAGACATACAATAGAGTGATTTTTGTTTTTTCTAAAAAATAAAGAAAGTTCTAAAAAATTCTGGATGTGAAAATAAATGTAGTTTCAGTTGCTGAATGTGAAACAAATACAAAAAACCAGTGGCGCGCATGTTTTCTGTCAAAACTATATTGGTTAAGGTGATTTCCGGGACTACACTGGATATGATAATGTTGATCTAGTTAGGTTTTAATTAGCCACTTACTTTCCTTAATAACACTGCCAAATTTCAACAAAATGGTTCGAAGGATTTTTAAGATATTCACAAAAAAATTATTTCTTTTGGAAATGTTCACACCCTGTATCTTGAAAACGAAGCATTATCGGACATATATTCATATAATCTTTTCGTGAATCACCCCTTCAAATTTGGCCACGTACTTACCGAACACCCTGTATAGTGGACTATTCTTGGAGTAAGTAAGAACACATTCAAATATATGCAAAGAGAAATAGATTTTCTTCTCAACATGTTTTTTCCATTATAATAGGTTTGATACCCACCAGTTGCAATGTGATACATTCACAACAGACACATAACCTAACTTTTTGTAAGAGCCTATTATTATTTTTGTATTATTTAGGATATTCGGCCTTATTATCATTTATCTACAGAAACAAATATTACACACGAAAATGTGGAGAAACTAGGTAATCCATCATCTAAAATGTTGTAACCATTTTTATCTAAAAGCCAATGTTTAATTTAGAGAAAAACCATGAACCAAATCTGGATTGTATTCCCAAACACCTGCTATACATCATATAATGAAATATATATTGATAACACAGGTAGATAAACAAGATCACCCAGTAAGAAAATAGGTATAAAAATAGATACTGGTTGCTTTCTCTCTTCATTTCCATGAGATCTGTTTCTTATCAAGATTATCTTTTTCGGGATCTAGACAAATAATAGTAAGCATGCAAAACTTACCCTTCTATATGAAAATAACTCCTTTTGCAACCTCTGCCGCTCTGCTGTCTGTGGCCCTTTGGCTTTTATAAATTTAAACATTTTCCTGAAAGAGTCCAAACATGAAAAAATAGAAGTCCACTGATTTAAAAGAGGAATGCTAAATGCTAGACTTTCAATTAACGTTAAAACAAATGAATAGGTCTAAAATTAAAACACTACCTTGAAAATAAGAAAATATTTAGCAATCTACAATCAAAACAAAACTTTTACTGCATATGTCAATCAAGTTGCATAGACAACGCCTGCTCCGAAAAACAATGCAATAAAACAATCGTAAAAACTCGAATTTAAATAACTTTTCATGAAAACTGAAAAACAATATAATGGGATTTCACCTTTCAAATTAAAATCCAAATAAAATTCTGGTAAATGAAATTGAATCACTACACTTCACTTGAGCGTACCCAAACGCTCCACCTTCATTACACGTAGATTGGTTGGTCACTGACACAGACCACCTACCCCTAGACGATTCACGCAGGTTAAGTGACCATGAACCTTTTTTTTAGTACCGATACCAATCTTTTGGGGGCGCTGTGATCTGTAGAGTTGTTCTTCGTTCTATGCTTGGTTCTAACACGTTCGTCTTGTGGTCACAGAACCCATAATTATGAGTTCTGTGCGTGTGGTATCAATGGTCATGTTAAATTTAAGAAGAAGAGAGTACTGACAACAAAACAAAATGTATATAAATAAATGGACTTCAACAAATAATATTACTTATAGAACTGTGTTTCTGATAGTGAAAATTGTTATTGTTAGTGTGATTTAAAAGTGTTTACTGTGAAATTCTGTAGTGATTATTCATTTTCACCATTCATCATGGTTTACCACAATAAATGTTGCGTTCCTCATTGCGATGGCTCTAATGAAATAAGGCATAGATTCCCTGATCCAAGTAAAGATTTAGTTAGGTTCAACAAATGGATACAGGCAATCAATAATTTGGAACTGTTAGAAATGAATCAGAAAAAAGTTTATGATTCTAAAAGGCTCTGTCATCAACATTTTGAGTCACAATATATTTCTAATTGGTCTCACAAGTTATTTGCAAATGCTGTTCCAACACTAAATCTTCCTGGTGAGTACAAAACTTATTCATGAAACTTGAATGAATAAAATGCCTGATTTTTTTAGGTATAAGTTCAACTGGCTCAAATGATATATGTGACACTCCATCAACATCCACCAAATCCATACAAAATATTTCAAGCAAATATTCTACTGAAGCAAATACTCAACTGTCTGAACCTGGTGATTCAGTTATTGGGATTTCAGAATGGACTAACCCTGCCGATAGTATCAAAGGTAATGAATATAACTTAATTAATACAGTAATGAACTTCTCGTCCTGAAAACTTTCAAAGAATCATCTCCCGAAGTTTGTCAACATACTTAATTAACACCCTGTATTTACATTTTATTATATTACATTCACATTATAAACTGTGTGTAAAAAACTTATATTTCGGTAGTTTTTTTTGTATCAAAATTCAATATTTTACTTTAAAAATATGAAACAATCTACAACACTGTGATTCTATTATTTAATCTTTAATTGGTTATAAAAGTGAAGATATTTTTATTAAAAACATATATTTAGATTTCAAATATATATTTTTTTAGGTAATACAGGTAATGCCCTATTGCCACCATATCAGTTACTGAAACAAACTGGAATTGAAAGGCATACAATAACACCAAAAAAGAAGAAAATGTACGAAGCAATGAAACAACTGCGCAAGAAATATACAATGGAAAGAAACAAGAAAAATTCTTTCAGACGTAAGACAAAGGCTGGCTGCAACACTTCGTTTAGTGAGTCAACTTGGTAAGTGAATTCAACGTAAAAGCTTGTATGAGTATTCATAAAAAAAATAAGTGTACATATGAACTCTTGCCTCCTAAGGATGAACGTTGTATGTTCCTCTTGAATCTCATGAACATACCTTGTTTATACTTATAAGGGCAGAACGGCACTATAGTATGGTCCCTAAATTGTAGATAGTGACTCGTACATTTTAGGTTTTTACAGGATTTGAAAGTGCGGACAGGATGTATGAAAGTGGCAAAGTAAAACTTGATTTGAAGCCAAGTACCTAGCTGATTTCTGTTTTATTTTTTGACCTGCTTTATATGAATTATGAACCGTACAACCTATGAGTCACTATCTACAATTTAGGAACTATACTTATATATGAATATTTATCGTGGCTGTATTTTAGTTTCTGAATAGAAATATAAAAATAGAGTAAGGCTAACTGTATATGTAATAGCATTAGCATTTCATTATCCCAATTCTGATATCATATTTCATAAAACCTGTAATTTGCAGATACAGAACAAAGATGTGGGAAGAATGTTCAAGAGACCGCTGAATTGTTGTATTTGTTTGACCGTTTATTTGATTCCGTAAATGGTTCAAATAAACTTCCTGATCGTGGAAAATGTTTACGAGCTGGTTTAACAGACACATCTGGCCACCTGGAATTTTGGAATAGAGAAGCTTTGCCCATTCTTGAGACGATGAGGTTTCAAAAAAGGTCACCTAGGGACCAAGCAAGACCTCCAAGTTTGAAAAACTGGTCTTTCACGATTAAAAACATTAAATCGATTTGGGGTGTTCTGAAATCGGAGGGTTTTTCTTATTTACTTACTAGAAGGTTGAATCAAGATCCACTAGAGAATGCATTTGGTCAAATAAGGAGCTTTGGAGCTCAAAATGTCAATCCCACATCGCACCAATTTGAAGGAAATTTTAAGATACTCCTTTTTAACACTTCTCTGTCATTTTACAAAAATTCTTTCAATTGTGAAGATGATAAATGTAATAATATGTTCATTTCCATGAGAAAACTTTTTGTTAACAAAAATGATAGCACAAAAGCCATCACTGTGTGCAATATTGAAGAATATTCTAAATTAGCAGAATCGAATGATAAAACTTTTTCACATAAGTTACAAGAATTGGCCACAAATTATGTAGCTGGTTATATATTGAAAAAAATAAAAAAAAAAGTAACCTGTTCAGTTTGTAGAAATTGTATGTTTTCGTTAAATTATAATTCACACCAAAATTTATTAATTTCTTCAAGAGAATATGGTGGATCTGTTGCTAGAAGATTATGTTACCCTACATCATCATTCCTCAGTTCTTTTTATGAAATTTTTCAAATAATAAACCTTTGTTTAAATAAACAATCATATTCTAAATATTTAGTTGATGAAATTGAGGGTATGATAAATTGCAACGTAAGTTTCGAATTCTTAACTTGTGAAAATGACGAACATAAAATGAGTATAATTAAATTGATATCAAAATTCACCATCACAACGATTGCACATAACTGGTGTAAACGTGTGAACCAAATTATACAGGGCAAATCAAAATTGTATACAGGTTCGAATAAAATCAAACTACAAGCAAATAAAATTCGTATGAACAGAATTAAGAAAAAAAATGCCAAACAACCTAAACATGTGATTGCCCAAGCTGTTTAATGTTGAAATATCAAATGAAATTCCAAATTTCTTGCACTCTACTAGATGTTGATAACTAACTAGGGTTATTAGAGACATTTTATGATGAAATTTTTATTTTTTTTTGCTATATGACAATGGCAGTTTTTATCCGTTCTTTGTGTAGTGTGACTTTTATATTGAATTATATGTGTGGTTCTGCTTTCGTTATATCTTTGGTTTTAATTTGTCAGTGACGTAATATTTATTAATACAACAAAATGTTCGCTGGCCGCAAATTTCACTATACTCATCAAGAATATTTGATTGTTTTCAATGTGATTACCTTCTAATATGTATCTTGTGTTATGTCTGTTCTTTTACATATATTTGGGAATCATTTATAAACATTGTTGTACTATACAGTGTGACACAGACTCATGGTTCAATTTCCAAATGGGACGATCTGTATATTGATACACGATTGGTTGGGAATGGTCATAAGGAATCCATCGATACCAGGTTCGATAGTGTTATCTCCAAAGAGTACGGAGATATCGCTATTTATCATTTATGAGCTTAATGAGTGGGAGAGAGAAACTTTTTCTGGATATCTCGGTAGTCTTTGGGGATAACACCATCAAACCTGGTATCGTTGGATTCCTTATGATTATTCCTAACCGATCATGTATTAGTATACAAGGTGACCCATTTGAAAATCGAAAGTTGATATCGTTTCCGGAAAAACCGGAAGTTGAGTGAGCATAGTCAATGTTCCAAATTCCAGAAATATAGCTAGAGAAACAACGAGTCTGTGTCACACGGTATATGATTTTACCTTATCCACATAATGTACTATGCAATATCCATAGTTTTATTCATCCAGGTAATCATGGATCAATTGCACCGACTTTGTGCTCTATATGACTTACCATATGTACTCTCTAATATGAGGACCCATATATTTTGTACTGCACCCATATTTAATTTTTTAATTTTTCAAACAATGTGTTGATTATTTTAAGCTTGTCCAATGAGATTGTACATCTTCGACAATAAACCACCTTTTGACTTGAAAGTGTTTTTTTTCACCATTACCACAGAATATCGAATACCTAATATACTATAAATTAATTTTTACATTTTTTGAAAGTTTCTTATGTTGTTTAAACTTCATACAACACTTGATATTTGAAAAACTTTGTAGTCGTGATATCAAGTGTTGTTTGAGGTTGTAAACAACATTATGAAACTCACGAACATCTAAGTATGTGGTCTGTGTATTAAATTCAAGATTTGAATTTCCCGCATCGTCACGGTAGTACCGATACCAATCTTCTGGTGGCGCTTATTTCAGTCTTCATTAGTTAGTGTTGTGGTGAACCGTCTAGGGGTAGGTGGTCTGTGGTCACTGACCGGCTGAACATGAAAAGTAGGCGGAGTTCGACAGTTGTTTTGGCACTTTTTATTTATCAACTGAGACATCCGTTAGCAGCAATGATGCCAACATTGCCATCACCTTCGCTTCACACATGAAAAGTATCGAAATGACACAAAAAGAACTAACTTCAAACGACTCCTTCATCTGATAAAGAGATTTTAATTATGTATTAAACTCTCTGTATTCGTTAAGTTATGATTAAACACATACTTTAATTGATTCAAGTAATTAGTTTGCACATAACACCAAAATCTTACTGTCTTTCTTTTTATCACGGATCATTATATACTTCCGTCTCTGTCTATTCGTTCTGGACCGAAACTGGCTGCATATTGATAGGTACTTTATTTACTATGGGATGGTATCATAGAAATTATAATATATATAGAGTAAGTATATATATTAAAATTTCTATGGATGGTATCTTTCTTTGGGGCCGAGTTTTCAATGTCAAATGTCTCTACCACTGTGGCAGAGACGTATAAAGCTATTATAGCTACGTGACTGATGGTTAAAATCTGAGTTTATTCCTTCATTTGTGCGAATACTGAGTGATATTGACTCATTCTAACCACCACTCAACACTCAGAGTGACTCAGATGAGTCAGCTGTCAGTCAACCTACGCAACTACGCTAACAGGATATCAAAAAACTAGTCCTTAGCTAATTATCACAGATTACAGGATCTGTGACAATTTTTGTATGCTCATTCTCTACCAGAAAACTCCGTTAATTGAGCGCATTTGTACGAAATAATGCTTCTTCATACAACGATTGGAATATTAGAAATTTAAATTGATATAAAAAGAAGATTTTGGCACTATTTCCCTATCTACATTTCAGTAGCAGAACTACAGAAGAAACTCCACCCACCCTCTTTAAAGACTGACTTATGAAGATATCTATTCTTCACGTTCTCAAGCAACAACACTAGATGGAGCTACAACTGTAATCTCCGGGAATTACCTACCGAGAGAAAGATTTCTGTTAGCTAGTTGACTTGTCTTTACGCTTCATTCCAACAAATGGCACTACCAAAATAATGTACTCCCAATAATGACAGGTCCGTATTGGGGGCCTGTGCCAAAACTGTATGATCCCTTTCTTCACGTTTCACGATATTAGCCGTATGGGAGGAGCAACATGAGGTGCGTAAAGATATTCATTTCTCCACAACCGTTACAGTATTTGCCAATTCTGAAATCATATTTGATAACGTTCTCGGTCTTGATATTGAACAAATATTCTACAACACTTGCTGTCTTATGCATTTTGCGTGTATTTTATTCAATCACTTGTATAAGAATAATATTCTGACATTGTTGTGTCAATAATAATTACGTTAGACTTGACTGGCATCATAGTGACAAGATGTGAATTGAAATGTCAAAATAATTGTTCGTTGGCTTTCCATTTGATTATACAGTATCGGAAAGTTTTCATCTTGGGTAGGGTGGTTTCATGAGAGCGTAAATGAACGTTGAGTAGCTTACAATTTCTATACCCCAGATGAAAAGTTTCCGATACTTCATGTAAAATTTGTGGTTGTGGAGAAAAGCGCAGTCTGTTACTCGGTTAGAATGAAAATTCGTTATGCTCGTGGTTCCTCGCGCTCGCTTTCAGCTCGCACTCGGAACTTCCATCGAATTTTTCATTCTAACCTTGTTACTATTCATTCTCAAGAGCGAGAATGTTACCATTCTGTTATCAAATTTGATTTCAGAATCGGCAAATTCAGTAACGGTTGTAGAGAAAAAATATTCTACACTTGCTGTCTTATGCATTTTACGTGTATTTTATTCAATCACTTGTTATTCTAACATTGTTGTAGCAGTAATAACATTAGCCTTGACTTGACATTATGTTTAAAAAAATTACTAATTATTTTCCAGTTTTGGCTTGAATTTGTAGTTTATACCAATCTTACTTGAGTTCTTAGATGTTACAGAGCAATACTCATGGGACAGGTACTATTTCACTTGAATACTTACTGGTAAGGAAAAATGTTCAATTTCAAATAAACCACCAACACAGATACACTTTTAAAAGATTCATATATTTAAAGACTGTAAGAACAAAGCGCAGTAATAATCATACAAAAGAAAACAAATATACACGCGCTTCGTTCGTTTCGTAGGGGGTGAGTTAATGAAGTCGTGGTCTTCATTTTCTTCAAAAACTGAAGTTACTAGATCGGCGTCGTCTTCGTTGCCGACGATGACTTATGACAAAACATATTCATATAAAGTCACCCTAGTTTTCTACTTAACAATATTAAGTACGTCTGTAACTTTCGCCTCTTATTATGAGATGGCGCCACTTATCTAATTTGAGTATTTTTTAAACTGGAAATAATACACAGGATGTTTTTTCTGACATTTTTTAAATTAATGCTTTTTCTTTCTTTAACATTATTATCGCGAAACCGACACTTTTGAGTCAACTTTGGCAAGCTAAACTTGATAGAACCCTAGCGACTTAACGCAAATTCATTATAAATGTTTCCAAGTTATTGTTGGTCTTCATATTTTTAGGTTAGTAAAACCACTATACTTAATCAAAGATATTTTATTGTTAATGTCTGAAGCTTCCAAATTTTATTAAAATATCAATTTGGATTATCTCTGTCTCTTGATTTTGCACATAGTTCAAATCTTCATATTTTCAGCTAACACCATCGCCAATATAATTAAACCAAGCTGCAACGAGCAACAGTATTTTTTTCTTCATCCACACCGTCCCTAACCCACGAATAAAATAAATTGCCGCCCCTGAGAACAAAGAGTCTAGTTTCGGCTCAGACTTCATTTGTTGTTGCATTCTTGGCCAGCACAGAATTTGCAAAGAGCCGAAAAATTTAGTCCCGCCTTTCTACAGCCACACGCCCCTATACAGCCAGTTTTGCATCTGCATGAGATGGTATCGAGCAGGTTTGGGAGAGCAGTGTCCCTACTCATCCTGACGGGCTCCAGTTTTTTACTGTTCTTTACTGCCATCATATATACAGATATACCGAGATTTTTTCCCCTGCTGCTAAAACTTCTTGTGAACTGGCAGCAGGGTCCTTGAACCTGTCCGCCTGCTCCAGCAAGGATGGGTCTTTCCTAAAAAGTTGGCAAAATTTATTCTTTCCAAACCCAAAAATGTTTTAACTGATGGTGTCGCAGCCCGATATTGCGTGCAGGAGCAAGATACAGCCTTTAGAGCTATTTTACTTGTAGGAGGAGGCGGAGAAGTTTGCGTCTGTATGTTTCCCTCTCGCTGGTGTTTTGAGGTAGACATGTGCATGTACTATGAACTGTTATTTCCTCTTTCCCCGCGAAGAATTGTAGATGGTCTCTTCTTGCCCTTTTTTCAGCTGCTTTACGTAAAGTCTCAATTCCTTTATGTTTCACTGTACGGGCCGGGGCTTCTTCCAAATCTGCAGCATGTCCGGCTTGCCGCTATAGACGTGGGAAGAATGTGGTTGATTTGGGTATTTCATGCCAGATATTTTTAGAAATAACGGCCGAGTCGATTAGAAGAAAAAAAAAGCCCATATATTTAACCCCTTCGGAATATGTTAGCCGAGTTCCATTTAGAGTTTGCCGCTTTAAGTTCGTAATTTTGCCTCCTAGTGAATGGAACCATCACTGTTTTGCTAGGTTTGACATTTAGTCCCTCCATTGCGCACCAGCTTTTGATTGTGTTTAGAGCTACTTCCATGCATTTGGAGATTGCTCCTGTCCCCTAATAGTGCCGACCAGGTCAACGGCGTAACCTTGAGTCGTTAAACTAGCGTCGTGTAGCTTTACTATCAGGTTGTCGGTAACCAGTGATCACAGTAAAGACGATAAAACTCCCCCTTGGGGACAGCCTTTTTCTGCCGTCATTCTGACTGTCTTCCCCCCAAGCGTTGCCACAATGATTCCGATTTATTTATATTTATAACAGACATCTAGTGTCTAATAGTAGTTACAGTGCCTATCGGCAAATTTTTTATCGAGAGATACTCTTTCCAAACTTTCTGTATGGATTCTTTGGACCAAGTCTGCCACCGATAGATTTTTTCTTAAAATGATCTAAAGAATCACCATTTGTAGTTTCGTATCGTAGTTAGGAAACACGAGGGAAACACATATTTTTTTTTAACGCCCCCGAAACAAAAAAGGCGTAGAGGAAAACGGTGGCAGACTTGGTCCAAAGAATCCATACAGAAATTTTGCAGAGGGTATCCATAAGTAGACTTTGTTACTAACTCCATACGCCACCTTAGGGCCCATTCAAGTATCACCTAAGCACTGAAGAGGGCTGGGGGGTCTTTGATTTGCTTATTTTTGATGACATGGGGGATGGGGGGATCTGGATGGTGATTATGTCAGTAATATTTAATTATTCACTTTTTCGGATTTTATGCAAAATTTAGTCGATTTCGATTTGAACATATTTGGCAACCCTATTTGTCTATGCTCGAAAGCGGAACACGTATCAAGGGGTGCCTTCGAATATAAACTCCCCAGTGTGCAGTAAAGTTTTGGAAGGTTTCATAAATTTACCCTGGAATTAAACTTGTTTACCACTGCTTTTTTAGTTTATATTGACATCGAAAATATATCGTTATGTTCAGGTATTGTTTTATTTCCTTAAAATTAGAAAAATGGCATGAATATTTTATAATGTATAATGTATTTACAATTATTAATTTCATATTCATTGGGGCGTCATATTGAAATAATAATATGCTAGTTCAAATCATTTATCAAACAATTCTTTTTTATTTCATTTCCTGAAATTTATAATATGATAATAGATCATTTTGAAAATAAATTAAACCACCTCACCCCAAAGTCGTTAACCACTTCAGACAGAACTTTTGTACCAATAGTAGGAAATTTTATAATTTTTCTTACATATATATGTTATTTATATTGCGAATAGGAAAAATTTAGAGAATTATTGGGAAAATTCAGTTGGCAGAACCCTCTGCAACTTTTCAGGAAAAGTATAAACTAAATGGTCTTATATTATAAATTTTCACTTTAAAACCGACTGTTATCGGGGTTAAATTTACTACCTATTTTGCAGAGTTTTGAGAGTTAACTTGATGGCAAATACTCGGGTATTTTCGAACGAGTCTTCGAGTTAAATAAACGGAATTTTACTCGATGAGGTTATTAATCGAAGGCAAAAATACTTATATAAATGTTTACCTGAGCATGGGAGGGGGGCTAAGAGCTTTGCTTACTTTTGCTGACGATGAGGGGGGTGGAGGTCAAAAATTACAAAAATTCTGCTCACGTAATATTTGAAGGGCCCCTTAGGAGCAGCACTGTTAACTATTTACGCAACAGTGAATCGTGGATTATTCCCAGCCGGCTACGAAAACCAACAATTCAGATTTCTGCATTTGAAAAGAAAAACCTTTGCGTACCGACTGGGAATCGAACCTGCGACCTCTCTGTCACCAGGCGAGAGCGTTCAAGCACACTGCTAAGCTCCGCTTCCGCTTTTCAGCATTGATCGAATCCATCTGATCGGTGAGGCGCTCATATTTAATTTCTATAATAGTTATCTAGTTGTGGAGGCATACGAGGTAAAAATAATAATAATAATAATCTTAATTTTCCTTTCAGACAAATACAAATTTGTATAGGAATAGTCATGATTAGTAATTAATAAAATACAGATACATATAAAATTTATGTATCTGTCACAATCACAACTATATAAATAAAATCACACATTAAAAAAGTCATTGACTGAATAAAGATATTTATCAATGAGAAGCAATTTCAACTTTCTCTTAAAGCTATGGAGAGTGGAACAGCATTTCAACTCACTTAGTAACCTATTGAAAAAAATCAAACCAGCTCTATCTGGAGATCGGTATGAGATTAAATATCTAGTTTGCGGAATATGGAAATTATTTTTGTACCTAAGTGTTTTTATCATGAATTTCTGATCTTTTAGTAAATTGATCTTTATTTTTAAAAATATAGCTGCATAATTCAAATATATAAAGTGAAGGTAATGTTAGGATTTTCAATTTTATGAATAGATCCCTACAACTATGCCGACCTGATACACTAGAGATAGTTCTTATAATTCGTTTTTGGACAAAAAAACGTTATTTGCATTTGTAGACCAACCCCAAAAACACACACCATATCTCAGCCGTGATTCCACCTGACCATAGTAAATGTTGAGTGCTTGTTCTGTCTTTAGGATTTCCCTTAAGTTTCTGAATAAGTAATTCTGCGAATTGAGATTTTGAGTCAACTTATCACAGTGAGTTTTCCAACTTAACGTATTGTCAAAATGAATACCTAGAAATTTAACATTTGTACAATTTTGAGCTACTTTTTTTGGTAATTCCGGAATCTAAGGAAGTGTGTCTTTTGAGAATTTAAATAGAGAGAATTAGCCGAGAAACACATATTCAACTTTTGGAAGATGTCACTACACTGTTTTTGTAGTGAATTATCGGTTTTTTGGGATACAATCACTGATGTATCATCAGCGTATATGGTAAAGGGAATATCACATATTGACACATTTAAGTCATTTATATATAAAATAAATAGTACCAGTCCCAACACTGAACCCTGTGGTACTCCAAGGATATTGTCAATTGGTGAGGATTTTACATCACGTTTGATGTTATTTCTCATGTTTGTAATACTGACATACTGCTGGCGATTTCTCAAAAAAGTTTCTATCCATTTGTTTGCTGAGCTTTGTATTCCATAATTACGTAGTTTCAATAGTAACGTATCATGGTCTACACAGTCGAATGCCCTGCTGAGGTCACAGAATATCCCAACAGGGCATTCTCCATCTTCAAGTAGCTTGATAATATTAAAATAAAATGAATTAATGGCGGTTATAGTACCTCTGTAATTTTGGAATCCATGTTGGTTTTTAGAAATTATTCTTTCTTTTTCTAGATACATGTTGAGACGATTCAAGATATTCCAATACTTTCGAGAATACCGATGGCATTGTGATGGGTCGATAGTTATCTATATCATTTTTGTCGCCTTAGTTATGCACTGGAATTACTTTATTAATTTTTAGGTTTTCTGGAAACACCCCAGTACAAAATGATAAATTGACTAGAAATGTTAAAGGTTTTATTATGGAATGTAAAACATTTCTCACTAAGAAATTTGGTATTTCATCTGAACCACATGATTTACTATTTTGTGCTTAGTTTTCAGTAAGAGGTAGAGAGTTCTTCATCCGTATATGAATAAGGAATGAACCTGTTACTGCTACTGGACTCGAAAGATGTTTCAAAGTTATTTCTAACTATTTTTTCCACTATGCGAAGAGAAGTCTGTTGAAAATTAATATTGAAAATATTTCCCACTATTGAAGGATCAGTAATCAGTAAAAGCACCCTTTATGTCAATGAAGGCACACAGAGCTATTTCTTCTGCTTTCAACCAGACACTAGAGCATCAATCGTGGATTTACCTGCTTGATGAGCAAATTGTTTCTTGTGGAGCGGTGTTAACCCAATGAGTTGGCTTCTAACATAACGGGATAGGTAGGTACTCTAATAATGAGACGAATCTACTTACAATAACTGGTTTATTTCACAATACACTGGTTTTGTCTTAGAACTAGAAACATATTCACACTAATATATACGAGGTACACACAAACGTTCATACAAAGGTAAAAAATATTGAATGACTAGCACATTTTGGATTTTGGTTAGAAGCAACCAATAAAACTATTTTTACAGTTCCGTTGTTATTTCATCTTGTGGTCTAAAACCCAACTGGCAGAAGTCATCTTCCAAGAACAATGAATTATTGAGATACTCTTTACTATTTTTCCAAAGTGAAGGATTGAACTCCGATGATCGAGTATTATTCGAAACAAGGGAATACTCAAACTTCCATTGAGGATTCAACGGAAGATGGCATTTGGAATCATAATTACTATTAAAATTATTTATCGCTATGTCTTGTAGACTCAAACTAGAACCGAAAATCTGATCCGGCTTGAAAGTGCTCATAGCGGTGCTTCCCCTCACTGAATATTCAGACTTTTCATCCCCATCGGCCGGCAAAACAGGACCCTGGAGGAAATTTATCAACTGAGCAACTTGGGGTTGCGAGGTCTCGCTCATTCTCTTGTAGCGTATGAGGGTTTTTTCAGCCCAGTTGAAAAGATGCACCCATTCGTCGGGCATGGCGATCTTGTCAACCGGCCTGTTCAGAAGGAGGAGTATTTTGGCCAGGTCGCGAACGACTGGCCTATACGCAGAGATGGCGCCACTGTCGCCTGCGCCGTGTAGTACCCTGATCTGCCGCCTGGTGTCGTTCAGCATATCCAGATAGTTAGAAGCGTACGGGCGCAGCGTCTCTAGTTGTTTCAAGAAATCCCTTTTCTCTGGCGAATCATCGATTTCTGAGCTAGTTTCGCTCAGAGCGGGTGCATTTTTCCGTTTGTATTTTATGTACATAACCACCGTGGAAATGAAGACTGTACATAGGATTGTTCCTGTAATAACGCCGGTTAATACTGCTAGGGTGTTGGTTGAGAGACCCAAAAAATTGCCGTTATGTTGGCACACTCGACCGATGTAATCCACCATCGTGCTCCATTTTTGTACGTGACCGAAAGGGCATGCAGCTACACATTCTCTTGAAGGGTGCACGATCAGGTCGATGCATCTGATACATCCTTTGGGACCGCATTTCAAGCAAGACGGCTGGTCACAATCTGAAACAAAAGAAAACTTGATTAGAAGAATTCATATAAACGATAATTTCAGTGGTACGGGTTTTTTCAGAAATTCAAATGTTTTTATGTTCAACTTTTTTTTTAATAGGATGGCTCATTCAAAATTTTCCCCACCTATATGGCTATGCAACAGAAAAAAATAGTAACGTGGAGTGGGGTAAGTGATAAAGGGGCAATTGTGATAACGTGTCATAATATTTTATCCACATTTTTAATTGCTGGTGCCATCTATCGTACAATTCTTCAAGCTTGAATGCGAAAATAACAACACCAGATGGAACAAAATTACATGCTACTGAAAGTATTTCAAATAGTTTGAAAACATTCTATTTTCTTGATGCAATTATTTCGAACCATGACGTCACAACTGTCAAATATTGGAGTATTTCAAAATCACATCGGGAGGATGTTTCAAAAGAGTATGACGCACGTCAGGTGTCATTTTTTACGTTGAGTTCAAAAACAAGGAAAATGAATAACTTCTCTCGAATCGTACAGAGAAATAAAAAAATTGTGAATGGAAGGTATGTTGCAAATCCAGCTGGAAGATCTCATATATTAACAGTAGACAATGCAGCTGCCACTCTGGGGAAGTGGGTTCTCCACCACTTCCATTATAGGGTGTTTCTAAATTGGGCCTCCATCATTCAAGATTATTTATTTCAGTCAGGAGTTCACTGAATGTATTTTTCGACACCAGGAAGTATATGAAAAATTCCTAGTCTGTAAAATTTTTGAACCAGTTCTCTTCATTCCTGATGGGACTACTTGGGCTGGGATTGGAAAATAAAAAGACATAATTGAAGAATTCATCATCCTCTTCATGACACTGTTACAAGTCATTAATCAAAAGTGTTATTTGAGAACCCTTTTGCTGTGTTAATAATTATAATATCGTGTGCATAATAAGTTTGAATTCAATGTGGTTATGTTATTGTTCGACCTTTGACAAATATGAAGTTATGTCGTAATTCTTTCGAACACATTCATTTTCTCGACAACAAAAACGATGACGTAGTTATTAAAATCATGTTTCGAAATAATTTCAAAATCATCTTTCGACGTCAGCTGATAGTGTACTATTGCTGGTCATAGTATAACCGAACATTCTGTATCGGCACGTGTTCTGAAAATTTCAAGTGAAATTATTTGTTGAAGAGGTAAGTCCACTGCGGCATTTTTGGCATATTGTTTTCAAGTTATATTTTGTGTTTTTAAATCATTTTGTCGCAATATCAACACAGTTCTATTATTTGTGCATATATCACATTTGCCACGTAAAATATATTCAGGGGGGCAAATGTGATAATTGAATTTGGGGCAATATCACGGTGCGAACATACATCAAGAAAAAAAGTATACATGACGTAAAATATTCCAAGGAAGCCTTAAATTCAGCAATAGTGAATGCAAGACGGAAAACCATATACAGTATCGGAAACTTTTCATCAGGGGTATAGACAGAAATCTACGCGAGCAACAAGGAACGTAATCATAAATAAGAGAGACGCACTACTGCGCGCCTCTACTGTTACCTCGCCAGACGAATTAACAACTCACGTTGATATCCCGTCCTCAAGCGAGTAGAAGAACAATTATAATGCTCTCTCAACATATATCAAGCTATTCTTCACGCTCTCATAAAACCACCATACCCAAGATGAAAACTTTCCGATACTGTATATGGGGCTCCTAAACAATCCAAAATACTTTATGTAACACTTTATAGTCGGATTGAAGGTATCCGTGGACAGAAGAAAAATACTAAAGGTCGTCCACCAGATATTCCCATAACAGAGGAACTGAACTTAGCCAATGGCCTGAAAACCTTAGAGAAGTGGGGATTTGGATTCAAAATCAACCAAAAAAAAACGAGAAGGCGAAAACTTTCGTCAAGCAGTGAAAACATTGAACCAGATTTTCCGTCTTATATGGATTCTGACAATTCTGAAGAATTTTGGGAGGAAATGGAAAGTAATGAGAATAAAGATGTTGACCAAACTGTGACTCTTAACTCTTGGGTATTAGTTGAATATACCACACCAAGAAAATGACTAAGCATTTCGTTGGAATGGTGACCGAGGCCCAGGCGCGTATACAAGGGGAGGGGGATAATGGGGGTAATTATACCGATACTACTTTTTGAGAGAAGACACATTGCAATTACTCGACAGATGGCACTGGGGGCACAAAAACTTGAAAATTTCGAAAGGCATTAACAAAATTCAAAAATATTTAGATGGTTGTAAAGAGAATTTAATTCTCTTTTCAACGATGTGCCACATGACCCACCACGCCGTTTAAAAATTTTGAGTTGATGGGCCCCCCACGTCCCCTATTGAGCAATCACCATATTTTTTATTTCAAAAAGTAGTACTGGTGAAACCCTCGAAACTGTTTTTTAGTCTTGTTCTTACGTCGAACCGTTCAAAAGTTAACAGGGGGGACTATTAAAAGCCGCACTGTATAGAGCAAATTTTGTTGCGAAGCTACAACAGGGGAACCACAGAAAATAAAACACATTTTCAAATTCTGTCTTAGTAAGACACGGATACTTCGGACCTTGGAATTCGGTCTTTAATCTAATTTTGTTAATGAGTTTGAGACGGAATTACAATATTAATACTTAGTATTTCCGAATTCCGACTTTGTTCAGAGATTTAAAACCGGAATTTTGACAATATTCTTTGTTTATAAACCTTGCATAGAAGGAACTTCAAGAGCATTTAGGAGATCTGTTACGAAATCACTATCAATCGTGAGATACTATGATTTTGTTAGTACTTTTAAGTACCGAATGACCCTCCCATGAGTCCCATGCGATAAAATTAATGCATTTTTGATACGATTTATAGCCCGCTTAGATATTTATATCAAATAAAAACATAAACAAACCATTAGTTCTCACGACTTTTTCAGAGCGTAACATTCAAGAGATATAATTAGCAAATGTGTAGAAATTATGAAAAATAGTTCGACTGAAATCCAATACGAGAAATTTATAACTGATGCGAAGTTTGTCATCAATTTTGTAGAAATTAGGTCCATCAGTAGATTAATTTTAATAAAAAATCTGAATGCTCGAACAATTATTAGATAGTTTTCGATGGGAACGAAAACCGAATCGAATAAGGTAATTCGATCTACTAGTTGGTCTGAAGAAAGAGAATGCATTTTTTTTTCTTATCATGAAAGGAAATACTTTCATAGTTGAATATCCGGAATATCGTGAGAATCAGAGGTAAGAAGAGCGAAAATGGATCAAATTAATCAATAAATGAATCGTTGATATGAAGCATGACTCCTACCCGCTTGAATTTTTAAAATGCTACCCCAAAGTTCCTAGTGAATGACAAAAATTGTTTTTCTACCACAGTGCGTAAGCTAAGTGTTTATACGCACTGTTGAAAAACTGATACATTTTTGCCCAAGTTTTTAAAAAAATCAACTGTGCGTAAAATTATCAACTGGGCGTAAAGTAAATTTTTACACACAGTTCATTTTATGCATTTTTGAAAAATACACTATTTTGCGTCAAATATAGCTCGTAAATCATCATTTGATAATACGACGACAATTCATAACATAAAACATTGAAAATAATGACACAATTGCTACAATTTGGAAATATAAGAAATGTCGAATAAAAAACTTTGTATGATACACTTTCGTAAAGGACTTTTCTGTACTCGCTGCGCCTCATTCAACAAAGACCAAATTGTCAAAGCCAAAGTTTTATTTATCAGGGTTTTTTTTTCCTCGGATGCTGTCCCTTCGCCAGCTACACCTCAGCCTCTCGGGCTTTTTGTGTTTTTCCGTATTAGTTCTACAGCACTCACTCCATAGCTCTAGTCCCCTGTACCAGTCTATACAGGTTCTTCACCGGTTGACTGCTGTATTCTTCGGGAGTTACTCTTGGTTTTCCGAATATTGCCTGTCTCTAGCGGTCTAATGCCTCGCATTCTAACAGTACATGTCTGGCTGTTTCTGTCGCTTTACCACATGTCTGCAGGAAAGTTCTCTGTTGTACAGCCCCATTTTGTGCAGGTGTTTTCTCATTGGGCTGTGACCAGTGAGAAGGCCTGTTATTGTTCTAACTTGATTCCTGCTCAACTTGAGTAGTTCTTCAGTTCTGTGTTTTGAAGGTCCTTTAATGAATGTTTTCCCGTGGTGCATGAGAGGGGCTTCGTTCCACCACTTCTTTTGTTTTCGCTTGACCCAGTCCCGAATGCATCCTCGAATGTCGGATTTAATAATCCCGAGTGCTGGTTCTGGGCCAATGTATGGAGTTGATGAGCCCACTCTGGCTAGCTCATCAGCTTTTTCATTGCCTTCGATTCCACAGTGTCCTGGAACCCACATAAAAGTTAATTTGTTTTGTTCTGTGAGAACACTGGGTTCTTCTCGACATTCTCATACCAGTCTTGATGTCACTTTCGGATTCATGAGGGCCCTTCAGTGACGCCTAGCTGTCTGCATATTTTGATTCGTGCATTGTGTATTTCCCTCATATTGATGATTTCTCTCACGCATTGCAAGATGGCGCACATCTCTGCTTGGAATTAGGGTCACTGGATCCAGAAGGCTTTGCTTATACGTGTACGGCCAATGGGAGGAGTCTAATAGTTCGAATGTGAAAAATAACCCACAGGAAAAGTTAGGTTAGGTTAGAGCCAACGTTTGAACTACCGACACATGTCACTGTTAGAATGTTATGTACGAAATGTTCAAAAATAGTGGAATTCCCGAATAATATGTTCATAGATAAAAGTTTATATTATGTTAATAAAATATTTTCAAGATTTATCTAATCGGTAATACGGTAACGGACAATTCTTGGTTTATTGGTCCAGTTACAGCAGCATATTGCCCCCCAGATCTGATAGGAACATAGTGTTGTGTAGTATTGTTTACTTTCTACTGAAAAAAACTTATATATCCTTTTCTCATGAAAATGAAGTATTGGTCAGTGAAAACCTACAAAAATACCGACAATAAGATACCCATATAGTGCCATATCAATTCAGTCCTTTGGCAAGAATACCTCGGAATTTTAACCTTGGTTCTATTGATCTAGTTAATAATGCATTAAACCAATTAAAGAATAGATTGAGATCTGTACTAGCAATATAAAATATATACTGCAAACTTTTTGAGGTATTCTGTATACATTCATTTAGTGAAACTTTCACGTAGCGTTGTATTATAATTGAAGTAGGTAAATGTAAAAATGGTATAACCATATAAGAAAATATATTGTCTCTGTCTGTTGATCTTTTTGGTTTTAGATTTATTATAGTTCTGAGAACATCAGATTCGGTTACCAAAGGTAGGTTAAAGATGATGCATCCGAGGCAGCCTTGAAATTGCTATGATTTTCTGAGACCTGATAAACAGAGTGGAAGAACTGTACGAAAGCATTTGCAATATCACTACAGTTGACTGAGTCATCAAGCTGCATTTCTATAGGCAATCCACTTCTGGATATGGATCTTACAAATAGCCAAAATGGTTGTGATCTTGTGCAATATTTCTTTTATTATTGATTTGATGCTTTGTAATTTGCTTTAGTGCACTAGGTTTTTACGTAGAGTCCGTACTATTTTTTTTAATTGATTTGTGTAAATAATTTTTCTTTCTTATCTTATGCACCAATTCGAGCATAGATATTTGGGTTTATGTGCAGTTGCTTTTTCTGGATACTTCGGTATGACTTGCTCCAACAATGTGAATTGTTTTATAGAGCAGATCGAGACAGTCATTAACATTCTCACATTCGACAAGATCAAACCAATTTTATTTTTTATTAACCGATATATTAAAAAAAGTTACCTATTCGGTTGTCATATGTGGCTCAACAGATTGATGGGCTCTTTAATCTTGTGTTGTGACACTATGTATTTTGTAAAGTGAAGTATAGAATTTTGGTTCAGAAGTAACAATCGCACATTGTTCAAAATTAAAAAAACAACATGTTTTGATTATTTTACTTGAATACCTCAGTGGTGATAGGGTAAAACTTTTAGGTATCACACTAGATGATAAACTCAACTGGTCAAAATACATCTGGGAATTTTTATAGTTCAAAAACTCACCTTTGATTATCATATTTGAGAAATTGTCTAATCAATTGAGAGGATGTTAGGATCATAGAAATATATTAAGATATATAATATATTTCTATGGTTAGGATTCATAATGAGAAACTAAAGACAATATAAAAACACCGAGCCTTCTAAAGCCATTTATTCACTGGTAAGAAGAATTATTAAAAAAACATAAATGCTATCGAGCAAGAAAAAGACTTTTGCCAAGTATCTCACATTCAAATGGAAGGTGTACCCTGCTAGATCGAAAGGCTTCCTAAAAACTATTTTAAATATATGGTCTCCGCAGTCTAATCATTTGTATTTTTTTAAATTTGTTTCTCACTTCACATTTTATTAATTGGGGACCTCGTCAGACACACTTCATCTACTCACAGCAAAATCATGGATGCTTTCTCCTAGTCTAATCATCTGCACAATGTCCATCGGCCAATTTTAAAACTGCTATTCCGTTGATTGAGGGATGAGGCAGTGAGGTAGAACAACTTTTTGTGTTTATTGAACCTCAAAAAATCATCACATAGGGACTCAAGTTCCTTGTCGACGGCTCTATGTTCCATAATAGCTGCTAACCGGGTCACAAGATGGGGCAAGGTCCGGAAATCGACCAACGCTCCTTTGAAATTCGAGATTATTGTATACCTCTCAATTTCAATCAATGAAAAAATTAGAATTAGCAGCTGGTGTATATCCATTCAAGATAAAACATGATTAACATGAAATATTATTATACTGAACCAAACCAAAACCAAAAGAAATAAAATGTCAAAATGAGTGTCTTCTTCTTCTTCTTTATATTATAACCCAACTTTTTCCTCGCTTTTTTATTGGTGTTTTTGTGGGTTATTTTTGACATTAGAACTACTACAAGAGTTTTAAACTATTAAACTCCTCCCATTGGCCGTACCCGTAGAAGCCAAGCCTTCTGGATCCAGTGACCCTACTTGGAATACGGAGGTGTTTGTTCCTAGTGAGACGTTTATTTGGGAATTTCTACGCTCACTATATATTCCAGCACCAGTTCCTTCCCTGGTTTTGGATGGGTCCGTGTACCAGATCATCTCTCCAGGTTTGTCCCTGATGTTGTCATCTGTCTATTCCCTTCGATCTTATATAATAACCTCGAAGGTAAAGTTGAAAAAGTACCTGGGAGTCATGTGGTCCGTTGGTTTCATTTCGAGAATGTTACCATCCACTATCTCCTTTACCTTATTTTGATCCGATCTGTTGCCTTAGAAGTCCAATTCTTGCCTCTTCCATGATTGTTATGTCCAACAATCCTTCCATTGCTGATGTTGGTGTTGTTTTCATAGCTCCCGTCATGCTAACGCATGCAAGTCTTTGCCGCGTCTATTTTTTGTGTTATCTTTGTCCACCATACCAAAGATGCATATATGATCATGGGTTTCACCACAATGTTGTATATCCAATATACCATTTTGAGGTTAAGCCCAATGTCTTCCCGTGTGCCCGCCTGACCATCATCAATGTCATTTCGGCTTTCTTCTTCACTTTTGCCAGCTTTTGGCTCCAGGTCAGTTTCGAGTCTAAAATCACCCCGAGATATTTGACTTCCCCTGACAGCTGTATAAAGGTACCTTGAAGGGTCAGAGGTCCTAAGCTCTCTAACTTCCTTCTACGAGTAAACGCTACAATGGTTAATTTGGAGGGACTAATAGTTAGGGCTTCCTCATCTATACATGTACTTCGTCAGGGGTTGCAATTGCAAGTGGTCTTTCGAGAAATGTATATATTTCGTTGATTTAAATTGTTTTCATTTTTAAACTGCGAAAAGTTAAAATCTCAAAAAGTCCATTGTCAATTGTTTTATTTGTATGTCTGGAGTATTTTCTCTTTCAGTGTAATAAAGACTTTCTACAGAGACCGGCTTTGAGAATGAAATACTAGGTATATCAGAATTTCTGTAGATGGCGTCCAAATGACAACTTTTATTTAGCTATTTTATTCTCACTGCCATAAATTTAATTTCTAAGAATATCTCTGGGTTAATTCACCAACAATCGTACCACGACCTTTGCTTCCGCAATAAGAGTTAGCCCTCCGCATTGTCTATATGAGGTTTAGGTGAAAAACCCCTTAAAAAGGGAACAAAACCTTATACAAGAATTTCCTTAGCTCACCGGCACGGCGTATTTTCTCTCTTACTTCAATGACCATAATCCTAACTCACAGTTTAATGGAATGAGCATACAATCAGCAAACCTCAAGTCACAGACAAAATAGTTCCTTTCATTGGTGCACAGTTGGTAGAGAAACTCATTAACACTTCATGAATGTCGAAGTCAAATATCTTCAACTAGCACTACGGTACGACACGTTTTCTTTCAGATGAATTTGAAGAGGGGGTCGACAAACTTTGGAGAGATCACCTCACCGGCTCACCTGTTGCAAGTTTATTGATATTGACTCTACACTTTGCGTCACTTAACGAACTATATGGAACTGAAAAATCGAACGAAACGTTTGTTGAAGAACAGACAAATATTTGCAGTTTCTTCTCAGAAATCACACATTGCTGGAGAATATCAACCCTGACAGAAAAAATACCCCAGCCTATTACCCAGGCAACTGTTTTCAATTCGTAGATTCGCATGAACAAAACCTAGAATAAGGAGAAATATAATATTCATAAAATCTGTTTTCAAGATGACCTCTTGAGAGGTATTCAGGTTGAAAAGGGGAACATTCTCCATGAAAATTGAAAATTGTGATTTTTTTGTAATATCTAACAGAAAACAACTACTTCCCTGGCTAAGGCCATGCTGGACATTGAACTACACCTGATAGATATTGTGAAAAGACTAACTGAAAAAAAAAAATCTTGAAGTAAAAATTCGCATTTTCATTCAGATAGTTGATTTTTTTATTTTAACAACCTTTGATATGATGACCGAAGAATTTTTGAGAATCAAGGTCTTAAATTAAAGAAAACTATGATCTGTTTTGACTTTGACAGGCAATGTGAGCAAAACCGAAAAAACTTTCTATTTGTGACAACTGTTACAGTGACAGTTCTCAATTGCAACAAAAGTCCCCCTCAATATATCTGTTTATGATACAAGTTCGTTATGAATTGTAGTCGTGTTATCAAATGACGAATGACTTCCGAGTTATATTTGACGCAAAATACTGTATTTTTCAAAAATGCATAAATGTATGAACAGAGTGTAAAAATTTACTTTACGCATAGTTGATGATTTTACGCACAGGTGATTTTTTTTACGCCCTTGTGCGAAAAAGTATCAGTTTACGCACTGTCATAGAATAAGTTTATTCTTTCTGTGGTCTTCATCGTATAATATGGCGAAGGAACATCGCATTTTCGCCAAAAATGGAAATTCTTCCAATCAAAATAAAAGACTGATTTCATTCGCAAACATCACAAAAGTAATAACTTTTGTGACTGAATAATGTCACGTGTAAAAGTCTTACCTTTTGGCGATAGAGTCAAGTTATACTTTTGGGGTGACCACTAATGCATATTTACTTTCATCAATTTTATAATTATGTATTTGGAATGCTTAAATGAACCCTAAAGATGAAAAATTTCGTTAATTTTGAATTGACTCTCTCGCTGCTATAGCAATTTCTCCTACTAGCTTGCTACTACTCGTAGTCAAATTGTAAAATTATTATTCAATATTTTCTAAAATCAACACAAATTCCCATATTGACATGTGAAATATGTTATACAGGGTGTTCCTTAAAGACATGCTAATATTTGAGGGGGTGATTCTTTGACTTATTTTAAGGAAAAAACTTTCTATAAACGTATGTCCTAAAAGTCCTAACTTTTGAGATACAGGGTGATAAAGTTTTGAAAAAAAATCAGTTTTTTAATAATAACTGAGATAATATTGTAGACGTTTTTATAAAATTTGGTACATGTCTTCTATGCATCAAGGTGCATTTTTTAATGTACAAACATTTTCATTTTCTCAACCAGTGGCGTCCGTACGGGTTTTGCATTGAATATTTTTGGAAAAAAAAATACTACGCCACTGCTTTCTCCTGAAAAAAAAAATACTTTTGAGATCCCCATTTATTTTTGAGCAAATTTGATCTCCTGAGTTTTCTTTGTCCGCCGCATGGTTTTCGCTTAAAAAAATAAAAATCGTTTCATTTCAGGATCAATTCTTCAAAAATCTGATGCGGTGTGGAAATGTTTAAATACGCCGGGAATATTTCAACGTGTGCGTAATTCCATGCGTAGACGGGCGGAAGCATGCCTATTAAGTGAAGGTGGCCATTTCCAACAATTTTTATAAACAGTGTTAGTATTGTCAATAATTAATGAATTTGATCCGTTCATTTAAACTTACTTTTATAAAATAAAATAAAATTCGTTTTTGTACAAGCTGAAATCCATATTTTTTTGATTCTCATTCATTTTGGAACAAATCTGATCCCTTTATTTGCTTTGAGTCGATGCACAATCATTTCCACACATCAGATTTTTGAGGAATTGATCCTGAAGTAAAACGATTTTTATTTTTTTAAGCGAAAACCATGCGGCGGACAAAGAAAACTCAAGAGATTAAATTTGCTCAAAAATAAATGAGGATCTCAAAAGTATTTTTTTTTTTGGAGAAAGCAGTGGCGTAGTATTTTTTTCTCCAAAAATATTCAATGCAAAACCCGTACGGACGCCACTGGTTGAGAAAATGAAAATGTTTGTGCATTAAAAAATGCACCTTGATGCATAGAAGACATTTACCAAATTTTATTAAAACGTCTACAATATTATCTCAGTTATTATTAAAAAACTGATTTTTTTTCAAAACTTTATCACCCTGTATCTCAAAAGTTAGGACTTTTAGGACATATGTTTATAGAAAGTTTTTTCCTTAAAATAAGTCAAAGAATCACCCCCTCAAATATTAGCATGTCTTTAAGGAACACCCTGTATAAGCGTGGCTATGATTTGATTACTTGCTAAGCGCGTTTTGATAATTTTGTTCATTCACTTGCTAATTAGTTGTGGTCTTTACTCTCAATCTTTACCAAATTTCAATTTATCAGAATACGTTTGCGGATGGAATCATATATTTAATTCGGAGTAAAAGTGAGTTTATGTGGAGTTTACAACCGTTTCTGAGATCCAAAATATCGATGGCTAAGAGGATAGATATTGTATGTCCATTGTTGAAAATGTAATATTTATGACTATTAATTCAATCGAGGGGAAGTCTTTATGATGCCCTAATATTATACATCCACTTGAAACTATTAACTGAAGTTACCGATATGACAATCAAGACTTTTCCAGTAGAAAATATTAATTTATGTATCAAGTGAGTAAAGTGATACTTTTTTTACGAGTAGGAAATGTTGATTTGAAGCGAATATTAAAATAACATTCATCGAGGTCAATATTATTATTATTAATGTTGACTCGACTTTCGAATAACTAGTCCATCGAAGCAACTTTTCATTTTCTTAGATTTGTATTCAAAATAAATAAACAATCCTCGTGAAGCAACGAATACCTTTTTCTTTCTTTGAACTATGTCAAGAAAATCTCATTTGCACGATCTACGATTTTCTCCGTTCAATCTCCATCACTTTTCATTTCTACTTAAATTTAATTTATAGTTATCAGGAATTCGTTATATGGATAGATGCCCAATTTCACAAATTTGATTAATTATTATTGTCAACTAGTTTTTGACGGCCAAACAGCCATAACAAGCTTGGATTACCTAGTGTAGATTAGGTCCAATAGTTTCTTAGAGGTATATTTAATAGTAATAATATGCTAAGAATATTATTGGTGAAACATTTGTATATCAAATATTTATAGGTTATTTAGTTGCCAAAGAAAATGAGAACTGGCTTTATGACAGGATTTCGTTATTATTCGGATCTGTCACTGATGATGCATGAAACTGTCGGTTGCCTAGCAATAGCCGTTATAAAAAGTGCACTTTTTTTACGCTTTTCCGTTTAATAATGAAATCGTATGTTTATGGTGAAATATTGTAATACTTTACGCACACAAACCACACAAAAAAGTGGACTTTTTTTGACAGTTGTAGAAAAAAACATAAATTGATGAATCTATAACTTGATTTTATTCAAAACTGCTTTTTTGGACATACAATATTATTTGTCCTCTAAGCCATCGATTTGTCCTCTGAGCCATCGATATATTCAAGAGATAGATTTGACGATCGTAAAAACAATAATTTTTTAAACACTTTCGTGATGAAAATTATTCACAAAAATAATAGTTAATTAACTGTTTGATGACGAGGGAGAATAGATCAATTTTTACCAGCTATTCAATGAGGTACCACAAGTAGAGAGTTCTAGTGAAAGTAGTTGTAATAAAAACAGCTTAGTTCTGAATGATCAGATAGACCTGTATAATTCACCAATCATTAATAATGTTATCTGTAAGTTCTCAAATGCCCCTTGATACCTCTACCTACCTACTTTCATACTTTCCCAAATGTCCCTTGATACCTCCCTCTATCTACCTTAATGTTACGTTTAGTATTTAAGGAGATGACCTTCTGTAATTAGGTTAGTTTATAACTGGCTCAGAAGATGACACAGTGTGTCGAAACAACTGTTAGCATTAAATGTTAGTATTGTGTAAAAAATCTTTGTGAAGTATTACTTTCACTCTACCCATTCATTTAAAATGAATTTACACACATTGAACGCCGAAACCGTAGAACATCTAGTGAAAGTATTGGAATGCAGGTGGCTGTAAATCAATGGGCTGAGGGGGTTGGCTATAATTGGGGGGAGGGGGTGATAGGAAGGATTCTTTCATGAGTCAGTTTACCTTTCAAATCCTAGTACAGTTATGGACAATTCGTAATGATTATATAATTTTATTCATGAGATGTAGCATTTGAAAGCATTCAAATTGTCACCCTGTACCTGGAAAACTATATACTGTTGGACAAGCAATCATACGAATCCTCATGTAGTTGATCAAGACCAATATTTTTAAAAAAATGTCAAATTCTAGCCGTTTGTTTTCTAATTTTAACGGATTGAGTGAATATTAAAACAATTATGGTATTGATATTTTTCTATTTCCATGAACATTGTCTTGTCATGCTGTAATGTAACACCCTATGTGAGATATAATTTTTCTTTCGTATGGTGGGACTCATGAGCTACAACTTAGATAAAATAAGTTCATTTCTGAGACAGTTCAATTTCGAATTAGAGCACAAAAATCAAATCGATGCATAATACCCAAAATAGCGAAAATCGAATTTTTGACACCGTGTACCTCGAAAACTGGTCATAGAGTCGATCTGTAACTTGGACTACGAAATGAGGATGCCAAGTTCTACAATACATATCTCAAAATTTGAGCAAAATTAGCCGAAAACCATTTTACGCATTAAATGTGCGGGGTCCTTTATCATTCATATGAAAGTTTTGAGTTATGAAGTTGGAATTTTTGTCGTATTGAATATCAAAAAATATTCTTGGGATAAGTCTGTGCATGTCCGATAACCTAAAAATCGATTTTGACACATGTCACGTGATCGCTGGTATGGCGACAAATTGAAAAAAATTACTATGAAAAGGCAAAAAGTGGGGTTAAATGGCAAAATATCAAAAAAAGTTATATAAAGAAGTTGCTAAGAATTAAATTTTATACAGAAATACAAGTTTGGAAGGAAAATGAGAGAAAATTGAAAATAGCGTTTTTTTCTAAATATTTTTCTAGCTGTATAAAAATATCAAATTATTATCCTATGAATAGCTTGACTATACTGAAACATTTGTATTTTACATATTTTACACACCAGTGAGCACTAAATTAAAAAAAATGTATTTTTTTTAAACCCTGGCTGTTACATTGGTTCGTATCTAACAGTAATATCAGAATTCCACGACCATTGTGATGACATGACACTCCAGAAACATGGTGTTTTCCAGATTATAATCAAGTTTCGATGATAATCATGCCAGAGCGTTTCACTTCGCATGCAATGTTGAAAACTCTAGCCTCTTTAATTTGACGAACTATTTTTAAGATTATGTGCGAAGTGAAACGTTCGTGCACGATTATCATAAAAAATTGATTATAATCAGAAAATCACGATATTTTTGGATTTCCCTATCATCGCAATGATAGTGGAATTGTGATATAACTGTTAGATACGAACCAATGTAACCGCAAGGGTTCTGACAAAATTATTTTTTTTTACTTTTGTGCTCTCTGATGTGGAGAAAATGAGAAAGTTTTTTCATTATCATTGAAATACAAATATTTCAGTGTGGTCAAGCTATTCATAAAAAAATAATTTGATATTTTTCCACAGCTAGAAAAATATAAAAAAATAGCTGTTTTCAATATTCCCACATTACTTTTTCAAACTATGTATATGTATATAAAATTCAATTCTAAGCAACTTTTTCAATTAACTTTTTTCGATATCTTGGCATTTTACCCGACTTTTTGCTTACTCGGTGTTATTATTTTCAATTTGCCGCCATACCAGCGATCACGTGACATGTGTCAAAATCGATTTTTAGGTTATCTTATATGCACAAACTTTTCTCGAGAATATTTTTTCCAATATTCTAATAATAAACTTTTTTTCCATATGGTACATACTTTTTGGCGGTATATATATATATATATATATATATATATTTGGAAAATGTTCACTAGAAAAATATTTCTTATGAATAATAAATTTTTCACAAAATTTTTCTCACTGCACGGGTAAATGAATGAAGTGTCGCCAGCTGCAGCTCATTCCTATGACATCCAAGGTTAACGAGTTGGCAAATGAAACAATAATTATTAAATCCATGTAAGGAGTGACTCATAAGTGTTTAGTTCCTTTTAATACCATTTAGCGACATACCGGGTGGTTCAAGTTTTCAATATCACACCTTCAGTTGTGTACTGCTGAAAACCGAATATAAACGAGAACGGATATTTATCATATTTATGGAACTAATTTAAACAGTAAGAACTAATTTTCAACGAAGCTGGCAAGCGGAATAATTAGTATATTACGAACTCCCCCGAGAGTTTTTCAAGTGATAAATAGGTACTTTTGGATAGACAAATTCCACTTTTAATTCCACTCAATAATCCAGTAACGACAGACAAACTCGAGCAAAAAGTGAATAAAGAATTGTAGCACTCTGAAACTCGGCACATTACATCTCGACATCATGTTTTATTAGAAAAAAAAATGTTTACCAAAAAATCAGGGGTGGAACCTAAAAAAAAATTAATTTAAAAAAAATACAATTTTTTTTTGTTGTTATTTCAGAAAATATGAGATTTATCAAAAAACGATTTCGATAGGTTGATAGATAATTCAATTCCCTACAAGAATGCTTTTCAGTAATACATACTTATTCCGAATTGTTCGCACGGGAACCTGATGATATTAATTATGGCTCATTACTTTTCATAGGAAGCTATTTTGGAAAAAATATTTTAAAACCATTTTTTATGAATCTTTCCAGGCTATACAGGTTTTTTCTCGTACATTATATCAAAATTTTCAACCTCTTCCAAGTTATTGATGGAAAACCGATTTTCCGAGTTTTCCAGGCAATTTTCCCCACTTTCCATAGGTGTACAGAACAATTTTTTTTCGTTAAGTACTCCTCAAGGACTGCCTGTGTACCAAAAATCATTTCTATTGGTGTCAGGTTAAAACCACTGGATCTTGCGCTATACACACTGTGAAGTGGAAGATGTCGCACTAAAAAAAGGCGCCGGATTTTTTTCGAACTTATTTAGATCGCCGTCTCCCAATTCTAGACGCACTTTAGCAATATTCGTTGCAATATTTATTTTTGCGACTTTGTTTTCGCCTGTCCTTGCATTGAATTGATTGCTAATTTCATTCTGACTATTCTTTATAGGAACAGTTTAAGGTTACGATTAAAACTTAAGGACAATTAGTAATGTCAATAGATATCCTTTGATCTGTTTTTCCAAACATACTCAAGGAAATATTTACTCTTGAAAGAATTTTTGAAATATTGATTACTAGCGATATTGAAAGATTATTCGACAGCATAAATGAAAATACCATTAGATCAAATGAAATATTTATCTATAGATGATTGAGATAATACTTTCATAATTACGAAATGAGCATACAGGGTGATTCAAGTTCGACTGACTGCACGTGATTCTTGAAAATTGCAAAGCAGACGAAAGTTGCAAAACTAGTAAACCCTTCAAATGCTCTCACGAAACAAAAATCAACAAACAATAGATACTCATCGAGGTCACAATCAGTTAGGATAATCAAAGAAACCATTCTTCCCAGGAAATGCCTTGAGGAGACGGTGAGTTCTGAGCAACTTTCAGCACTATAAGACGCCATCGTACAAGTAATGGCCCTAAGGGTCAATATCAGGATAGTTGAAGGTGGGATAAAAGGAACAGCACTTGTAGATTCTGCGAAGAAAACCAGAGACACTCCTCCCAATTTTAACATATTGAAATATCTGGAATCGCACCCGCTGACATTCGAAGAAATACAACATATACAGTACCGTGCGCCTCTCCTGTTATCCCACCCGACCTCCACCCGACGTATTAGCTGACCACGTGGCATGCGACACACCCACACAGCTCACGTCGATATCCCTTCCTCAGGCGAGTAAAGGAGAAATTGTAATGCTCTCTCATTATATAGCTATTCTATTCTTTACGCCCTCATGAAACCGCCATACCCAAGATGAAAACTTTCCGATACTGTATGTCTTCTTATAATCCTCATACTGCTTATATAGGAAATTATATCTTGAGGGGCTGCTATCATTTACCCAAGAAATCATTCGCAAAAGACATGGGACAAGGATACACTGATTGGCTCCAAGAATCATGGGATATGAGAAGTTGACCTGGAACAAACAAGTTGCTGATCGCACCAAGAAGGCCACATGCTCGTACTGGGGAAGTAGAAGTAAATGAGGCCTGACACACAAGATCCTACGTTGGATACATGATCATTTACTCAACCATAACGTACGGAGCTGTTTATTATATGGTAGCCAGGTACGATGAAGAGTGATGCCAAAAATTAACTAGATAAAATTCAAAGTTTCGCCTGCTTGGGAATGACAGGCCAATGAGAACGCCATCTAGAGCTCTTGAAGATCTATAAGGACCGCCACCTATGGACCAGTACATTGAACACGCTGACAAAGCCACATGTAATATCGGTGGAAAAACAAACTATGGACCCTCCTACGGATTACGGAACAATGCACAGGAGAGCTGTTCCATCCTACTGAAAAATCTGAACTACAGAAAAGGTCCAAACATTGTCATTTCCACGAGGAAAGAATGAAACGGACAGTGTAGCTTAGTACACAGACGGCTCGAGTTCAGAAGGCCTGTTCGGAGCTGGAATATATACAAGCGTCTAGCGACAGCCCGGATATTTTGGCTGGCGAGCATATTGACAGTATCATAACCTCCAAATTGGCAGCTTCCTTGGTCTGATTATTCAAAAACACACAAAAAAGTAATTTTTTATAGTTTTCAACAATTCTGCCTTCCTCAAAACCCGTAAATCGCACTGTTTCACATTTTTTTCAACCATTCAGCCTTCTTTAAAAATGTTGAAGAACCAAATGTTCTGGGTCGTTAAGGAACAACAAAGAAGTAATTTAAAATACCATATGACCAAAAAGCAAGTCGTAGCTTTCTTCAAATTTTGGATTGACGTGGCCGTTACTTGATGGAAATCTATAGTTATGACACTAAGGTAAAAAACGATTCAAATTTCCACAAAATTTATTGTCTTTGCGACATGTTTCGATACACAGTATCTTTTTCAAGCGAATGTAGTACATTAAACTATTCTTCATTGAAATTACTTGAATACCTTTCATACCCATTAACATAATTAGGGACTACCTATAATTATTATCGCTAATACCTACACTCATACAACTTATAAAATTGACATAACAATGAACCTACCTGGAAATCTCAAAACCCAACCACCGCTCAATTGAACAAATTTAACAAAGGGGAACCGTTCAGGTCCAGTTGATCATTCAATAAACAAGATGAATTTTTCAATTTATTAATTTCCAAGAATTCTAAATAATTAAGCCTAATGCCCTTATTTTCCACATGAAGAATTTCGAAGTTTTCATCGAAGTCATGGCCTTCCTCCAAAATATGATTGGCATATGATGAGTGTGCTTTATTGTTTACATAATTCATACGGTGTTCACGTATGCGGCTTTTAAATGGTCTACCTGTCTGGCCGATATATACTTCGGAGCAAGATCCACAATTCAATTTATAAACTCCTGATTTTTCAGATTTCTGCGTTTTATCTTTATTATTCTTGATAAACCTTCCCAGTGTGTGTTTATACGCTACTCTTAAGTTTTGCTTATGCAAAAATGAAGCTATTTTTTCCGTGACGGGTCCTGAATAAGTTAAAGTTCTATAATTATTGTCAAGGTTCCTCAAAGTGGGGTACACTTCCTGGATAGCCTTTCTATATAGTTTTTTAGCAAGACTTCAAATCTGAGTGCAGAAGCACGAAAAATAAACTGTTTACAGTATAATGATTTGTTTTGTGTATCAAACAATATATTTTATAACAATTATATGCATGATTTCTTTGTTTTTTGATGGTAGAGTTTATTTTTAGTAGGAGCACCCCAGCAAATATTAATAATAACCATCCTCCACCCGCACTGGCTATGCCTTCGGGTAAACTCTACGAGTGTTCATGAGGTAGCATTATTATTATTACTATTTCCGTGAGGTCAAAACTCATATTGTTTTTTTTGTTAATGAAAAAGTTATTAACGTCTTTTATCGCATATTTATTTTTGTTGATAGCAATTCTTTTCATTTTACTCAACTTGTTATGCAACACTTTGCAAAAGGAAAAAAAAAACATGAGGATCCCAAATTCCCCACCAAAACGACGTGTAATCACTCTAAGGTATGTATAAACTTTATTAGAATGAGTTGAGTACCATGTTGATAGATGGGAAAATCGCCTGAAGTATCCCTGAAGTATAAGCCAGAATCACCTGCGTGCAAAAAAATCTCGGAAATAAAATTAAGCTAGCTTGCACAATACTTGAGAGGAAAAATGTCACGGTTCCTTGTTCTAACTACCGAACAGTAAAGTTGTCACCAGGAGAACATCATCGTTCGGTCATGCCGCGAAATTAGTTCAGCTTTCCTGCTGATAATCGCATAACAAGACATTGCTATGTTTTTCAGTTGCGTCATGCAAAATCAATCAAAAACAAATAATGATGATTCAAAATGCCGCTAATTAAAAAATTAGGAATCGACGTAACTTCTGTGAAAGCAGCGTAATAATCGTAGATTAAAAATTGCGTAGAACTTGTTCGGCGTTAAGCATAATGTAATATTGATTAATATATCAGGTATAGGAAATGATTTCCAAGCGTAACCGTTCGCAAGTAAAGTAGAAACCCAAGGAGTTAATTTCTTGCATAAGGCACAAATACTAATTAGAGCATTCATCTTACTGACCTTTCAGAGGATGGCTCCGGTACCCCTGCTAAGTTGAGAAAGTACAACACAATTTTGTTTTTAATTAAAGTTCTAAACAAGCATTTGGAGGATGTCCAGAATATTGAATAAATTCAGACATACACCGCAGAAGGTTAATTTTAGACATGTTCATTCGCATGGTAATTTCTCTCATTTGCTTCCTTAGAGTAGTGCTCTTCGGTTACTTTGAAGTTGCTTTCACTCCGGTACAATAATTTGCTCATTTGAATCATCATCGTCTGATGGAGTTAACACAATAATAATAATGGTGCTGGATGGAGCGTGTAAAGTCATCAGGAGTCCGCGACCACGAAAAAGCAGAGATTGTAGCATTTCTTTTCAAGGCAGCAATCCGGGCAGCCGATGAACATGGTCTCGTATTCGGCACTGAACGGGTGAACCCAAACTCTGTCACCAAGTTAGAAACCGTTCAGCAAAAAGCTCATATCAAAGCTGCGGAGACGGAGGTCCTCCTGTGGCGTATCCAAAAATCTGACCTTTGCTTTCCTCAAGTCAAGTGAGCTGAAGTCGAAGACCGAGGAATTCATAATGGCTTACCAGGATGGTGTCTTCAACACTCTGGACTACCGTAGCCGCGTGATAGAGATCCCCGACACTAGATGCAGAGCGTGTCGTGGGGCGCGGTCTACCGTAGCCGCGTGATAGAGATCTCCGACACTAGATGCAGAGCGTTTCGTGGGGCGCCTGAGACCCTTATGCATCATTTACTGTCAGCATGCCCAGCATATGCGGTCTCAGCCTATATCCACAGGCATAACGCGGCTCTACGAGTGTTGTACTACCATATACGACACTCGTACGGTATAGACGAGACATCGGTGTTGCCTTATGCATGTGGATATTGAGTCCGTTGTGGACAATGAGAAGTGCCGAATATATTGGAACTACTCATTCCCCCCTCCTCAGGCAAATACAAGCCAATAAGTCTGATGTAGTCCTCCTCGACCATCAAAGTAAGACGATTTTCGTTATGGAGTTTTCGACTCCTGGTGAAACGAACATTGTCCGGAAAGAGGGGGAGAAACGGACTAAATATCGAGACTACTCTTTGAACTCAGCAGGCTCTACCCAAACCATTCTGTTAAAATGGTGGTTCTAATTATAGGGGTCCTTGGTGGTATGATGGACAAACTGCATTCGAACTTAAAAATCATACCGGCTTGCCGTGATGGAGAAATGACAGTTGTGAGAATTTCTTTATGATACTATTCTGTTTTTAGGAAATTTGTAATAATTGATAATGGAAGCTGCAATTACATGAGAACCTCACGTATCGCACTTCGAAGTTTCCTCTGGTAACTTCTGATGTCATTTGTCAGTTGTGATGATTTAAGTTTTAATTTCATGGCCAACTTTGTTCGATTGAAGAATCAACTGTATCTCCGCCATTTTTCAACCGATTTTCAATTTTGAAGATCAGTATTATCACAAATTACGTGCTCTTCAGGAAATGAAAAAAAATGTACAGGATTTCATATGAAAAAAAAAGTTTATGATCACTTCTGGTTGAACCAGCAGTGGCGTCAAAATATGCGTATTCAAGTACTACTTATAGCGATATACCAAATTTGAAATATGTATCTTCTAAACTATAGAAAAATTGAGGGGCATACCTCATCTTGTGGTCACCCGGTATATTTAGGCGGCTCCAATAGGTTGAGGCGGAAAATGCGAATACAGTGCCGTTTTTTTTTCAATGAATAAAATTGTTTTAGTAGTAAGAGGTATACTGATTGAGACAAAAAATAATAATCTGGCTAATCTGTGAATATTATGAATGAATATGGTAATATTTCTAGGAGGTGAAAAACTGAAAATTCGCAAATTTTCAGCTATCTGAGATGAACCAGACTGCTATTTTCATAAACTTTATGTCCCACTTTAGTGAATGTAAAATATTTATAACCGGAAAATAAGAGGACTTGAATAGTTCTTTTATTTTTTTATTCCTTTCAGAAATTTTAGCTAGACTCACAAATTCTTGTTTCTGTTACTATAGTCCGGTTTATAGGGTTTTCGTAGCCGATGAAGCGCGACGGGATCACCCAAGTTATTCTTATGTATTTTGACCCGCTGAATTCGAATTTCGAGGGTGATAAGCCGTGAAAGCATCCGGAAAATTTTTATGGACGATTTTCCGAGGGAAGTCGAAAAATCTATTTTATCCAAAAACAAATGATGTAATATTCTGCATAAAATTCTCTACAAAAAAGGTATCCACAAAGTTTTCTTGAAAATGCATCGTTTTCCAGTAAAACGTGCTCGAAATTCGAAAAAATGCGATTTTCTCAATTTTCAGTACTCTCTCATTCAGTCACATAATCATATTTTCAAGATCACCTTTTCCCAAATTACTCATATATATCTCGACTATGAATAACAGAAGAGACATTCTTGAAAAAGTCATTCGTGTGGATTTTCCGGCACTGAATTTTCCGATACTTTTACCTTGCGTGATATCGGCATTTTTTTATTCGCGAAGCTCCCGCAGTGGACAAATTCCTTATAGTGTCAATCAAAACTGGTTCGGCACATAATTTTTCATGATCACAAAGTATTTCAGTAGCGGAAAAACGGAAAATTTTACCTAAATGTAAAAGAATTTTCGGAAAATCGAAAAATTCATTTTTCTCAAAAACAAATGACGCTTTGATATACTCCATAAAATTCTTTACAAAAAAGGTCCCAACAAATTTTTCTTTAAAATGCACCGTTTTCGAGTAAAATGTGCTCAAAATTCTAAAAAATGCGATTTTCTCAATTTTCTGTGCTCTCTCATTCAGTCACATAATGATATTTTCACACGAATCTACATGAATGATTTTTTCAAGAATGTCTCTTTTGTTATTCATAGTCGAGACATATATGAATAATTTGGGACAAGGTGATCCTGAAAATATCATTATGTGACGGAATGAGAGGGCACAGAAAATTGAGAAAATCGCATTTTTTCGAATTTCGAGCACATTTTACTCGAAACCGGTGCATTTTCAAGAAAAATTTGAAGATACCTTTTTTGTAGAGAATTTCATGAAGTATAATAAAGCGTTACTTGTTTTGGAAAAAATGGATTTTTCGATTTTCCTCGGAAAATTCTTTTACTTTTAAGCAAAATTTTCCGTTTTTCCGTTACTGAAATGCTTTGTGATCATGAAAAAATATGCTGAACCCGTTTTTATTGACACTATAGGAAATTTGTCCACCACGTGTGCTTCGCGAATAAAAAATGCCGCTTCCATGCAAGATAAAAGTATCGGGAAATTCATTGCCGGAAAATCCACACGAATGACTTTTTCAAGAATGTCTCTTCTGCAATTCATAGTCGAGATATATATGAATAGTTTGGGAAAAGGTGATCCTGAAAATATCATTGTGTGACTTAATGAGAGAGCACTGAAAATTGAGAAAATCGCATATTTTCGAATTTCGAGCACGTTTTACTGGAAAACGGTGCATTTTCAAGAAAAACTTGTAGATCCTTTTTTGTAGAGAATTCGATATGCCTCGAAAAATCGTCCATAAAAATTTTTCGGATGCTTTCATGGCTTATCACCCTCGAAATTCGGATTCATAGGGTCAAAATACATAAGAATAACTTGGGTGATCCTGTCGCGCTTCATCGGCTACGAAAACCCTCCCTGCCATGGGACTACTAAGAGAACAAATTAATTCATATACAGCGACTGGGAAAATAAGTACGAAACAAATCCACTGTCTCCCACTGCCTCCCAGGTGTCCATTCAAACTTTTGCTTAAAGTGATTGTTACTGGAACATTTATTTCTTAAATCGATATTTCAAACGGTAATCAAATAAACACTCTTCGTATTACCGGAGAGCATATCAAATTTCTATAAAAATCACATGAAATTCGAAACGAATCTTCCTCTCGTCGACATTCGACCACGAAGACACCAGATTCTGAGAGAGATACCGCGAATTTCATTGAGGCGTGCAGCTGCCGTGACATTTAAATCGGTTCAGTACGTTACGTAACAAACCACACGGTATCGGTGGTAAACTACTCCGAATAAGATTTAAATTAGCGGAAATACGAATAATAGCTCCCTTGCCGCGACCGATTTAATTAAATGGTTTCGCTCACAACAAGAGGTGAAGGAAAACGGGAGAGTGGAATACAGGGTCACTGTAATAGTTAGGGAGCCGTCGGTGAAAAAATGCGCCGAACAGCTGCTATACTCCTTCCCAGCTCAGGAATGGAAGTACTTACCTTGAAGCAGGGTTGGGCTGATTTAAATCAGCTGATTTAAATCAAGATAAAAATCATGAATTAAATCAAGTGATTTTTTTTTTTAAATCACAATTCAAATCAAAATAATAATTTCGAGAACATTTATTATTTATTTGAATAATAAAAAATATTAAACTGAAATAAAATAGTAAAACCCCTAAAAAAACTGGATATTAAAACATATACATATGTATATCTTAATCATACTCTACATTATTTTATAATCATAAGTTTTCTGACATTGGAACTAACGTAGAACATACTTCAAATTTTAATTTTCATTATAATATTTGAACAAAAATACTAATTTTCCTGCGTTTTCAACCCTGCGTCAGCTTGTGATAGCCACCACTGAATTCCACTGACGTTTTTCGTAATTTCTTCAGAGAACATGATGATTTTGAAGGGCTAAGAACGAGCATTAAATTTTATTTTTTTAAATTTCCTCTAGCTTGCACAATGTACTTTTTACTTCAATGTTCAATGGGAGAATGATCTGAGATCTGAGAGAAATCATTCTTATGCGACTTATACGCGCGGAAGGGCTACAGGAATTTTTTTGTTTTAATTTTATAATACTCAAATTCATGAAATACACAAAATTAAAATAGTTTTGAGTTACAAAATGGACATGAATGTTGACAGGTACCTATATTTATCGGGCATTAAGACCAAAATCAAAAAAATCAAAAAAATCATGATTTTTTTATTTAAATCAATGATTTTTGATTTTTTTTTAAATCAAGATTTGCCCAACCCTGCCTTGAAGATACCAAATCCAAAATATTTTCGATTTTAGAGCCCAGCTGAGAAACAAGAGAAAATATTTTGATAAATTTCTGCCTTCTTCAGTCTACTATATTCCTTCCGTTGAGATATGTTGTTCAGAAAGTGATCAGTTATCATCTGACAAAGTGGAAAAAAAATTGAAAATGTTTCTCCCGAAAATGTATTAGGTCAAAAATTAGCCGGTCTCCTATATTCTCACTTTTTAGTTCGTTAGTTTCAATTTGGCCCTTAGATAGCTGAAATCGAGGTGAAAGGAATTTTTAGCAGGGCCGGATTACATACAGTATCGGAAAGTTTTCATCGGGGGTATAGGCAAATCTATGCGGGCAATAAGGAACGCAATGATATGATAATACCACATAAATAAGAGAGACGCACTACTGTACGCCTCCCCTACTACCTCGTCCGACGAATTAACAGCCACGTTGATATCCCTTCCTCGAGCGAGTCGAGGAGAATTTGTGATGCTCTCTCAACATAATAGCAAGCTATTCTTTACGCTCGTATGAAACCAGCATACCCCGATGAAAACTTTCCGATACTGTATAAGTATAACGTCCGTAAACAGGCCAGAAATTTCAAGGGCCTTCAAAGGGGATACACCAAGCTATAGAGGTTTTTTTCCCCACAACATAAAATACGCATATGACCTATACTAATTTTACTAAGATAGTTCATTTATGAAAACCCAGGTTTTCGCCCCAGCAAAATCGCTTTGTGAAATTTTTAAAACAAGAAATAGTGAAAAAAAAATTACAGCTCTTTTGGTTTTTTGCAAATATCTCAAAAAGTATTGAAGGAATCGTTTAACACTAAAACTTTAATTGAGAATTATAAAACCTATAATAGTATATTGTGCAACAAGTGGGGAAAGTTCAACTTTTCTCACGAGTGTAGAGGTTTGTGGCACGAGCCTGAAGGGCGAGTGCCGAAAAAACACGAGTGAAAAAAGTAACTTTTCCCCACATGTTGCACACTATACTTTTTCTACACCTGCACAAAATTAAAGAATATACAAGTAATGTAACTCAATATTTATTTTTATGGTTAGTAACACTTAAATAACAATAAAGTATCCTACCTCTTAACAGTTGAATAATTCATTTAAAATTGACTCAATAAAAATATCATGATGTAAAATTAATTAAAAAAAAAGTGTAGTCCGGGCTTTGAACACCTGCGTGACAAGCAGGTACGTGACCAAATAGACCACTGAGCCATATAAAAAAAAATATTTGTTAAAAAATACATATACCTATTTATTTATTTTTTTTCATCTACTAAAAAACCCACCACAAAAAGCTTTGTTAATTCGAGAAGAAAGGCGAAAGAAATTCTGACAACACTTACTTCTTTATCAAAGCTCGAATGAAAACTAGGTACCTTGAAAATTCGATAACTTGACAGTTATGACAACTATTATTTCAAGGGGAACCGCAGCCAACTAGTTTTTGTCAATTTGTGTAGACTCTTCATATAAATGTATGAGGTGTTGGTAAAGTACCGTGAGAAATGGTTATTTAACGAACAAGTGTTTTAATAAGTGCGATTAACAATCGAGATAATTTAACGCGTGAGCGGAGCGAGCGCGTTAATGTTTGAGATTGTTAATCGCCATATTAATTCACGAGTTTGTTACAAAACTTTTCCGTCGACCGTAGTTTTCAAAAATGGATATATCTTTCAATGTTTATTTATTCAACGATGCGATAAAAAACAATCACTATTTCCTTTTTATATCAACTCAAAGATAGTTTAATTTTCCTTCGGGGTAGTTTTTATTTTATTTTTTCAAATTAAAACAAAAAAATCGACTTAAGTATCGGCTGTCTGACGGAACTTATTTACCATTACGCCAACAGACTTCTTTGATTTTATGTGACAACTACTGGTGTATTAAAGAGTGTCAAATTTTATTTCAGAATTGACAAATAAATAATGACAGATAGTACTAACCAATATAAAATGTATTAGAGCAATGTATGTTGGGTTGCATATAAGCAAATCGTTGATTAATAGAAAATCATTCATTAACAGGGGTCATTAATCAACGATTTTTAGTGCGTTAAAATACATCATAAATGAACGGTCGACGGAAATAATATTTTTTTACAACTTTCAAAAAAAGTCCACTTTTTTGGTGTGGTTTGTGTGCGTAAAGTATTACAATATTTCACTATCAACATACGATTTCATTATTAAACGGAAAAGCGTAAAAAAAGTGCACAGATCCGAATAATAACGAAATCCTGTCATAAAGCCAGTTCTCATTTTCTTTGGCAACTAATAACCTATAAATATCTAATATACAAATGTTTCACCAATAATATTCTTAGCATTCTTACTATTAAATAAGTATTATCAAAATTCCAAACTATCGCGCCGAATTTATTCAAAATAATAGCATATACCTCTAAGGAACTATTGGACCTAATCTACACTAGGTAATCCAAGGTAGCTATGGCTGTTTGGCAGTCAGAAACTAGTTGACAACAATAATTAATGAAATTTGTGAAATTGGGCATCTATCCAGATAACGAATTTTTGATAACTATAAATTTTAATTTAGTAGAAATGAAAAGTGATGAAGATTGAACGGAGAAAATCGTGGATAGTGCAAATATGAGATTTCCTTGACATAGTTCAAAGAAAGAAAAAGGTATTCGTTGCTTCACGAGGATTTTTTATTCATTTTGAATACAAATCTAAGAAAATGAAAAGTTACTTCGATGGACTAGTTAGTTAGTCAAGTCAACATTAATAATAATAATATTGACCTCGATGAATATGTAATTTTACTATTCGCTTCAAATTTTCCATTTTGCGGGATAGTGTGAAGAGAAAGGGATTTCGACTCTGTAGAAATTATTCGTTTCATTTGTTTGAAACTCAACTTTCCGGCATATTCTTCGAACTTGTTTCGAATAATGAATCAATAAAAATATGTTAAATTCATTTCATATTTGCAAAAAAATATGAATTGGTTATTTTTTTTTGACAGTTGTAGAAAAAATACTGTATGAAACTCGTGAGTAAAGTGTTTTTTTTACTCGTAGGAATGTCAACTTCTCCTACTCGTAAAAAAAAGTATCACTTTACTCACTTGATACATAAATTACTATTCTCACATTATGAGCAATACATGGTTTTGAAAGTAAGTTAGCTATTAGAAATACACTACTTTTCATAGCAGTTGTAGAAAATCCTCGAAAAAGAGACCATTTTTCAAAAATTCATAATTTTTATAAATATGAAGCTGAAAAAACAATATTGCGGAAACTGATTGATAATAACATGTGGTTCAACTGTGCGCAAGATTTTTTCTGTCCGACGTATAATTTTTACACAATCGCGTTATAAACAATTCAAGGGCATATCTTGCAATATGCGCAAGAGCTACGAGATTAATCAGCAAGGGTACAAACAAATTGAAGACTGGGTGTGATGCCAACCTTTTATCATTCAAAATCGCTAAGATTCAACATGATCATCCTAGTCACCCAAATTATAAATGAACATAAATAAATATTGTAAAAGAAATTCATCAGGATTATTTACTGTCAGAGTATCAGCAGATGCATTGGGCACTGTTGCGGCCAAAAAAGTTTTCTTTGGTCATATTGATTCTTACGAAGGCGTAGAAGGGCCAACAACAAAATATTTTTCAAAACATTTGGAATTGCCACTTCGAAGTGACAATTGCCACTTTGAACTGACAATTGACAATTTGAACTGACAATTGACACTTTGAACTGACAATTGTCACTTTGAATTGCCAATTGCAACTTTGAACTGGCAATTGCCACTTTGAACGGGCAATTGTCACTTTGAACCGACAATTGTCACTTTGAACTGGCAATTGTCACTTTGAATTGGCAATTGTCACTTTGTTACTCCAAAAAGACATTCACTGCCAGTGACAATTACTAGTTCAAAATGACTATTTCCAGTTCAAAATGACAATTGCCAGTTCAAAGTGACAATTGTCAGTTCAAAGTGACAATTGCCAGTTCAAAATGGCAATTGCCAGTTCAAAGTGGCAATTGCCCATTCAAAGTGTAAAGTAGAAAATTATACTTAAAGTTATAATAAAATTTCATTTGTTTCAAATAAATAATAAAAAAGTAAGTGCTCTATTTCAAATACAGAAATAAGGAAGTTGAAAGCAATTTTTGGAAAACCTTCATGTCCAATTAGGATAGTTAATGGTGGAGGTGTCAGTTCTTCAATTGTTCAAGAATTTCTATCCATAAACAAATCGAACAATACAAAGTGAACATATATTTCGACTTGACTGTTAGTCGTATAAAACATCCACTTTTCACTTTCGAGCTATGCACGATTACGTAGGAAAATCTGGTAAATGAGGATAGAACATTAGAACATGCATACCAAGTAAAGCTTCTACTCTAATAGCGGATATCGAGAAGCCCATAAAGAACACCATCTTGATTACACCACATAACCATTAGGATGAAAGTCTTCGCGTAGTAGTAGTCAGTCCTACCGGGTGAAACTGGCACTGAATTGACTTGAATTTGTTTGGAACTTCACTTGCGTGATTATTGTAATTATTAATTATTATTATTATATTTCACAATTTTTGAACTTCCAGAAATGTCAGCTTACAACAGTATTATACTTAAAGCCGTATGTGAGATTTAAAAAATGTCAGAAAAATAGATTAGAGATTATAGGAAGAATAATAAATACATTTGACCTGTCTCATAGAAGTTTGTTATTGTTTGTTTTAAAAGGGAACAAATTAATACTCCGCTAAATAATTTCTATGCTCGATATTTCGGGGTTTGTTGTTGGGATAAAACTCCGGTATATTCATATGCTAGATATGATTATTTGATTGAAATACGCAATTGTAGGAAATTTTATTGAAAGGGATAATCGCCCGATTAAATAGTTATTTACCTAACAAGTGCAGAAAGTAGTACTTTTCCGCAGACGACGGCAGTTGCACGAACGACGTAGAGCGGAGTTCGGGCAAGCAGTTAAGGGCGGAAAAGACATAGTCCGTAAGAGTTAGGTACAATATTTTTCCTACGAGTGTTTTTGTCCATCTTATTTATGAAAAAACAAGGTTTTAGGTTTTCAATAAACAAGTTTTTATAAATGCTACAAAATGACTAATAAAACAGAATAGTTATATATAGATCATTTAGTTAGTCCTAAATATCCTCATTTTCAACAATACAAAAATCGTGCGGAAAAGTACAACTTTCAAAACGAAAAATCGTGCGGAAAGGTTACTTTTCCGCACGCTCGTAGGAAAATTAAATAACGCATCATAAAAGCCGCGAGTGAAAATAGTTCATTACGTAAGAAGTGATGTAAAGGGCATATTACGTACGAATTAAAATAAATGAGAGTGTAATTGCTTTACAGCACGCATTATGTACTATACTTTACCTACGGCCATATACAGTGTGCCGTTTCCGGAGATCCAAAAATTCATATTATTATTATTGTTAGTAAAATTACCTTTTTTTTCAGAAAAGACGGGTATATAGATGAACTTAAGTAGCAATATCTCATCTGAATAATAAATTTTATCCAAAAAGTTGCAGCTGTTTTCGAGATCCAAAAATTCACATTATTATTATTTGTTATACCGCCTTTTTCTAAAACAGACGCCTATATAGATGAACTTTATCTAAATACAAAATTTGATCCAAATCAATAGATCCGTTTCAGAGATCCAAAAATTCATTTCATTATTATTAATATTATGAGTAAAATAACATTTTTTTCATTTTTCATGAAAAGCGTCCATATAGATGAACTTAACTACCAATTCCTTATCTAAATAAAAAATCTGATTTTGTTGATTAAATCGTAAGGTTTTTATTTATACTGAGTTTTTTTATTTACACTGATTTTTTCCTTAAATGTGAAAATAATGAACTTTAATATCACTTTTTTTCATTACTCTTCTCTATTTGCCGAAAAATATTTGCCCATCTCCTCGGCGATATACAAAAAAAACTTGTGTTCATATGACAATAAATTTCCTTGCTTAACAACCAATCAGTGGATTTCAAATTTTGAAATTCAGCCAATAGAATCGGAACTACAATGAAAATATAGCTTGTCGCTGTATTTTCACGGTGATAAACCTGCTTAGTTTTTGTTTTACTATCTGTTTGTTTTGGCTAGTTATCTTTATTTATCAATATGAGCGATCGTTGGGGACAAATGTCCATTGGTATCATAGGTGAAGCCGTGGAAGAGAGTATTCCGTTGAATATGGCTAGAAGTAAAGCATCAATTACCAGGTGACACGATTTCCCAGCTTCCCCAGTTTTTTTTTTCAGAAGGATTGTTTATAGTCTGACTTGTTTGTAATCCTTAGCCTACTCGTACAAGACCCGTCATTACTGGACACCATGGAACAATGTTGTATATTTCCCATCAATATTTAGCTTTCTGTTACATGTCAAAGGCTACTTCACAGCGAGCTCCTCAAGTTTTGAAACGCAAAAATCCGATCTGTCCTAGAATGCTGCATACCTATTTGCAGAAAAAAGTTATTCATATATTTGGTCACAGCTCGCTTACAAATTTGCTTTCTTTTATATTCACAACCGAAAAGTTCAGATTTTGACAAAAACATCGTTGATAGTTGAGATAGTTGAGATCGACAAGACAAATGTATATTTCCCATGTTGTCTATTCGATCTGTATTGAAACTTTATCTTTATCACTAATTTTACTTCTTTCCAACATTCTCAAGATGTTGAGTATACATGATTTATTTTGTCTTGTGAACCCGAAAGATTCGACTTCTTCGAGTAGGTATACTGAAAAGTATTTCAATCGTATTTTTAGCGCCACCTTGTAATGTACTCAGAATATTAAATTGCAAAAAAATATATGCCCTTTTGTTAAGACTGTTTACTGTAACGGGAAACTGGAGACCAAATGGCAGCAGGCGATAAAGATATAAAAGTGAAAGTATTATGTGACATCATAAACCTTTAAGAAATAGGGCAGATTCAATAAACAATTTTGGAAAAAAAACATTGTATTTGTAAAAGCTATAATCATTAGCTCAAAGTAGCTGTAACGATCTTGTTTATACTTTATGAAAAACGATTTCCCATTTTGCTACAATTGGAAAATCTGAACTTAAAAGAATATTTTGTTTTAAACTTCTAAGTCTAAGTCACTGGCGCACCCACAATACCTTTTCCGAGGGGAATAAAGAGGAATTATTGCACGACGTTCTTGTTTGCTCATGCGTTTTTCTTGTACTTCAAAATTATTATGAGAGTGAAATAATCATAGAATACTTGAAGACTTCGATTCTTGACATGATTTTTTTCGGTTTGTAACCTTCCACAATCTACACTACATTTGTATCAAACTTCGAAAACTGATCGTATACATAGAAAAGGAAAGGAGGTAGGGGCCCAGCTGCATCAATCAATCAATCAATCAATCAATCAATCAATCAATCAATCAATCAATCAATCAATCAATCAATCAATCAATCAATCAATCAATCAATCAAAATATCCTTTATTGGCAGAAGATATCATCTCATGGACAAAGTTTTACAAAGTGGATTCATACAATAATTTATATAACATAAAGGTAAGAAAGATATAAGAAAAATATTAAGAATGTGTGACTTGTCAATAGATTAAATACAATCAAAGTTTGTTAAAAAATTAAAACACATATTATATATTAATATTATGAGTGACTTGTTGATAAAATGCAGTCACAAGACTTGTCAACAATTACGAACACAATAATATATGCATATTTATAAATTTGGGCTGGCGGACCTAATTCAATGGTATACTAAATTATTAATATCAATGTTACTTAAGTAGCCTATAATTTTACATTGAGGAATTCGCTTACATCATAAAAGGCTCTCTCAATAAGGAGCAGCGTGAGTGATTTTCTAAATAAAGATAATGAGTCAATGGTTTTAATTGATGTTGGAAGATGATTATATATTATATACCAGCGATTTTTTTATTAAATTTGAAGAGGGAATAGGAAGCCTCAAATCATTATTTTGGCGGGTGGATCCATGAATAGTGTCATACAATGACTTATTTTTATGTATCAAGCATGCTGTTTCGACAATGAAAAGTGAAGGAAGTGTAAGGCATACTTCGCCCTAGGCCCAATACTGGCTCTCTCCGGCCCTGCCGTCTTCAATCCGCGTTTGATACCATTGACTTATTTTTATTCATAGATTACTGAAATGTCCATTTTATTAAAATACCTACTCGTTCGTGTAAAAGTGAACCAATGAAATATACCAGATGCCCAGAAAGACGTGAACCGACCCTGTCTTGTATATTCCAAACACGCGTCGAAGTCATCTGGAAGAATAGCTTTTGATAATCTATGAATTACTAAAACATGACATCATTACTAATATTACGATTATGGCAGCTAGATGCATGCACCTGACGTTGGAACAATAAGCAGCATGCCGGAACTGCCAACACTGAAAACCAAATATAGACGGAATCAAGACGCACATGTGGGTTATCATGGGAGTTTGCGATATACTTTCGTCTGCATCAACAACGCTCACGAGCGCCTGTGATAATTTTTCATGGGGCATACTCACAGACGACTATATACAGGGCGAGTCAGAATGAGACCGACAAACTCCGAATGCAGATTCCTTATCTCACTTCAAGGTGAAAAGTTCCTATCAAGATATGTCCTAAATTGTTTTCTCTCCAATTTTTGAAGGAAAAAAAATTACGCTGACTAAGGTTTATCAACGTGATAATTTGAAGTTATCATTTTTAATTTTCGTGAACCAGTGGCATAGTTACGATGGTATTTTCTTTGAATGGAGAAATGAGCGTTTGATGATGATGATACTCGACCTAAAAGTCATTACATTCATACATTAGGCACACGGAATGTGTGCCTAACAGTGGAGGTTTCTGATTATTATTATTCCTATTGTATATACAGAGTTTTTTTGTCAATAGATAGAGCATCAAAAGTTCTAGTTAAGTGCCATAAATTCGAAATAAAAATCTAAGGCCTACTTCGAATTTTTTTCAAGTACAAAAATCCAATAAACATACTAGCGATTTTTTTATATAATAGAATTTGACGACGTCACTGGATTCAAGACATTTTCAAATACTTTATGTGAAAATTACAAAGAAATGCGTCCATCAATAAAAAAGTTATATGGGAATAAAATTTGGAGATTACAAAACAAAATGGCGGTACATAATATAAGAACTCTCTTAGAATAACCCCACCCCTGTTAACTTTTGAACAGGGGGTTACTTTATGGACACACTTTATAAGTATGTGTGTCCTTATACATTCATATACAGCATCTTCTGGCGTTTTCATTGTTGTGGTACCACTGGAATCATTATTTGAAATGGTGGCCTAGACATGAAACGTTGGACGGTAAATTTGAAAATACCATAGAATATAGCGAGGAAAAATAGCAATGTGAAAGTGTATGAATTTCATTAAGATCATTAAATAATTTTTTTTGTCGGTTTTGATCCTAAAATCCATGTTAATCTATAACTTCTTCAGAAAATACTGAATTTCATGTATTTATTCAGTCTTTCAAAGAACGTTGTCAATTTTTGCTCTGTATTGATTCGCCTATTTATAATAATAATAATAATAATAATAATAATAATAAACGCTTTTATTGGTAGAAGCAGAGTTAGCTTTTGACTGGCCCACGGGGGTCAGGCAAGTGCTTTCTACCACTCAACAAAAATAGAGTTTCTAGACCTTGCTCTTCGAGGAATTTCACTTTTTGTAACAGTTCATAGTAGGTCTAATTCTGCGAATTCCCAACACATAATAATTATTTTGTAGACAACTGACTGAGGAAGGAACCGTACGCCCGTCCTAATGTGTTCTGGTTCCTTTGTCATATACCTACCTGCAATTTTTGTGCGATGCACAGGTAACGATTCGTTTTTGCCGAGTGATTTCAAAGGAGTGAAACTAGTTTTCGAAGTGATATACGGTATGTTAGGGGTACAATTGCCGTAATTTTAACACACGATTACTTGAATTGGTCCCGAACCTAGGAGTTTTCGAGATATAGACTTCAACCACAGATTAAACTATAAGAAATATTTTTTAACGTGGGAACATTACAACCGCAACAAACAAACAGTGCCGGGTCGACATTAAACCAACGAAACGATGCAACAAAACAAAAACACGACAAATCAGGAACTTTTTTAAAACAAAACAGAATGAAAAATTTTGCCCACGCTGGCCAAAAGACAAAATGTCAATTAGTGGAGTAAAACCGGGGCCAAAATCAATCGTTTTTTTCCGGGGTATAACCAAATTAGGCCTATCTGATAATTTTCTTCATGTGATTGTTCATCCTAATCCAGCTGGACGACATTTTTCCATTGGGCTGAAGATACAGATTTTAAATTTGGTGTGTCGCTATGTAGTACTTGAATACGCATATTTTGAAGCCAGTACTGAGAATTTTCCATATCCCAGAATTGACCCATAACTGCGTTTTTTTTTTAAGGGATCACATATTTTTTTAAGAGATCATATATTTTTTTCTCGGTTTCCGAAATACCTTCGAAATTTAAAAAAATATTGTGTATCAAAATTAAAAATCCGTTGAAAATGGCGGAAATTTAGTTGAGCATTTATTTCTCAAAAACCAAAAATCTTTTGAGAAATCTTTTGAAAAATAATGAAATATCACACTACTTATTCGATAAATATTGCTTTTTTGTGTCACTTTCTTATGTTGAAAGTCTATATGTTCTTCAACTACGTAAGCTTATAGCTATTGAGAATGCTAATTTTGTTGGCAAAACGCTATTTCTATTTCTTGAAGTATTTCATTTGTTTTGTCTTCAAAAAAAAATCCAAACAAAATCTGCTCATCTAATCTTAGCGCGGTAGATATACCTATGTATGCCATTTTGGTCGAGAAAAAAAAATCTGGTATAATCCCTTTTTTCAAGAGAAAATTGGAAGTTCTTCGCCATTTTACAGAACATATAAATACGTTCTCAACTAACTTCTAATGAAGTTTGTTCTCATAAAAGCATAAAATGGAGAGTCAATTGACTGTAAGTTAAGCTGAATCTAATGCGATCTTCTATAAACTGCGTGCCAAAATAAACTCATGCCGAAATTATCATCTAGTCATCATAATCACTATAATTGTGATTCTTGTTTATAACAATGAATTATTACTGGATTACTACGATAATTAAAGTAATTATATAGTTTATTCATGAAAACTCAGTTGACAAACGACAATAAACTGATTCGAAAGAAAGTATAGATATTCGAAAGTGCTCTACTTGCTTGATGCTTGACAACTATCTTGTTAAATAATACCAATAAACGTCATTTATTTTATTGACTTGTCATTAGTTTCGCCAATAAACTGTTTCATATTTTGAATAGATATTTAAAAATTCTTCCAGTCATTAAGCCATTCAGTGATATCTGATTTTCGCGACAATATATTTCCTTGCTTAACAACCAATCAGTGGATTTTACATTTTGAAATTCAGTCAATAGAATCGGAACTACAGTGAAAATATAGCTTGTCGCTGTATTTTCACGGTGATAAACCTGCTTAGTTTTTGTTTTACTATCTGTAAAGTAGAAATAATGATTTAAATTATAAACGTCAAAATGTGTTTTGACTAGTTATCGTTATTTATCAATATGAGCGATCGTTGGGGACGAATGTCCATTGGTATCATAGATGAGGCCGTGGAAAAGAGTATTCCGTTGAATACGGCTAGAAGTAAAGCATCAATTACCAGGTGACACGATTTTTCTTTATTTCAAATCGATATATTGTCGTCCTAAATATAATTCGTGGTATGATTAAAAATCTATAATTTTTTGGAATATCAATTCATGAGCAATCCATTTGCACGAAAATACAACTCGTCCTGCGGACTCATTGTATTTTCAGCTTTGAGATTGCAATTCATTAATATTCTAAAAAATTATCGGTAATAATCATACCACTTATTATATTACCCCTGATAATTAATTTCATTAATGAACTAAGAGATGAGACTATTCATTAACATTTGCACATAACAAGTATTGTTATTTAATTCACATTATTTGGCTATTCACAAAATCAGACAAAACATGAACACTTGCTCCGAGGTAGCATAAAAATAGATTATTTTCGGCAAAATAGTTTGTCACTCTGCTTGATGTTATTACTTTATTTCTGGCAATGAGCCCATATATCCGATTCAGTACAGGTTATACGTAAATTGAAATATCCATAATTCGGGTGGTTCAATACCCACACTATATAAAGGATTTTTTGCATCAATGCATAATTGCATTGATTCGATTGTTTTCTTGAATAGGTCCAACCAAATATTAGTTTGATTTTTTGACGGAATCCTCTTGACCACTTGAAAGGAAACTGTTTTGAGACATATAAACACTTTCTTCACTGAATAATGGGAGTTGTTTGGTGCAAGAATATTTCAACTTCAATAACGAACAATATTCTTCTTTATAATGCAATACATTTTTGATTCAAGATCATCTGCATTTGGAGGTTCAGTACAAATGTGCACTTGGTTATAAAAATATGCCATGGAAGCATGTTCATATGGTACACTTCAACAAACAGAGAACAACTGTGAACAATTGAGGTTGGTCGGGATTAGTAGTGAAGTATTGTAAATTACAATGAGTTCAATTACCCATTCCGATAAGTAGTATAAATAGAATTACAATAAATTTATTACATTAGTAAGTTTTCAGCTCTTGAGAGTGCCAACTTTGTTGGCGAAACACGAGTAGAGCAATAACCGTCTTAGTTTTGATGTTTTGGGTATTCTATTTCGTGAAAAGTAATTTCTTGACAACCCATATTGGGACAATATTGTGAAAATATTGGCAAAATATTCAAATAATAATATTAGCGAGAAAAAAAATGTGAATATTCGGCGATATATTAAAAAATAATATTGGTCTAATATTCTCGAAGCAATATTGGCCTCAAAATGTTAGGCGATATTAGTACAATATCGCTGTAGCACACTTACATTGGAATAATATTGGGAAAATATTGGCAAAATATTAAAATGTAATATTGGCGAGATAAAATTATAATTATTTCGGGATATTGGCAAAATATTACTTAGACATTATACAAATAATATTAGTGAAATATTGAGGAAGCAATATTGGCCCCAAATTATTTAGGAATATTGGTACAATATCATTTGCATATATTGGTAAAATATTCATAGTGAATATGTTGCGTTGGAAACATTGATGAAATATTTCCAGAAAATGTCGAACAATTTAAAAATTCTACAATTTCGTTTCTACTTCAATTTACCACTGAGTAGATTGACTTGTAAACGCATTGTGAGAAGCCTTATTTAATATATGTTACTATGATTCAGCTGTTGTTCCATATGTGGGGCCACCTAGCGGTTTTTTACCCAAGTTTAATCATGATTCATTTCAATATTGTTTATTGAATATTTGGCCAATATTCAAATTTCAATCCTAGTGATAAATGTATTTTGTGATATTGTATCAATATTGTCTTTCAAATATTGGCGTAAGGTTTTCGTAACAATCTCAATCAATATATGGTCAATATAATTTTTAATAATATTCCATCAATGTGCTATCAAACTTGGATGTACAGTATTGTTTTTCATCTCTAAAATCGATATGAGAGTAATATTGAAATCACAATATTGGAGCTAGATGCTGGAAACAATAAGTAGGCAATATCGCTCTATCGATATTGGTGAAAATTATTGAACCAATATTGACCCAATATTTCATGAAACAATATACATTCAGAACACGTTGAGGCAATATTCCACCAATATTATTAATGAAATATTGTTTTTTCCATATGAACCCATATTGGTTCAACATTATTTTTACATTTACAATATATCCATATTGGCCCAATATGAAAACAAGATTAAGCCAACATGAGGTGCTACCTGGGAACGAGGTTTGAATATTGCTTTTGGAACAGATAACAATATTGATACACATATTAAAAACAACAAAGATAAAGTTGAAAAACAAGAAAAAACAGAAAAACAAATTCAACTTTAATTTGCTTCACATTTATCAAACAGAAAACCGTATTTTCGAACATGATTTTGAAATACTTTCTGAAGAACGCATGAAACAGATGTTTTCAAAATGTTTAGGGATCAACAAATGGAAATACTCTCAGAATTCAGTAATGACCTGACAATTAATAGTTACTATCCTTAGTGAAGTTGTTTTCAGAAAATGCAACAAAATAATTATAGAAGATAAAAAAAATAATTTGGAGAAATCGATTAAGTGTTACAGGGTGTAATCTAACCTCTTGCACTCCCGTGAAGGACGGATATGTATAATGCCTTTTTATAACGAATGGTAGGTGTGAAAAATTCGAAAAAAAATTGTGTTAGATTTAAATTTTGTTGGAAAATTAGAATTTTAGAAACCGCTGTTCTAAATTACACAGTTTCTTCTATAAGCTGACGGCGGACAGCGGTTCCCAAAATTTCGACGAAATTTACAACACAATTTAATCTTTCCACAATTTTTTTTGAATTTTTTACACCTGCCATTCGTTAAAAAATGGCATTATACACCCTTCCTTCGCGGAAGTGCAAGAGGTTAGATTACAGCCTGTATTAGTACTTGAAGAAGCCATTGTATATTGTATATCATAACAATTAATTTCGTGGTCAACCCATAATCTGTGAAAGATATTAAAGTTGAAGTTTATTATATAAAAGTTGATTACAAATTGTATTTAGTATGAAAGTCATTCAGTCTAGTTTTAACCAACGAACTTCGCTAAATAAATTATCGGGGGTAATACCACGAGTGGTCGCAATACTATTGATCAAATTGATTTGAGCAATTTGATCTCGTTGATTTCTGACAGAATTATCGATTGTATTGTGAACACGAGTCGTATTTATTGAGATAATTTCACGAACCAACCAAGTTATTATTTGAAATTTGATCGAGTAAACAAAGTGAATTCTTCAATAGTTGCAACTAATGAATAATAAACATGAAGTCTGTCAACCTGACGTTTATGTCATATTAGATTACAAGATGTATCATTGCTGTTTATATTTGTGGTTGACTTGACGACGTGGTCTTTCCGGATCGGAAAGAAAGGAAGCGAAAGGAAGCGTGTACTTTCGCGAAATCCCATTCTGATTGGTCCTCATATCGCAGGAGACGCGACTTTCATATAGTGAGTGCAATTGTTGGGGTAATACCACGAGTGGTCGCAATACTATCGATAATTCTGACAGAATTAGCGATTGTATTGTGAGCACGAGTCGTATTTATTGAGATAATTTCACGAACCAACCAAGTTATTATTCGAAATTTGATCGAGTAAACAAAGTGAATTCTTCAATAGTTGCAACTAATGAATAATAAACATGAAGTCTGTCAACCTGACGTTTATGTCATATTAGATTACAAGATGTATCATTGCTGTTTATATTTGTGGTTGACTTGACGACGTGGTCTTTCCGGATCGGAAAGAAAGGAAGCGAAAGGAAGCGTGTACTTTCGCGAAATCCCATTCTGATTGGTCCTCATATCGCAGGAGACGCGACTTTCATATAGTGAGTGCAATTGTCGGGGGTAATACCACGAGTGGTCGCAATACTATCGATAATTCTGACAGAATACAATACAATCGATAATTCTGACAGAATTATCGATTGTATTGTGAGCACGAGTCGTATTTATTGAGATAATTTCACGAACCAACCAAGTTATTATTTGAAATTTGATCGAGTAAACAAAGTGAATTCTTCAATAGTTGCAACTAATGAATAATAAACATGAAGTCTGTCAACCTGACGTTTATGTCATATTAGATTACAAGATGTATCATTGCTGTTTATATTTGTGGTTGACTTGACAACGTGGTCTTTCCGGATCGGAAAAAAAGGAAGCGAAAGGAAGCGTGTACTTTCGCGAAATCCCATTCTGATTGGTCCTCATATCGCAGGAGACGCGACTTTCATATAGTGAGTGAAATTGTCAGCGAAATACTATAGGTCTGTAATTTGCAGCTCTATTATTAATTTTCATCACTTTTATAAATGGTTTCAATTGTGGATTATTTGATTGAGCTCGGCAAGTGTCCTACATCTGATGATTTATTAATTGTTACTGGTAATGATATATAATATAATCTTCAATAATTATGTTAACCGTTTCTGCTGTAATTCCGTCAGCTTTCATTACTTTCAAGTATTCATAAATCTTTTCCATTCCATTAAGTTGGTTGTTGAGAGACACATGGAGTTACAATAATTGATAACTTGTTTGTTATAATAAGACATATAATGAAATGCAACATTTTATCCATAGCTGGTATGTTATGAAGACTTTTCCTAAGTTGAGGGCTTATTTGATGTTTATAACAGTTGCCAAGAATTTTATGATGCAGGAAAGGAGTGACTTGATAAAACAAAAAGACGTTAATTATTTGTAACTAAAGATTTATTCAAAACAGTCGAAGGAATAACAAAACAAAATGAAGGGCTGATAAATGAAATCCAAACACTCAAAAGTGACAAGACTGGAGACGAATGGCCTGAAACTGCAAAACCGAGGAAAAGAAAATAAAAAAAAGTTACTGAAAAATAAAGTCACAACAATTGAATTGTACTTGGGAAAAACCAGCTAAATCCATTTTTAATAAAATTCCGGTAGCTTCACCATTTGATGGTAAATAGTCTACTTCCTCTGGAGGATCAAACGGCCAGGAGAATAACCAGACAATTAACAAAATCTGACTGAATCAAAAACTCCCGCACAATACCAACTTATGATGAACTTTCACCTAAAAATGCCAAAACTCGGATATCATTATTTGTGACTTACATGGTTTTTCCCTGTACCCGTCAATTGAGAATAAGGTGAAAAAGTATATCGTCGTTTATGGTTTAACAGAAGTTGAAGGGGCCAACAAGACAATTCAAGTTATTTCACTCTTGAGAACGGTTCTCAAAAAGTTCTAAGAGACGTATATCGGATTGGCAAAGAAAAACTCGACGGTAAAATTTGACCCATCCTAGTAGAAATTTCTACGTATTCTGTAAAAAAAAATCAAAAAGTCTCAAATTTCAATGTTCAGAAAATATTTATTTCGAACGACTACTCCAAAGAAGATCTGGAGAAAAGGCACTTTCATAAAGAGCACAACCTTCTAGTAGAAAGCCAGGTGTTTTCATATGATGACCTCTTTGATAACCCGATTCATTAAGAAACTTTAAAACATAAGTAGATACAAAAAGGGAAGATGTGAAGAAACCAAAACAAGGAAGAAATGAACAAGAACTGGAACCAGTCAAAAAATTGGAACCGACTGTCAGTTTGACCTGGAAATTATGTATAATTGCCAGTTGAACATCTTCATCAAGGGTACGGTGTTACCGCATATAATATTGTATACAGAGACAATTTAAATCTCTGAAAGAAAGCTAGATAGCAAGGAACATCACTGGGGAGGCAAGCCATAAGATAGAAGTTTGGCAAGAAGCCCCTGGGGCCAAATGCGATCAAACGCCTTGGAGATATCTAGTGCAACGGCCAGAGTTTTACCAAATTTTTCGATAGATTGCTTGCAAATATGTGAGACATAAGCAAGCAGGTAACCAATTGATCTCTGATGCTGGAAACCATATTGTCGATCATTGATAATTCCTGAGCGTTCCAGATATTTCATGAGCTTAATGTCGATGGTTTTTTCATGACCTTCGAGTTAACATACAGCATCACAACTCAGTTTGAATGATTGATAGACGAAGGGATTTTCTATAAGTAATACATATCAATATATATAGTGTTGAGAATAAACGAATTTGAGGCTTATATCTGTCAACTTTCGGACTCACCTGATTTTACAGTACTATCTGAAACAAAAAAAATGATCGATGTAATGATTATTCTCTGAAAGGATATAATAGGTTTCACAACTGTGATAGGGAAAATTGATCAAAATGATGGATCACTTGTCTACATCAAGAATGATATCAGTATCTGGGTATCTGGTTACAAAAACATAGAACTGAACTATTTAAATTAATAAAATTAAATTTAAAAACATGTACAGGTGATGTCATACTACGTAAAGCTCTCCATCAACATAACCTCATAATGGATAACCTCACAACTGGGAATAAGTGATAGTATAGGACGGTTCAAAAAAATATATGTTAGTGTTATAAAAAGTCCTACGATTTTCGAGTTATTTGGACTTTAACGAATTTAAAAAAAATGGTTTCCTTAGTTACTATTATGGGCGCCACTTCCAGAAATGACGAAATATTCTCAGTAGTTTTCTACTATGAGAAAAAAAAACATTTTATTTCGAATTCGTGATTAGCTAAATTTTTTTGTTAAAGTTTGAGCTTCTGTGGATTGAAAAAATATTGGGAGAGCTGAGTGGCCAACTTTCATAAAAATGTTCTATTGAATGCAGATTTCGAAATGGTATAACAAATGCAATTTTTTTTTCAGGAAAAAAGTTATTCCTATGCCAATAAAAAAGGAGGTATGTTTAGGGAACTACAATTTCATTAAAAATTTGTTGTATGGAATTTTGTTGAAAGTACTTCGATACGAATGAAAATAGTGCAATTATCTGACCATTGAACTTCCTTGTCCTTGTGCGGTTACAAGAAAGAGTGAGACATCGACACATCTGATATCGGTTCTCGCTTTATTTTTGACTAAATGGCTGAGCAATCTTAATTATTGAGTGTTTGTGATACAACTTTACTGTCAACGATTTGACGTACCCTCTAATTTTCGATTTGGTGTCTAATGAGCGAAACCTTGTTTGTTTGGCCATTTCTACGTTGATTTGTACCCATCAAAAAGATTATCTGAAATGCCTCGAACACAGTGCACACCGCAGAATGCTGACGAAAATTACAGAAGATACAAGTTTTTTCGACAGAATTTTCTGGAGTGACGAATCATCGTGTCGCAGAGATGGCTTCTTGAACCAACATAATTTGGTGGAAAATCCCCGCTTGATGCCAGAGGCCAGATCGCAATACCAATTCAACTTAAATAGTTGGACGGGGATTTCAAATGGATTGTTGATCGAACCGTACGAACAGGCCAGACACTTGAATGATCAAAATTATTTGGAATTCCTACAAAAAAAATTACCCACTTCATTAGAAAATATAACTTTACAACTTTGCGCTTTGCTTCACAAGTACGAGGGTACTTGAACCAAACCTACCCGAACAGATGTATTGGGCACTCTGGCCCTTTTTCGTGGCCTCCGCGATCACCGGACTTGAATCCACTTGATTTTTTACTGGGACTACTTGAAAGATAATGTCCACAGTAAACTCATCACATCCTTACAACAGTTGCGTGTTCGCATCCAAGAAACCTCCCAAAAAATTTGTGAGAGAAGATATTCGCGGGTGCTGAAAAGAACGTTCACAAGGAGATGTCGAGCCTGAATCAGAGTGGACCGCAGACAATTCGGACGTCTGCTATGATTCTGTAATAAATCAATAAATATTTTTTGTTACATTATACAGGGTGTAACCTAAGTACGTTGAAATATTCAAGTGTCGTATTCCTGAGACAATTTTAAGAAAAAAGTTCAAATAAACTTGTGTCCGGAAATGCTTCGTTTCGGACATACAGGGCGTTGAAATTGAATTTTTTTGTACGCTTTTTAAAAATAACTTTTGCAAAAATTAAGTTATTTGCTCGAAATTTGGTACCCGGGGTTTTTTTGACGTGGGAAATCATAATTTCGTATTATTTTTCATGTAACATCTAGAGGGCGCTGCGTACACTGTCATTATTTATTTCAAATTGCCCTAACATTTTTGACAGTAAACTTTTGGTACTTTTCATGAAAAAATCTTATTCCCACACCTTTTCCAATTAAAAAAAGGTATACTTCCTCAACAACGCTGGAGGTGATCCTTTTCGAGATATTTACAATTTTCTATATCAATGCATGTTACTTAGCTCCTAGGGCGCTAAGTGAAGAAATTTCAACAATCTGTATCTCGAAAACGAATGATTTTCCGATAAACATTTTATAGGAAAAAATTTGTTTATTTTGACGAGATCTACCACATACTTAGTTTTTGGAATGTTCTCAGCAACTTCACTTAGCGCCCTAGGAGCTAAGTAACATGCATCTCTATAGAAAATTACAAATATATCGAAAACGATCACCTCCAGCATTGTTGAGAAAGTGTACGTTTTTTACTTGGAAAAGGTGTGGGAATGGCGTTTTTTCATGAAAAGTACCAAAAGTTTACTGTCAAAAATGTTAGGGTCATTTGAAATGAATAATGACAGCATACGCAGCGCCCTCTGGATGTTACAGTAAAATTGAGGCGAAATTATGATTTCCCAAGCAAAAAAAAACCCGGATACCAAATTTCGTGCAAATAACTTATTTCTTGCAAAAGTTATTTTTAAAAAGCGAAAAAAAAAATTCAATTTCAACACCCTGTATGTCCGAAACGAAGCATTTCCGGACACAAGTTTAAATAGACTTTTTTTCTTAAAATTGTTTCAGGAATACGTCACTTGAATATTTTAACGTACTTATGTATACCAAGACTTACCCACACAAATCATAATGAATAAATGCTTATTGAAACATTACTGGGGGTCTATTCTCGAACCGTTCGATTTCAAATCGTATACGAAAAAGAGAGAAGAACATACATATTCCAAGTGTATTGGTATGAAACAGTATATCAAAATCGCATACGTCCAAATTCGAGAATAGCACCCCTGCACTGAGGAAGACTGCTCGAGTAAAAGTTTCAAGGTCGGAATAAAACACATTTTCATTTGTATCGACGTACTGTCAAAAACATTTCAAAGTCAGCTCATTTGTATTGAAATTATAGTTCCGTTAACATAGCTCCTTCCCTATTTGCATTAGAATATAATTTTGTAATCTACATTCAATGGGGAATTTTTAGAAAAGTTGTTCACTCAGGTCGCTCTACATTTTTCAATCCACAAAAGCTTAAACCTTGGCAAAAAACTCTCAGTACAGGATATTTCATTTTCCACGACTTTCATGAACTACTAGACTGTCACTTTTATGATCATAAATAATTTGAGATCGAATCAAGTTTGTTAACGTTCTAATAATTTGACATTTCACATCAGTATTTATAAAAAAAAATGATTATTCGAAAAAAAATAAGTATTCGATATAGAGATTGATGACAATCGAATTCTATATTTTCGAATAGTGGGCAGGAAGTTTCTATAGCAGTTAATTTCATTATATTATCATGTGAGCTCGTAACAGCGAGTGCAGAATGAGCGAATATTCGGATTTTGGATAGGGGCCAGGGGGGGTGAGGCTTCAAATCCCAAAAACACTTTTTTTTTCTTTCATGAAATAGATTAGTGTTCGATTTTTATTATAATTTTCAATATTTGTATCTTCAATTACTTTTTTAGGTTGATCATATTATGGAATCATGACGGCAGGAAAGTTTATTATAAAAAGTGTTTTTTAAAATATTACAGATTTGTTTATGATTCAGATGGTCGTAGAAAAAGTATAGTGTACAATTTGCATGAAATGACCCATTTCCCACTCGTGGGTATATGAACTATTGTAGTAAAATTTCATATACCTTCGTGGGAAATGTATGCTCATTATACAATATACTATTCTAAACGGTCTAACTGTCCCCTATTCGCAGTTGAAAGGTTATTCATTATTTACGGGACACCCTGTATACATAGACAGTTTAAATCACCACAAGGTTGAAGATCAGCAAACATTCATCATAAAATCAAGGAAGTGAAGTTTATTAAAACTGCCCGTATCAACAAACTTCCTGTGATTTTTAAATGTGTTCGCAAGTTGTGGTTCTTCGGTGTGGCGGTTCGAGGACACGTAAAAATAGAACATCTGTATTCAGGACTGGTTTCGGCCCTAGTCAATGTTATCATAAGATCCCTTACAAAGAACAAGCAGGTATATAGTGAGTGAATCTTTCACTTAAGGTAAACATTTAGTGAAATCGTAACAAAACAAAAAAAAATTGTTTTGTTATTTTAATATGTTGAATTTTCGAAAATAAATAATAAAATGTTTACACACCTCCCAACTTAATTTGTTGAATTATGTAAAATTGGTCCAGCACTAAGTGTTGTATTACACTTCGAAATATATTTCCACAATGATTGATAGAAAAGAAAATTTATGAAGCATTGCTAAAAAAATGTCGATTTGCGTTGAATGGCTTTAGAGTTTATTATGAAGGATTCTGGAAAACATAATTATAGTTTTCGCTTTCTCAACTATCGAATGGACAACTCCTCAAAATGGACAATTTAAATTTAATTTACCGAGTACATTTATCCACATATATTAAGTTTACCCATTCCAAAGTATATATCCGTCAAATTTTCATTTTCGAGTACAATTCTGATTGGAGTATCAGCTTTGTTTATTTATTTATTTATTTATTTATAAACGGGGAAAACCCCTTTACACATAATACATATAATGTTAGTAGTAAACAGAGCTAAAGTATGTTAAAATTTAATTTACAACACAGGTGTTTATGAACGAATAAAAACAAAAGCATAGAGCTTAATATGATCATATGACTAGGTCTTTTAATTGGGTATCAAAAAAGTCGAGACATTCGTTGTACTGATTTGCAAAATTGGTCCAACGAGCAACAAATGTTGTTATTTATTTTCAACGAGGCAAAACATAGTGTGACAGTTCGAACAGTAATTTGTCAAAATATGATATGACTGTAATAAATTGTTCGTATTCAACCATGACACTTCATTAGTAAAAAAAATAATCTACAAAATACCACTCTTTTCTGAATATTCTTGTAGTTCTGTCTCTTGTTATTCACTCATATTTCGTGAACAATAAACCAATATAATTATCGCGAATATTCAGAAAGGTAAACATCAAAAATACCCCCGGAAAAAACAAACAGAAAAAAAATTATAGTTTAAAAAAACTAAAGAACATGGACTAAAAAGTAAAAAATAATTGACAATTTAATTTCTCAAATGTAAAAAAAGTGTGGGTGCTTTCGATCTATATTCTCATATTTTTAAGTTTAATTTAACAATACAGAGCGTTCAAGAACTCAAGAGAACTTTATCAAGCACCCCACGCTTTTTTACATTTGAGAAATTAAATTGTCAATTATTTTTTAGTTTTTAGTCCATGGGAAGTAAAGCGTGTTCAAAGTTTTTTTAAACTATATTTTTTTACCATACGAATTTTGAATCGAATCTGACCATAATCACAATACTCGTCTATCATCTTGGGCCGCCATCTTGAATTCATAAATTTTTACGAAAAATTCATAATCTGTGACCCCGAAAACCCTCGCACACTAATTTTGAATCGAATCAGACCATAATGACATCTTGGAGCCGCCATCTTTAATAAATGAATTTTGACAGAAAATTCGAAATATACGACCTAAAAAACCTCACATACCAATTTTGAATCGAATTTGACCATAATCACATATCTCGTCAGCCATCTTGGAGCTGCCATTTTGAATTAATGAATTTTGATAAAAAAATCATAATCTATGACTCCGAAAACCCTTATATACCAATTTTGAATGGAATCGGACAATTATCACAAATCTCATCCGCCATCTTGGAGCCGCCATTTTGTTTTTTGTACAAAAAAAAAATATATTGTATTGTCACTGGAACTATGAGCACCTGCCAACTTTAAAATCATTCTGAAGTTTGGAAGTGATTAATTCGATTATCATTCCGGAAATAAGTTTATAATTTATGACATTTGTCTATATACGGTTGCAGTAAGTTGTACTAACATAGCTGAAACCGTGAAAACATGCACGCCCATAATGCGTATTCGTCGTACAACGAACTGCAGTCCGTAATATATTCAGTGACTTCAGTGAAGTTAGATAAATCATACTGTAATCATTCAATATCAGATGAATCATGAATAAACGTCTTCAGATCATCAGCAAACAGAGAATAACATCACCTCAAGTCATTAAGAAACAGGTTGAGAAGTGAGGTCCTAAATGAGATACCTGCGGTACCTACACCAGAAGTGTGATTGAGAAAAATTCTGAGTTTTCATATTAAACATCCCTACTATCAATATAATTTCTAATCAATTTCTGAATAGTTCATTGAATATCCGAAGCATTTAGTTTATGCATCATCATAACACAATGATTTACTCTATCAAAACCTTTGGAAAAATCAAAATGTTGTCTATTTTCAAAAGCATGCTATTGCCAATTTTGCAAAGGGTCAAGTAGCTCAGTGGTTGAGACTGAATCGTTCAAAACCATTGACTGCTGGTCGGCTAGGT